>CM022479.1:16277305-16287962 GCA_011952105.1 Coreoperca whiteheadi | reverse complement strand
CCCCCACCCCCCTCACGAAACCACGCCGGTCCATAAAGTTTAGGTTGTAAATAAAGGCTGAACACTAAAGCCTATGTGTGGACTGGAGAGGCTGGAATGCAGCAGAGGTTGTGCCAGTGTGCAGAATTAGAAAGGTCATTCTTTCCCTCGTGTTTTAGTGTTTTATTGCGGCCCGAGAGGCAAATCACAAGCGCGGCGTTTGATGCAAGGAGGGAAGAAGCCGTTTGGTCCACGTTTCCACGATCTTTTAAAGGACATTATAACCAGCGATGAACGAAAGAACCAGGAAGGTCTCAGGGGAAAATAATAAATTATTAACGATGGCCTGGTACCAAGTACTAACCACTGATATTAATAATTAGAATTAATAATTAATTAATGGATAGTATATGCTCTTAATTTGTAGCTAGCAGTTATCTACGGTGAATGCGAAATGGAAATAGGGCATGCGTAAAATTATTATTATGAATATTATTATTATTATTATTATTATTTGTAGGGGGTATACCGATTAGTTACTAAAATGCCTGATCGGTTTTACACTTTAATAAGTTTTTTCTGCTGAAGGCCTAACTTTAACAGCCTGCTCCCATGCAACACAGCCAGCAGGTCCCGTCCACGTCCATCAACCTACAGCTTTTCTTTTGCATTCTTATAGATGGACATCAATATGCTACATCACAACATTACTCAGTATTAGTTGTATGGGACCTGTAAAATTTCTACATTATCAGCCATGATTAAAAACACAGCGAGGGAGGAAAGGTCTGGTCTTCCCCCTGATGCTTTTTCCTCTCCCCCGCTTCTAACCTTACTAATAAGGAGTAATTCACATACTAACAATGTAAAGCCCTCTATAAGCACTTTACCATCGCTGGCTAGCCCAATTAATGTCCGGAAGTGTTCGACTTTATGCTCGTTAAGCACTCAGGAAGCTGTTGCCCAATGAGCGCATGTTGATCCACACATCATAAATTATGACCATTAGTAGGCAAAATTTTTGCCCTGTCGGGATATGTAAGTGAGGTTCTAAATGTGGTGATGCAGACAGATTCATGACTTCATGGAGTTTTATGCGAACCTATCTCTGGTTTTAAAAACACTGCAGGGCAAAACAATAGACTGTGGTTTTGCCCTCTTATTTTAAACCAAGATTTACATAACAACCCAAATGGCAAGTATTAAATGGACTCTCTATCTCCCTCCCTTTCGTTCTCTCCCTCTCGCTCTCTCTGCAGGCATGATATTGGGCAACAGTGGACACGATGCATTGCAACAGCAATGCTTCATGAGGGAAAAGCAAACAACATGTGTAACAGTAGGTTGTAAGACTTTAAAGGCTTCCAGAACGAGGCTTTGCCAATAATTGTGTTTTACAAGATCGAAACGCAGGACTGACTTCAGCAGGGGACAGAAACACGCGAAATCACTTTATAACACAAACATATGTTGTCTCTGCACAGACAATAATAAAACACAGAGGGGGCATTTCACCAAGCTCAGCTTTGATATAACAGCCGCTTTTAACTTCACAGGCACACAAAGTACTGCTGTGTGACTCTCACACACACACACACACACACACACACACACACACGCGCGCGCGCGGTGATATTTTAGAGGCCTTTGGATACTTCTGAAATGTGTAAACTACTTTGCTTTGGGTGGCAAGGCCACTGTAGTGTCCCCTGCCCTTTATATTTCATTTCATTTTTTACACACGCTTTTTTGGTTTCTCTCTCTCACACACACACACACACACTTGTATAAAGATGAATTTCACCTCTTGAGAATATTTTTGATTTAATCTGGATTATTATTTTTTTTGTCAAAATGTTGGAAAGAAATAAGAACTTTGATCACAATTTGGCACTATTCATGTATAATATACTATATCTATAGTTCACTTGTCATGCCTCAATCATAACTAATGCTAAAATGAGTATTGCCATTGCTGGTGGTTTTGATGATAATGTGGATATGTGTGATGATTTTTGCTCACGAGTGAATAAAATCTCATGCTACTTCCCATAATGTCGTCAGTGATTCTGTCACAGAGCAACATCTCACCACAAACCTATGCATCTCATTAAATCGGAACAAAACAGCGAGACAGACACATCTCTCATTGTCCAAGGTGACAACAACAAATCAGACACTCGGAAACACTCCTCTGTGTCAGCTCGTGCAGTTACTCGCTGGCAGCAGTGTATCAGCTGGGTCAGCTGACATCCGCAGTGAACCGCTGCCTAAAACCAGCAGCCATAAACAACAAGCCTCAACACCCGCCCACTTCCACATGCAACACTGCTGATCGCTAGGGGGCACTGCCGGGGTCGACACTGCGTGTCAGTGTGTACGTACTGTAGTGTCGTATGTCGTATGTCGATTATGTTGTTCAGGCTCTTGGCACAGGCTGAATAAAACAAGTGTCAACAAGTATGGAAACAATAAATAATTTGAGCACATAAGCCAGCTCTGAATGCAGTGTGTCACTGCATGGCCATACGGGCCCATGAGTGATGACAAAGTTTACTATCAGACGGCGATTTATTCCAACACAATGGGCACAGCGTCTCTCAAAATGCTCAGCTAATGCAGGCTAAAGCGTCCAGTAGAGACGCAGGTGCTGCTACAGCAGCCAGTAAGGTATAATGACTCCGGGCACCAGCAGCCTCCCAGGCTACAGGTCAGGTCACAGCTACACAGAGTATGGCACCTCCGCCTTCTCGCACGCTCACTTTTCGGCTTCGTTCACAATTTCAACACAGCAACCGCCGGCTGATCGCCAAACACAACATAAAAACACAGAGAAAGAGTGACAGAGATATGCGTAATCTTACCCCAGCAGGCTCTCCGTAGTTTGTAGCTCTCACCGTGCTCCAACACAGCAGCTGAGGGGTCACGGTGGCGAGTGGGAAATATCAACACAGCGCACATCTCCCGTGTAGCCGACCGCTGACTGTCTCCCCATCCCGGCGATAAGGAGCTTGTGGAGGCAGGCTGCCTGTTTGCCGGGAAAAGTCTTTTCTAGCAGGCTTGCTTGCTCCTTTCCCCTTCCCAATCGCGGCTTTATTGCCCCCGGGAGGGATGAACGCAGACAGCGGCTGGTAGAGGCGGCGACTGTCCAGAAGATCCCTCTGTCAGGAAGTCGGAGATCGGATGAATATCACACGAAGCAGTGCCAACATGACTGTGCAGTGTTTTTATACTGGAGTAAAGGAAGAAAAGGACGTTTCTACGCCCCAGCTTTAGTCTGCTGCTGATACACGGGAAGGACCAGAGAATAGACAACAGCATAAAGTTCATGTTCATAGAGCGTGTGCCACGTGGCTCGCTGCAGCCAATCGCAGAAAGGATTCAGTCGTAAACTTTTATTACTCAGCTGTAAATTTCTCCCTTTAACAACCAGGAATGTTTGCACCCATCTTTTTCCTTTCTTTTTTTCTCGATTGCACAGTCCTAAAAATGGCCACAGATATAGTGCGCGATGCTGAAATTCGCCCATATGTCACAAATTAGACATGCGTCAAAAAACAATATGACAGTTCCCCTGGTGGACAAGCCGTATGCCATGATGTACCCCAAGCCAACTGGAAATGGGAAATAAAAGTGTGTGAGTGAGAAAGAGAGGGAGGGGAGACAGGAAAAGAGACAGAGAGAGGCATAGAGAGGCATGGAGAGAGAGAGAGAGGCGTCCAATTAAACTTCAATTAGCTAAACTTCCATATTAGGGCCTCTTTCTCACTGACTGATTCTCAGGATGGATTAGGCTACATGACAGTGAGCAGATATCAGGTTTCACTGTACACACCCAACATCAACCAGATGCTCCGGGCGCATGCACAATAATAAAATGATGTCAAATTTAACTAATTGACTTCAAGGTATCGTATTTCTTTTACTTGAAAAGAAGGCAAGGTGGGGTTTCAGCCTGCAGAGAACACACACTCCACAGCCGCTATCCAACCTCATGACAAGGAATAAACATACACTGTAAATCTGGTTCAACCGTTTAGCAGGATCTATGTGTAACGCACACATAGAAGGAAAAATGACGCCTTTGAAAATACGGATATACATTTTACATCTTAGAAATAAGGAGAACATGAGGCAGCCGCAAGGTTTATAAGAAAATGTCTTCGCCTTCAACATATATACCGCATTTAAAAACATTATGATTAAAAATTATAGGAGTAGGAGGATTCATGATGAAGAGAACAATAGCAGAGGAATAATTTCATTTGTGCCTAACACGCAGGTTTTATCTCGTAATTCCCACTGGAGCAAGGCCTCTATGCTTAAAAAAAAGAAAAGAAAATTATGACATGTAGTCTCAGTAACGAATAAAATCAATTTCCTACACCCAAATAATAAAAGAAATGTGTGTTACATACTTGGATGAGCGGTGCACCTTGTCCTAACAGGCCGTGATCTCCACACTGAGCCTCGGCACACAGAGACAAAAGATGCAGACCTATCCCAGCCGTGCCTTTACACCGCCAATAAAGTTTACAGCAGGTACACTAAACTTTATTGGTAATGCCAACCCTCTGATAAAAGTACACACACACACACACACACACACACACAATTGGGCCATCCGTGGTGCAGAATAGCTGTGACTTGGGGACACATCCGGAATTTTCTAAAGACTACATGCACACAAATGGAGAAATAAACACGCAGGATGAAAAGGCTGCGCTCTAACTGTTTCATTCAGAAAAATATAAGACACAACTGGAGGGGGGGGAAGCCTTAAACTGAAGATCTGCAAGATCTGAACTTTACCCTATTTGCTTTTGTGGGATCAGGATGAAATGTACATTAAGGTAAAAATATTGAATTTTAAAATGCAGTTAGCAAGCGCAGCAGACCAACCCGCCTGTTTTTTTTTTACACAGATACAATCCAATCGAAAAGCCTGTATTTAATTAACACTGTGCTTTCGTTTCGATGCCATTCGTCAGGCTACACTAACACTACACTGTTATGTTAATCTTTACAAGTTCGTTTCACTGAAAAAAATAAATACACAGGCCTAAACAAAACTATTATGAAACAACTGTTTATTGAAGAACAGCACCCACTTGGTGCAGCTGCGTTTATTTATTTATTTATCTTTTTGGGTGTCCAAACAATTCCAAATCCCATAATCTAGCCTTCCTTCAAATTTACAAGAATAATCACACATTTTGAATACAAGTTAAAGACAAGCCTAGAAACAAATGAATCTTCCATTTATGAATATTGTCCCTATTGTCGCCCCTTACAGCAGTCCCCATGGTAAAGTAGTTACATACACAGTGTCTCATATAGGCCTGCACATCGAATGGATCACTTCAGCCCATTCAAATAATCCATAACTGAGCGGATAAAAAGCAGACAGGAGACGCGCCGGGAGTTTTAAATAATTTAGCTGCATGACACTGAAACAGCCACGGAGAGACGGCGCTGTTACCAAATTCAGATGTCGTTGTAGGCTAATAATATATTAAAGTTGTACAAAAAAAAAATTATAATAATGTAAAGGAAACAGCGGAAACCCAGTCTTGTTGCTGGCCTTTAAATGGAAAATAGAGCTCGTCTATCAGTGAAATGCGGGTGAACTTCTGTTGTAAACTGTAGGAGGAAGAGGGGGAGGTCAGATTACATGTTGTGGAAGAGAAGCATCAGATTTCTATTAACTACACTAATATCATCGAGTACTGGTATTTTAACCTATCTATTGTAACAACACTTAGGGTGACCTACATAGCTGTAGCGTTTGAGACATATTGTAGTCTTTGTGCTATTTCAATGATACTCAGATTTTATGTTGACTGCTCATATCCTCCATTTATTCGAAACCATCATCATAAAAACAGCAGCTGGACAGGGGAGGAGGAGACAAGGTGTTACCTGCACTTGGCCTCTTATTCGCTTTGATTTCTACGCTCTGACGCTTTCCGGAAGGTTTGTCTGGACACTAAGCTTCACCCCAACACCTCGCATTGTATAGACATATAAAGCCTCCCTCATGCTTTGCCATTACTTCTGTCTCATTATTAACATCACGCCAGATGTTTGTTCATCTCATCTCAAACAGCCATTATTCATCCCAAGATTCATTAAGAAAAGCGTCGTGTCCTCCCTGAAGAGAGGAAGTTTCTTATTAAGAGGATGAATCAAATACGACTCAGGCTTTGGAGAGTACGCACGCTGCGAATAGGATTAAAGCAACCTTTCCTTAAAAGGTAAAGGGATACATCTGCATACGCATGTCTGCCGTTTTTTTATTTTTATTGAACAATTGGAAAGTTGAAATTAGGCAAACTTTAGTCAGGAGGCTACTCAATATGCTTGCGCCTTCCCTTCCCTCCTGCCGCCGCCACTAAATGTTTTGGGCGCATATGGGCTGAAAAGCAAAGCGTCATCAAACCATTAACATTGTTGCATTTTTAGCCATTTCCTCATTGAGTTGTTTTGTTTTGGTTATTTGTATCAAATGACTTCTGGGAAATGTTCCGATTTGAAAACTGGGGGTCATATTGAGCACTGAACGTTTCTCCCAAAGTTTAGAACTCGTTAGAGAGGAAAGCAGTAAAGTGGCAAAAAAGATAATCAAGACGAATATGTACTAGACTTCGCTTATCAGGTCACATAAGTATGTATGGGCATCATTTTTATGTTTGTGTGTGTGTGTGTGTGTGTGTGTGTGCTGAGGGGGTGGGGTGGGGGGGGGGCTTCAGTAACCGAGGCTGTAATATCAATAAAAAACAGAAATGATTGTGAGCCATCTTGTTTATTTGTGATTTTACATCAACAATGGCGGGGACACACAATTCCGTCTTTCACAGGAGAAACACCAGGAAACGAGCATATTGTTAACATCAATATATAACAAGACGTACATAAAGATTATATTCAGTGCAAAACAACTACGCTATATCACCAGCACATTAAAATAAAAATTCCCTTTACTTTAAAATCGTTGTAATTGTAGCAGGAATTATCATACACAGTAAATGTGCGTTATAGGCAGTTTTAGTTGTTGGGGAAACAGCTTGCAATCAAATCAGAGCGATGCCACATGTGAGGAATATAAATTCAGCAAAGGCAAGGCTCTGAGTTTAGGTAGTGCCGTGGTACAATCTCAGAATTGTTTGCTTGGCTTTGAGCTAATTGTCTTTCCAAGACTCACAAATTGTCTTCAACAAGTGTATATTGTATATTGGGTAAATGCTACATACATAACTTAATCATATAAGGTTGATATATAACACTTTAAAATTAAAACCATATGAAATCTCTATATTCAGAAATCTCTATTGCAATTTCCCCAGGTTTTAGGTAGCATCAAAGGATTTCAAACGATTGCATTTCCCTGGTAATCCTAGAAAAAGATGTCTGAGGAGCTAATGGCTATCTTTGTCTAGGCCATTCACATGAAAACGAGTAAAACAGTAACAGTAACAATTAGAATAATAAAACTTGGTGGTTTATACATGGGACGTTAGCCAATGTAACTGCTGCGATGATGTTTGAACACATACTACTAAGTTATAAGCCTACATTTCGCTTACAATTTCGGGATGGCTACTCTGAAATGACGTCCATGTTCTTTTTAAATGTAGGCTATAATCTATTTACAACACAGGTCAACGTTGGTCATGTTTGGATCTCATCGGGCTATGCTTTTGATACAGTTATTATTAAAAGCAAATTTGTAAAACAAAAAAACAGCTAAGCCATTTTCCCTCTAACATGCGTTTGAATTTATCCATTTCTTTTTTTCTTTTTTGCAAGGGCGACTGTTCTATAAAAGAAAATGTGCTACAAGCGTGTGTAGCGTCTACAGAAATGTCCAAATGGCAATGCGAATCATGTTAGGATAATCGTGAGAAGGGAGAATTTTGTCTATTTATGACAGCAACACTGGAGGGATTCCTGTTCCATCTTGACAAAATGAAAGGGTGGTCATAAAGTTGACGCTCTCTGCCTCCTTGTGACTCTTCGTCTGTTTATGGGACCTCTCTTTTTTTTCTCTTTTTCAGCCATATAACCATAAAAAGGACCATAAAATCACTCCTTGGTCTCTTCTTTCTCTTCCGCTTCTTTCTCCTCTGCCTCTTCCCCTTCACCGTCCTCGTTGCCCTCTTCCTCGGCCTCGGCTTCAGCCTCTCCTCTCTGACCCGGAAACTTGTCTTTGTTGTTCTCTTTTTTCCACTTCATCCTCCTGTTCTGAAACCAAATCTTCACCTGCCGCTCGGTGAGGCTCAGGGCGTGGGACACCTCGATCCTTCTCTTGCGGGTCAGGTAAGGGTTGAAGAGAAACTCCTTCTCCAGTTCAAGAGTTTGATAGCGACTGTAGGTTTGCCTCCCATTCCGCCTTCCTGGGGCTTGAATGAAATAAAGCCAGAGGTTAGCCGGACTTACCACGGTACCCCCATTAAAAAGCATTCAGATAGGTGACTTATAATTAATTATGCATTTACCCCCCCCCCCTCCCAGCATGAATACTAATCGTTCAGCTCCTTAATTTAGCTTTCACCCCTTCAAATTCACATTCACTCAAAGAGCAGGGAAAACCCTTATTTAAAGGGTAAGATGTGTACATTTGATTTTCCACTAACAGTCAACACATACAAGTAATAGAGTTCCTATTACGTGTGGAAGTAATAAGTAATTCCATTTTACAATTTTGTGTTTACCATTTACAGTTCTTTCTGCAGGAGTGATGCGACTTTTACACCCACCTCACTAAAGAGTTATTGGGTGAGTATGAGAAGATACTGTATTTATATGGGGGGGGGGGGGGTCATGGCTATCAATTATTAATTCATCTATTAATTTAGGCTAAATTCCCATCAGTTTATTGATGCCAAATTCTATTTTAGGTTGGTATTTAAATTACATGTAGAAGCATGTTTACAGAAATTAGTATGGTTTTCCTCACTAGCAACAGGGCCTATTCGAGCCTGATGGAGATTTCCAGTCACACACATAGACACAGGGAGAAACACAGGGAAATAAGGAGAGGAGGAAAGGTATGAGAAAAGAGAGAGAGATGAGATAAAGCTGCACTGTAACAACAGATGGGGACAGGCTAATGATAAATATCTCTCTGAGCAGATAAAAATGAAGCTTACACCTGTGTGGAGTTAATGTAGCCTGATAGCCTGAACAGAATGATCCATGGATGGAGGAGGTAATATCTACAAAGCCCTTATGATTATGGCTGTATGAGTCTGAGCCACATTGGGCCTCTGGGTCAAATTACCCCCAAACCCCTAAAACCCGGATTCTGGATAATCGGGGCATGGTGTGTTTCAGCTATACCTCCTGTCACTCTGCAAGCTACTGGTGTGTGTGGCACCACCATATTTTAAACTATGACTTCTCCATCCTTCCCCCTAGTACGCTTAGAGTTTGTGGAATATCTTATGTCTACAATAACTGACTTCAAAGAGCGGGTGTCATGAGCTGTGATCAGCAATTCTGTGTTTAAAGGCACTTTTGAAAGCAACAATTCCGCCCTGTATGGACATGTGCTGCAGAGTAGCAGCAGCCTGCAGTACAGGTTGTATGTGCCCCATCATGTTCCCTGACTTATTTCGTTTTATAGTTAAGAGACACACTCATGTATACTCAGGCATATTTAGCACACATGGACACACGCACACACACACACACAGGCAGACACACACGCTGACGCACACTCATAGGCACGCGTGCACACAGTGTAACATAAAAAGAATAGGAAATAATTGAATGATTCTGACCGTGGGGTCTCATCCAAGGAAACATAAGACTGGGAGAGGAGTTTTGATTTAAGTGGCCTTGTCCTTCTCCGGGGTTAGAGCTGCTCGACGATTTACAGTCTGGGTATTGCGCTAGGCTTGCGTCTTGCTGGGTACCATAAAGCGTTTGCCTCGGAAGGGCTTCATATCCATAAAATTTCGTTGCGTCTCCATGGCAAGCCAAAGCGCAGGGGTTTTGCTGGTATCCGGGGTTCGAGATCCCCGTGGTCCCGTGGTGGAAAAAGTCCTGCACATGATGGGACGGGTGCTGAAAGCCCGGCGCGGCTGCTCCGGGTCCGTAAACCAGCGTGTGGCTGCGGGCAACGCTTTGTGGAAACCTGCAGTCGTAGTAAGTTGGCTCCAGTGACTCGCCGCCTTTGTACTTAGAAAAAAGAGGGTTAACAAAATAGGAGCTCATGTTTAGTTAGCATCAAGCAGACGGTCTCTCTCGCAGTAGAATATCTCCTTTAGGATGATGGCAGCCTTTTGTTTAGGGTCCCAACTCGCACAGCGCACACAGGCAGACAAACCGGAACTAGGAGAAACGCTGCCCCTTTGGACAATCTACGGCAGCTCACTCTCTCTGAGCCGTTCCTCTCATCGGATTTCTCTCGCAGTCTTGAGTGTTTTTTCCCCCAGGTTTTGCAGGCTCAAACCCGGCTCATGGCATGTGCTTTTGGATGTGCGTTAGCTACGGTTAAAGCTGGCTTGCTCGACCGGCACAGTCACAGACGCTGCTCTTTTCTTTCTTTTTCCTTTTTTTAAGCTTCCCACCCAACAAGGCAGCGTACAAACCAAACGCGCAGCCAACCAACCACAGCCACCACCCACCCCACTCTCCGGCGCCCCTACCACCAACACACGCAGCACACCAA
>CM022479.1:16261076-16277280 GCA_011952105.1 Coreoperca whiteheadi | reverse complement strand
ACCCCTTCATCTCTCTACGACCGGTCAGACGTGGGCCCTACGTATATCCACCTTGAGAAGAGCTGCACTAATCATAACCAACAAGCCAAGATGCTTTAAGTATGATCAATGTTATGTTTATCACAAAAGCTTTGTTAAAAGCTGATCAATTGAGTTGTGGGGTGGTTAAAATATAAAGACTATGACACATGATACATTTCCACTATAGCCTGAATTGATAGTTTAGCGTGTTGTCTTTGGAGGTTATGAGGGGTATAAATAATAGAGGGATTCCTCTTTATAAACGGATAAAGCTGTAATGAGTTGATGTCTACTGAGCGTTATACACTAATTTCTAGAAAATGGTTGACCTTTTATGGGCTCCAGGAGGTCATCATAGCATCTGGGAAGTTCGTGACAACCAAAATGTTACATAAAACGACACCATAGACACAAACGCAAGACACAACTGAAGCTATGGCACACAGGCCGCCAAGTAAAATAATGTATGAGAATAAGACAAAACATAGTTCTCGTGTAATCGAGTGAAGGCCAGGGCGACACACTGTAAAACACCGACACAGGCAAAAATAAACACGACCTGTGAATACTAGGTGCCACTTACTGACCCCGTAAAACCGACGAGGATAAGCAGTAAATCTCCCTCATGGAGGAGTTCATAAAATTTTACATTGGATGTTTAGCGACAATGGACGCGCGCGCACAATTCCCAGCTCAGTAGTTGCATGGGCTCTCTCTCCAAATATGCCAGTGTGGTTTTTGTGGGATAACTGACGTTTTATACACATCATCGTAAAATATGAAAGGCGCACTGGGCGAATTTATAGACCGTTCACACTCTATAAATATGCAGATTGCCAATCATTGTTGCTCACATCTTGGGGACTCTGAACTGCTGGTACAGACGTCAAATATTAAGGATATAAATGAGCAGGTAGCTGTTTGTTTTTTTTAACAAACTGTGCAGTGGCAATGAAATTATTATTATTATTATTATGTTTTGGTGTTGTATGGTGTTAGAATTATGGATAATGTTGCCGTTGCTGTTGTTTGTGCTGTCAGTGTTGTTGAAATGCAATTGTTTATGAACTGTTATTAAAGGAGTCTTTAGGCTTAACATTGTCTCTGGCTGTTGATTAGTTCTGTATTTAGTTTTTTTTTTTTTTTTTCCACGTATGTATTTCAGTGGAGTTATGCTTTTTAATTTACACCATGAAAAATAAAACCAACAAAAAATCCAGACATAGAATCCATATACATATTGTCAAAACTAAAACTTGTCTAAGAAAAAGTATCCTGTTTTTAATGGGAACACAATGGGGAGCAATTAAAAAATACCAGAGCGTCCCAATTAAGTCATAAATGCACGGCCACTGGAGATGTTTTATAAACCGAAAAAGTGACAAAGACTAACATTAAACTGTACCTCACAAGACAGAAGTAGGCCTAAATAAAAGACAAAAAGAAAAATCCTGTTTATGCACTCATTCTGTGCCCAACACAACAACCACTTCGCTGCCTTCCAGAGTGCTGCTCTGTGGCCTATTACACAGAATGCGGTGGGTGACCATATCTGTCATTTTGTCATCGATAGGTTACTCTTCATTTTTCAGCCAAGCCACAGAGCTGTAAAAAAAAAACAGCCCTTCAACACACAGACCATGCTCAAAACATGGACCAACAGCGTCATCTAGTGTTGAGATGCGTCCCTAAACCCGAATGACTCCACCAATCAGAAACAACTGTGATGTGGCCAGAAAGCGTCTCCCCATTTGTCCAAACCCTGTATGTATCCCGTCCTTTTCCTTAAATAAAGCAGAGTTAAAAACCAGCTATGTACCACCAAATCTGTAACGACATGCCTTCAGTCTCCTCGGTTCAGCAGGCTTCAAATAGGCCTAGTTGTTTTTTTGTAGCCTATATGTTCCTGTCATGGCCACTACCTGCTCTAACATAAGAGATAACAGTGCTCTGCAGCACTCATATTTGTGCACAATAACTATTGACTTTTCCTCCATCTAATTGTAAGCTAATAGACCACTCATGTGATGGAGTGCAGGGGGGTTGCGGCGGGCCCATCAGGAAAAAGTCCCCTGAATGGTGCGCATGACTCTCCTTTGAACGAGTCCACCACCACCGTCCATTAAAACCATAAAGTAATTTAGCCCAGACGTCTAGCCAGTTAGTCGAGTTTGCTTTGTTCGTCTGCATTTGAGACAAACAGCCGAGCTCCAACAGGGGCTGTAAAACTGGCATTTTTGTCCGAGCTGAGCGGAAATGCACTGGATTGGGCTTTGAAATTACAGCATCCTGTCCGTATTGTTTGCCACCACAAAAAGGCAATTTAGGCCTATCCCAGGAAACAAACGCGAGACATGGGGAATTGTCTCTCACTTAAAACTCAAATGTTGTCTCGGGTTTTCTGATGTCCTACGGGCCTGACGAAATGGGCTATAAAACTAGCAAACTATGAGCTTATTTAGAAGGTAGCCTAATAATCAATTTAGCGAAATAACAGTGGTTCATATTTAATAACGAATACGGTCTTGGAAAAATGACAACTGCACAAGTGTTGTTTTGGGTACTTCCAACATGTATATAGGGCGTGGAGCAATAAAATAAATATCGCACAAGCCTCATGTATTTATTTTTGCTATTCAAAGAATATGTTGTGTACAATTGAAATGAATTCTACTGCTGCAGCTCATATTAGTATTAGTAAAACCGTAAACGCAACAGCAGGGTGAATTATTTGCAAAACCGGTGCTTATTGTTTGTTGAGAAATGCACCCACCCACGCACCCACCCCCCTTCCCCCTCCCGCAATAGACCAAACACGGCTATTCGTGTTTACTTGATGTGTATGCACTTATCCTTAAACACATCCATAACTGTAAATGTGCGTGGCTGAGACTAGAAGAAGGCTAATCAAGAATCCACTTTAAGGCCGCCTTGCAAAGTCCTTAACTGCGCAGACAACGTTCAGTTTTCGAGCTCGCCATTATTTGCTGTGGCAGAGCTCCTCCGGGCCTTAGCTGTAGCCTAGGAACGCTCGTTGGCCGAAACATGTCAGACGAGGAATCGTGGAAGCATAATTATTTAGAAAATATCCAACTGTTTGCCACCTGTATCTGAGCAAATATTGATTTGGTAACTCCAGTTTCCTGCGGTTTTTAAATCAACAAATTACTTTGGCTGATATTGACTGAGATGCTGTTTGTTAGGCCCTCTCCGCAGCCATGTACTCATTACTAAATGCGTTTTTTCGCGAACTCTGAGCCACAATGAATACAGAAAAGCAAGCACTTAGTGATTATGTTTATATTTGCAGAGGACTATATCTACACTCTATCGTTAAACTCGTAGGTTACAATCAAAAAAAAGAGAGGCACAAATACAACAACTATCACAAAATACAAGACAGACAAGTCCGATCGCAGATGTTCTGTTTCTGTACAAAATACTACACCTGCGCAACAACGTATAAAGGAAAAAAACATGAAAGAAGACATTCACATCATAAATTATGGGATTGTGAAACTCAAAAAGAATTCAAGTATTCTCTTTCTTCAGACAGTTTTAACGTGTCCAAACTGCACTTGTATAATTTCTCTTACAAAAAAACACAAAGGTATTTCGAAGTGAAAGTAGAATGTAATTATCTCCTTAGAAGTTGGTTTTGTTTCTTCTTTTTTTTCTTTTTACGCTGGACACATACATGTGCACTGGAAAATAACATAATCAGCATCAAACAGTCTTAAAGTTAAGGTTAATACAAAATCCAACAAAGTGATAAATATGAAGAGGAGGAGGAGGAGGGGGGGGGTTCATCGTGTGTTTTGGTACATCTGTGCTGTCCATGTGACTAGTGGTTATTATGGTTGTTTTCTGACTGCAGTCCACATTACTGTTCTTTGCTGTCGGTCTTTTCTTTGTTCATTTTCTTCATCTTCATTCGCCGGTTCTGAAACCAGATTTTGACCTGCCTCTCGGTCAGATTCAGGACCCTAGCGACCTCGAATCGGCGGTCTCTAGTAAGGTACATATTGAACAGAAACTCCTTTTCCAGTTCGAGAGTCTGGTACTTTGTGTAGGGGCATCGCTTCTTCCGTGTGGAGCGGGCATGTATCCAGTTTGCCACTGGGTTATCTGCAAATAAAAACCATAATATTTATAATAATGAAGACAGAATATATAAGGAGCAACACCGTGAGACATTTTCACAACAGGAACAATGACAAATGACTACCACATCAGTGTTAAGCCTTTAACAAATGTGGATTCTGGATTTAAAGCAATTCTGTGTACCCATCAGAAGGGGCTACAATTGGGAACGATGTCAAATCATACACACGTTTGTTGTTTACCATTAACGATAAGCTGATAGTAAACATTTTGAGGAAAGATTCTCAGCCTCAGTCTATCCAAGCCTACTCTGATTTGCTTCCTTGTCCCCTTAACTTGTGAGTAACACCGTCGTAAAATACTCAATGCGCTTATTCACTTTATTGGCCCATAAAATGGCCCGTGGTTCAAGCCTTACAGGTCCGTGGTGAAAGTCCTCGAGTATGTCCCTACATTCCTCAAGTTGTGCTGGAAGAGTCATGTGAATTTGTTTTGGATCCAGACAGGAGAGCACATTTTCATATGTAACTCTATGCATATCACCTTCTCATTATGATACGGGTAAAGCATGCATTTTACCACTGGGGATCAAATAGTTTTAAAATGTGGCTTTTCCTCACACAATAGGCCTACATAAAAAAAAAAAACAGGACTGAAAGTCGGCTTACACGGCTTGATGTGGCGTATGTAAAGGCACGGGGTCAAAACATGGTCGTAAAAATGCATCATAAGGCATTAACTGATGAATATCGATTCCTGTGTCGGGTTAGGGTTGTTCACTTAAAAAGAACACCTTGCATGTTTTTAACATTATGCAACACCCTTCCAAATTCAACATCTTCCTGTAGGTTTGAGTCCATGTTTACAACCCCGTCTGGTTTTATAGCCCCAATATTAGCCAAGTAGCGTTTGTCTTTTATAGTTCCTATAGCTTTCCCCCTAGCACAGGCGATTCAGAGCTGAGCTGAAAATGGAGGTTGAAACACCTTATACTTTCACATTACCTCTAAGCAAAAGCAGGTTTACACAATCCCAGAACCAAAACTCCCACCCGGTTGTGAAAGACTGTAGGAGCTTGAACTTACTCGGATCTAGCTCCGGCTTCTCGTCTTTATGTTTCCCCGAAGCCAGGAGCTCCGACTCGGGAGAGGGGATATTCTGCGGCGTCTTGTCTCGCATGTCAGTGGACGAGCAGTACAGATAATCCGTGTAGGTCCGTCCGCTGGAGCCGAGACAGTCGCCAGCTCTGTGCTCCTGAAAGGCGTCGGGCTTCAGCCCATAGTGCCTGCTGTTCCCCGGATAGCCATGGAAAGGCACGGCGCCTGATATCGGCTCCAGCCATGACCGCATATACCTCGAGTCTGTGCCTAAGTGAGGTTGGTGAGTGTATGGATGGTAAACCACTGATGACTGGGAGTGTACAGGGGCCCAGGAGGTGGAGAAGACGGGTGGCTTGGGTGCGAAGCTGCAGGAAGGATAGTCAGCACACTCCGGTACTAGGGACGTTGGACGAGGGCCGGCTGGGTGCGAACCGGGAGCCGAAAACCGAGTAAGGACATCCTCATTTTCATGGTTGATCAAGGAGTCCACATAATAATTACTTATGGGACCCGTGGTCGACATGTCGAAGCTTCCCCGACTCTTTTACATGCATCCGATTATTATATGGAGTGTATGTGTACTTTTTTATCTAGCCATAGAACAATCAAGGCAGGTAATTATTTCTCAACGCTTCCCTGGCTGCTATTGGCTGCCTCACCGACACGTGATTATATTTACCCCCACAAAAATTGTACAGTGGATCAATGCGCCACTCATCCTGGGATACCAGTGCACATAAATCGGATCAAAGAATGTGCGCTTTTGCTCTTTTTCTTGGACGTCTTAGAGGTAACGTCAACAACCACGGTTATTTATAAAGAAAAAATGCCTTTGTAGAGCTAATAGTGGCTCTTTCTCTTGTCGCAGTACAGACCTGCGCACATTACGTCTAAAACCGAGCAAGGCACTATTTGATGGTGTAATCCATCTCTGTCTGGCAAAATCTACCGTAGCCCCTTGTTATTGCAATGGATCCTATTACAGCATTAGAGTGTCTATTGAATGGCAGAATCTTTTTTTTTTTTTTTTAAAATCTTTTATAAACCAGCGGCACATTTGATCCAGCGAAGGGTTTATAACTTCCTGTGAAATGCTGTTGATTTCTAAACAGAAAGAGAGAGCGAGAGAGAGAGACGCATTCACAGTGGCTACATGGAGACTAGACGGGCGAGAGAGGGAATCAAAATACGGGATGCAGGATACACCAACAATAAAGTTTGCACTGTTTTAACGAGGGCGCAACAGACCAAACATTTCCTAAATGGGGATCTTCGGCGATGGGAGAGGAGGGGATTCAGATTCTTGACATGCAGCCCACTACAGCGGGCTATATTCGGCTGGTGACCGTTCATGTTTTTATGCCCATCAATAAATTTTAACGAGGACCATTTGATTGTTCATAAACGTGTCGTTAATAAGACTGCATCCGAGTTCCTCGCTCAACATAAAACCACCACCACTGTATGCACGGGAAACAATTCCTATCAAACAGAGAGGCCGAGGACAGGAAAGAAGAGCCTGCAGAGCAGAGGAGGTAAAAAGGTTCGTTAAAGGGCTAACTAGATGAAAGCTTTCATAGCAGGGATAATGTTACTGTTGTATCTAATGGCAGGAGTTTACGGTTTTGCAATATACTAGTGTAGCTTGTCAGTTAGCGGGCTGTGAAACAACCCTGAGCTCTCCTGCAGGCTCGCAGCGACACAGCAAAGAATACAACACTAATATACAACGAAGAAGGAGCAGCCGAAGAAGTCACCAGTGTCACGGCGAAGGCAAATAAGAACCACTGTGACATAAATGCTGAAAGTTGAGTGCACATGTGCAGACTGGATGAGCCACATTAGAACATAGCTGATGCATGAGTAAACCCTTAAGGCTGCACATGTTGTATTTCTGTGGCGTGGTGACTTGGTGCAGGAATATATTTGTACACTCTGAGAAACGGTGATGATGACGAGTGTTATTGTGAGGCGTTTCGTATGTGTTGCATACACAAAAGAAAGCCATCGTATGTTTTATCTATGTTTTTTTGGCGTGTGATGTGTCGTAGGCTATTTATTTCTGTGCGCAATTGCTTTGATGTTTGAAAAGTTATCTTTTTTTCTTGGACCAGTGGTTTGGGGGAAAAAAAGAAAAGCTAATTGAAATTGAATTATTGCAAACTTTGGGACGACGGAGCTAAAGAGAAGGATGTGTAGACCTGACGGTCGTTATGGCGCAAAAGTGAAATTATAGTAGTGCGGCCGAACAAACCGCACTTCACAATGCTGACATTTACTCAGACTGGGCGCACTGTGTTCCATAAAATGGCAAATACGAAATGACAGTTTAACCAGAGAGACCAAAAAGACACATTTGAAAATAAAGCCCAATTTACAAGTAGTTAGTGAGCATGCAGGGGCATCTGTATAGGAAAATATAAACCGCCAGGATTTGAAATAAATTCTTGCCTTTGCCATCGCCGAGCTACAGAGAGCAAATGACGTCACTAATTAGCCTAGACTAAATTCAACTTTGGTTAAAATGAATTCTTACATTTGGAAATTAACTGATATAGCATAATACTCAAAATTTGGACGTCATGACGTAAAACAAAATGTAACCAGTACACGCATTAGGAAGTGCGGTGTTTGTCCTGGATGCTGAGGTCAGATTCAACCATGAAATTTAAAAGGCCAGACGCCAGACCTTAACCCGGATAACGCCAAACGGTGTCATGGTGTGTGCTGATGGATGTGCAAGTCTGTGGCGAGTCAAATATTCCCCCACATGTTTACAAAAATAAAGCCGTTTATTACATTTACCATGGGCCTATCTGAAATGAGATATTTTGAGAGTTGTGTGTTTTCTGCAGGTTGAAGGTCTAAGTCCGTTGATTCCACTGCTGCCATTAAAGCAGGATGGAAAAGTGCTTAATGACCATTTATTATCGTAACATATGGTGAAATAAATACATTAGGCCTATATGGCTTGTATCTATGTCAAGAGTAATCCAGTGAATAATACTTTGTACTGATTTGGGTGTGCGCGTGTTTGCGTCTAGACGTGAATGCGCGTGTGCTAATGTGTGTGTGTGCGTGTGTGTGTGTGTGTGTGTGTGTGTGTGTCCATTAATGGGAAGTGAGGATTTTTTTTTTTACAGTGTACCTATTCCACTTGTTTATCTATGTTTGCTGTGCTTTAATAATAAAAAAAAACATTAAATATGAATTTGTTGTTGCTTCTTATTCCTATTTCTTCTTCACGTCTTCTACCTCAGTTCTTCCTTAACACAACTGGAGTTACAAGAAGACCGTTTAAGATTATACAGTCGAAGAAATGGCTCTTTGTCGCATCGTTGAACCTTTTCGTATTTCATATTTCCACTTCTCCTTTAATATTTACCCAGAAACACAGTCTGCTATTGTAAACAACATAAAAAGTAGTGGTTTGTCAATTTCGGTTTGAATATAAGTAGCCTAAGCTGTACGATCCAGTATCACCAATATATTAAAACAAAGACAACAAGAAATTAGATAGATAAAGCAAAAGGACATGCTTAAAAGGAGACAGATGATACGAAGCTGTTGGTTTGCTTTGCTTTCCGATGGGCTCTATGTTCGTCTAGACAAGCCAACGTTTATTACTGAGTCAAAAATCACAAATTTGCCTCCGAAGGCTTTACAGTCTGCACGACACGGGGCACCTCTATCCCGAGACTCTAAGATGATATGGAGCCTATTTTCTGTTTTCATCTTCGTACAATTCAGGGATATACTGGATGTGTCCTACATCTCAAATGCAAAGTCGTTCATACGTTTATAACGACTTAATCAGCCGCTGATGTTCCAACAATGCTTAAAACCGATGCCATCATTCCGCCACAGTTTAAACATGGCTCTGACATTTCTCAATTACACGACTACGTTTTTCATGCGAAAAAAAATGAACAAATACGCATTTGACAGATTGAGCATAAACACAAGGTAGGCCTGTAGGTTAATGTTCGCGTGGTCACAACTTCACTGAAGTGGAGAGTGTTGTTTTAGATACAAGGCATTTATGCCCAGCCTTGAGCCAATATATTTCAAGTGGACGCTAACAGGCGAAAACATTACAGTGAGTCAAAGTTGGCGCAGCCGCACTGCACTGACGCTTCATATTAATTTGCAATGATTGGCAAACCAATTGTTTAACGACCTACTCCTTTAATCCAGTACCCACAGATCACTTTGGTAAAAGTGTTGGCTTCGCCTAAATGCAGTTTTTATGGTAAACATGCGAAGAAAGATACCTACTGAACACAGCAGCTTCAATAAGGATCGTGAATTTGTCCGCAGGTTAAACAAAAGACCAAATCTTTAGACCAGCAAAAGGTAGCCTATAAATGGTAAATTATGACAGGCTGCAGAAGACTCTTTATTTGTATTCGTACAACCAGGACAGGCTGATTGCGAGCTCAAATAATCCCCTGGAAACTGTTAAGGCATAGATGAACCATCTTCATTGTCAAGGGAGTCTGAACTTTGTTTGTTTTTGCTTCCATCAGCACAAACAGTTCGCGTCATTGCAAGGTGACGAACGACACCCACGGTCACATTTGCTGGCTTCTGTCTAATGACAGGGTGAAGGCACAATACCTATCCTGCCCATGATGGCGATATTACATGTGGAACAGAACAAGAACAAAATAAGCACAGTAAATTTCCCCATGAACCTCCAGATCGAACAGGCACACACACAGTGCACAAATTAGTGGTTCATCTAGAGGCAACATTTGGATCATATTATCCGTGGATCAAAGTGAATATCCCAAGTTATTTATAACGTCCCATGTGCTGAACAGAAAGCACCGCACAACCAAGAGTTACTGTGTGATCAGCTGAAAGGCCACAGAAATGATGCGTGTTACCCAAACTGTATTACAGTGTTCTCGATCCAGTATAACCGCTGCATATTAGTTTCAGAGAATCAAAATTGCCTCTTAATTATAAATTCTCCTTCCAGGCTGGTTCACAGGCATTTTTCAAAATCAAAACTGATCAATAATGATATTCTCCTGGTGACTGCCTGCCGCAGTGATATACATTTACATTTGGCATTCTCGTCCTGCAGAACAGTTTTTCTTGGTTAAAAAAGTGGTGTCTGTGGAAGATCCTGATCCCTTGAATTAAAAAAAGAAACCGCTGTATGTGGCATTTTCTGTAGCCTAAACGTTGTTTCCGCGCATACAGCTTAGTTGAATGCCAGTGCCAAACCATGCAAAGCGGATAGAAATTATTCCCAATTCTTAAATGCATTCAAAAAAAAAAAAAAAAGAAGCCACATTTTGACTTTTATTTCGTCAACAATGTTCAAAATAACACAACAAATCTTCCAGTTAAAGAAATTATGTTTATGCCCCTCGTCTACTCAATTTAAGTTAGTGGACGAAACTTTTTCTTGATCTAAAAAGCTTCACAAATAAAGTAGGAGGTGCACATTTTTCCCTATATGTCACAAGAAAAATCTAATGATGCACGTCAAAAAAGAAGAAGAAAGAAAAGGGAAAACCGTTAGCATATTTGGTTCATGTCTGATCATGCCAGTGGCAGTAACACATCTTGAGCTATCAAGGAAGTGGCTGTCTAAAGCCTCCAGTTCCTGTGCGCCACTACAAAGTGAAATAAATTGCTTTATGTGTATATGGTTTTAGGGTGAATCTGTGCAGCTCTCGGGGCTGTTTCCAGCGCTGTAAAGTCTTTGTCAGTGATGCATTCCAAGGGAGACACTCATTCACTGAGCTGAATGAAAGTGACTTTGGATTCCAGACTGTCTCTTCCAGTTGCACTACCGCCAAGGGAGGGGGACTGAGAAAACAAGGGGAAATAGTAAACAGTATAAACACTGGACTCCCTCGCAGGAAAGATGCTGACTGCGCCACAAGAACACACTGTTCTATAAATAAGTTATTCAGTTTCGTTTAGGTAAGCTCATCCATTTCCTTTGGTTAATTTCCCCTATGCAAAAAACATTATTAATCATCAATCATGTTAGTTATCAAATGGATTACTGGATTAGGCGAGACTTAAATAAAACTAGGCCTATACTTGCTATAACATAATAGTCTCCGACATAAAGAAATTAGCCCATAGGTGCCAGCAATTTGTCAAATAATACAATGCCATTGGGATACAATATCATTTAATAGTGAGGATACTGTAGGCTAAATCGAAAGACGATACAAGTATTCTTATCTGTAAACTCAAGTGTTAAAAACGTGGGTCTTAACTGATACATTAAGGCAATATAATATACAAATATACGCAAGTACCTTCAGCTCGTTAACGGGCCGAGAAATAAAGAAAAACCTAAAACTAAAAGAAGTTTAACTTTAAACTTTGCAGTAAACCACGATTAAGAACATTTAGAAATGCGACACGAACGACCTAAGCAATTTAAATGCACAGAAATAATGTTTGCAGGAATTTCACTGAAAAAAAAATAAATAGGCCTCAATTAGCAAAATGGCAATAGCGTTTTGGGGGGAATAAAACATTTAAAGCAGCCGTGAATTATACTTTTACAGGAACGGAGAAATATGCTCACAGAAGATCATGGAAATGTCAGTGCGCATCCATTTGCTGTTACCTGCTGTCAGATAAATGAATGACTCAAATATGTGACATCTATTTATCTATCTATCTATCTATCTATCTATCTATCTATCTATCTATCTATCTATCTATCTATCTATCTATATCTATCTATCTATCTATCTATCTATCTATCTATCTATCTATCTATCTATCTATCTATCTATCTATCTATCTATCTATCTATCTATCTATCTATCTATCTATCTATCCAGATCATCATAAAGCAGCTGACACATGCAATACAACGCAGGCTAAAACTTTCCCCCATGTTGTTTACAACCTATTCTCCTTCTGAGAGCCTCAGAAGGTTTTACAGCCCACCACAAAATAACAGCAAAGAAAGAAAACGTCACTGTCCAAGGTATTGCAGCTCAGTTCATTTACAATGCCATTTCCGGGGACCTGGGTGACTATAGGGGGTAATTCAGCGGAAATTGTGCCCTTGATGAAGACGAACTGACGTAATCAAGGCAGTTTCTTGTTGCCGAGCCAGGAAGCCAACCCCAACAACATGAAACTACCTAAACCACGCTTCAGCTTCGCGCGAAGGGGGTTAAAATCCATGGAAAGGACAATGCATGCAAAAGCCAAGTGAGGATTAACACTATCCAGCACAAAGGGAAAAGGCGAGTACCAACACAATAAAACACACTATGGTTTACTAGGGCTGCAGTCAAGCTACCTTCTTAACACTGCTGTAGACAACGTGCGTGTCTTGACTTGTTAACTCATAAACAAAAACAGTGTCAGGCTTAATGTGCTATTGTTCTAATTCCATAAATAGCATCGTATAGCAGCACATCACAGCCATTTATTCAGCTGGTCCAAATAAGCGAACTTAAACACTCAGCCACAGTAAGTCTCCCGAAACATAATGCAAAAATATTCAGCAGCCAACATGTTTGATTCCAGTAAGAAAGGAAACAGAAATCAGCAGCCCGCTGATTAATATCAACAGCTTCACATAAACTATCGACGTGTGCAGGCGTGCACCATGCCTGCCACGAGAGCTGTCAAGCAACCTCCCCTGACAGATGTGGCATACTTTCCAAAACAGGAAATAAAAATATTAGGTAAAAAAAAAAACAAAAGAAAAACATCGAGTCCTACCTTCACTTGCCTCCTGCAGACGCCTTCCCGGTGCGGTTAGTTATCCACGTGTTTGCCGTGATGCTTGTTGTTATTATTGTTCCTGCAGCCGTCGCGGTCGCTGTCCCTTTTATCCACCATCTTTCCTATCTCCTGCTCCCATGAAACTCCATTATCCCGGGTGGAGGCGGCTGCTCCTTCCTGCCCAGCGCCCCGGCTGGATCCTGCACATTGCAGTCTCGGCTGTGTGGATTAGCCCTCCTCCACACACACCTTTAAACGCATCTTTACTGCTGCAGCACATTATATTTGCAGATCATAAAATCCACCCCCAACGCTTTCCAGGGCGAACCTGACATTAGAATTTTATGACCTTGACTTACTGTGGTCACCTGGATAATATTTAAATCAACGTTATGGTCTCTCACTTCTATTAAAACTGCCATAATCTCCTGCTCTCATCCGCAGTGTCTCTCCCTCCCTCTCATTTGTACCACTATGCCAGAGGAAGGACAAAGTTGGTAATACCTTTCCATTTCCCCCTCCTTTTATTGTTTTGGAATCGCTTGCCATGACATAGCTTAATTATCATCTTGTGCATGCACTTTACACTGCACAAATAGGCCACAGCAACATACACCAACAAGACGCTGCACAAGTGGCAAAACACTCAGTTATAGCTCAGCAAAGTGAAACTGCCTGCATGCCACGAGTTATTTATACACTGCTTGAGATTGCCTCCTCCTTTAAGTTTGGTTTGTGTTATATTATAATTATCATTGCGAGGTAATATAGCACCTCACAGTTCCAATGCGGCCGCAAGTGTTCACCTGGAACTCAAGTCTAGTCTGCAGCTCGCGGTGTTCTCTAGTTCATCTGGGAAGGCACTGGCTGTGTGCACGTGTATGCGAGTGTGTGTATGTGCATATAAAGAGACAATTGATGAATGGTAACTGAATGCATAATAAGATGACACATGCATGTCTGTCTATATCTGTGCCTGTCATGTCTATGCATATGCATGTGTGTGTATGTATGTGCATGTGTTTGAGTGTGTGTATGGATGTAAATGTATGTGTGTAGGTAAAATTCAGTTCAGGAGTAGTTATAAACGGCACTCTGCCCCCTTTCTCGGCTCTCCCTGTTGAGCTTCTTTAGCTTCATGCGTCTGTTTTGGAACCAGATCTTGACCTGTCTGTCGGTCAGGTTGATACTCCGACTGATCTCCAGGCGGCGCTCCCGAGACAGATACATGTTGAACAAGAACTCCTTCTCCAGCTCCAGCGTCTGGTGCTTTGTGTAGGGACACCGCTTCTTCCTTCCACTTTTGGCTTTTAACCAGCTTCCCGTTGTCTTTAAATCATCTACCGGAGCAAGACAAATAAAAACAATGAGAAAGTGTGGCCAAATCCGGACAGTCATTTTGTGCAGAGATCCTATGCAGCTCTATAACCTCCATCAATACACTGGATGCCTCGTACACGCCCAAATCTCAAATGCACATTTAACGCCGTTCATCTGGATCAAAAAGAGTAGTTCATCAGAACAGCTTTACCTGCACGTCGACTCTCCGTGACTGTCGCTTGAACAAATGAATATTCAACCTTTTGCTACAGCTCCTACTGCTTGCAAATTGCTTTTGTGTGATGTGGAGCTATAATTAGATCAAATCAAACTAGGGTGTAAGCACTTCTTTTGTCTATGTTGGACCTCAGACTCCCATAAAATTTTATTACCTTTGCACACCGCAGCCAAATGATTTTTTTTTCGTGGGGTTCATCCCAAAAACAAAAGGAAGTCTCTGCAGCACAATAGCAGATTTAGGAAAAAATAAAGACAAAGAAACAAGGCATGTCGGTGATAGCAGGGCAAATCACACCGCTTCACATTCAGTTAATTCCTTGATTAGGTTGCGGACTCCAGGGAATAACGCCTCTATTGCATACAAACACACACACACACACACACACACACGCGTGACTCGCAGGTTACAGTAATAATTACCCTAATGTGAACACTCAGTGTGTCGCCCACATTTCATAATTGCCAAAACATTTAATTCAGTAATATGGGATTAACAGGACACAAACACACACCCATACACACATAAGCACACTCGAAAAGACGGTGCTATTGCCATCCAATTAAATTAAAATGAAATGAAAGGAGCTTGTTGGGCGTCATGTATGAGGCTGTTAGCTAAATCCATAAATAACACAACAAACTGAAACTCATTTTAAATAAGAGCTAAAGAAAAATGGCAGAGGGGTGAGCAATAGCATTAGCTCTAGTTTCAATTTATCAGGGCCACAATAATTATAATAATATGTGTGTGGTGAAAATATTTACCGTTTAATAAAAAAATCAGTGGGAACAGTTAATTTACTTGTCATACACATGCGCTGTTTTTGTCAAACGGGGTGGGGGGGAAGACAATTTCGGTTCATTCTTATCAAGCTGGTACTGTTAGCATGAAGGAAAATGAATTAATTTGTGCTCAGACGTGGCATTTCACTTGAAATAAGTATGTAGTAAAAACTAGACTGAATTATCTTGAATTGTCGTTGCATCGATGCAGAAAAGTGTAAATGTATTTATGATAAATGCTTCTGCGCAATGTTCCCTGATGTTTTTAATAAGCCAGGCTACTATGATAAAGGCTTTTCAACTGTGGAGCAAAACCGTAGCATTTTATGTTGGCTCGATACCAGAATTTTGAGGCGTAAAATGGTGCTGTTCAAAATGGTTATGTCTCACAATGTAAATGACCCATGTAAGAGAGAGAGGGAGGGAAAGTGAGAGTGATAAGTGTGTGTGTGTGTGTGTATGCGCGCGCGTGTGTGTGAGCGTGTTTATTTCAATGACAACTGCCCATCTCACATTCTCGCATTAATGGAAAGGTGTTAAATGCCACGGGCACCATAACCCCTGCTAGGAGCGGCTGTCAGATGCCCATATGACTGCGATCAAACACAGGTCTGCACAACTGGGCCACGGCGCAACACAACGTGCACACACAACACTGATTGGATTAACGCACGTGTGGAATATTCTACTGAAGCACTCTATAAAAAATTATCTGTGCACGTATGTTTGTGTTTGTATGCATGGATGCGTGCGTGCCAGTGTGTAGGCCTACGTGTGTGTCACGGAGGAGGAGGGGGGGGGGGGGGGGGGGGTGCTTTGGGCAGGAAGACCGCTTCTTCCTTCCACCTTTGGAGTTTAAACAGCAACCCGGTGTCTTGCAATAATAAAACGGCACATGAAGAAGA
>CM022479.1:16237576-16252167 GCA_011952105.1 Coreoperca whiteheadi | reverse complement strand
CGTAATACGGTGAGCTTGAGTGGGGGGGGGGTGGTGGAGGTGGCGGCTGGGGGGGGGGGGGGGGGGGGGGGGGTATACTTTCACAGATTGGACGTCACAGTTCTCAATGGTGAAAAATGCAGCCTGGAGTTTTGCTATAACTTGTTCTTACTCTGGTCGAGAAATACTTAGATAAGGATATGCTATATACATAGACCAGAGAGAAGGGCAAGAGCTAAAAGTTGTCTGCACAATAGGGATTCAAATTGTTTGTAACATTGGATATTTTAACAACAAATATGTCTATATGAACAATAGAATAAACACAATGGAGAATTGTGATAAATAGAGGGACATATTCAAGAACAGCATAGGTATAAATGATTATTCTAACCATGTAGGCCTTTTTGGTGACCAGCTAGAAATTCACCGCCGCCCGTTTGGCAATAAGAAAATGGCGACTTTATTCCATGCAGGCCTATTACTCCCACTGTCCACTTTAACATTGCACTGTTGGTGATATGGGCTCCTTTAGAAAAATGGTTATGCCCACGATAACAATTCAATGAGATAAGAGTAGGCCTTAATGTCACTGACCAAGACTATGACACTTTTTGCTCCTGCTCACAACAGGGGGTTTCCAGAGAAGTACTGGAGGCGATCTCTGCTCAGCTTCTTCTCTTTCATTCTTCTATTCTGAAACCAAATTTTAACCTGGCGGTCGGTGAGGTTTAACATTCGGGAAAGCTGAAGCCTTTTCTCTTTGTTGATGTAAACGTTAAAGAAGAATTCCCGCTCCAGCTCTCGAATCTGAAACTTGGAATATGGACACCTCTTCTTCCTTGTACGAGGAGTGCCTGGAGAAAATATACAATTCAGAATAAAATCAGAGTGACATGGGACATGGCAACAACGTCCCATGAATTAACAATACTAATATATACAAAAAGGGGACACAAATAGGCTTCAGTGCTGAGGTGACTATAGACTTGCAAGATGTTAAGAATTCCGTTTCTATGATAACATTTCAGTCAGCATTCATCAAGCAAAGTAGCTGAGGCTATATCAGATAAACCAGCCATAAAGAGTGTTAAATATCCGAATCGCTTGGAGGAAATAATATTAAATTACAACCTCTAAGTACGTGTTTATCTGTTATAAATATACAACAACAAAAGTATTTCAGCGCATTATGTGCGTCACATTCCTCTGGAGCTAAACTAACAATTTACACAATCTTCTGGCAGTGGGTTGAAATGCACTGGCCATGTTTGCAATGGCCTATGAAGACCTCTGTGGCCCTATAACTTCTTATCAAACAGGTGACTGGGGAAATAGATTTTTGTTGTTGTTGTTGTTTTTTGTGTGGAACACCAGCCTCAGTAAGCTTGCATCTGCAGCCTGACTGGGCTAATACAATGTACATGAGGCTAAACCCCAAAAGGACATGTGTGCTGCAATGATAGCCACTTCAGCACTTCAAATCAAGCATAATTGTACTTCATGCTAGTCAGTCATTCAAGTTAACAGTAAGGTCAACTGGTATGCAAATCATCGGTAGAGAGGTGAAATGCAAAAGGGAACATAAATAGGTTTGGACTAAAGCTTTTTTTTCAGCGGCTGAGGACATAGCATAATTTGCAGACCTATGGATTCTCCTCATATATGGACGAGGCAAAACTCGATTCTGATTCATTTACTGTCTGCTTGTAAATGGAGGAAACGGTTCTGATTCTGATAGATAGATAGATAGATAGATAGATAGATAGATAGATAGATAGATAGATAGATAGATAGATAGATAGATAGATAGATAGATAGATAGATAGATAGATAGATAGATAGATAGATAGATAGATAGATAGATAGATAGATAGATAGATAGATAGATAGATAGATCGCATTTAACCGTAAAGTTTGTAATACTCAGCAGCATGTCTTTTGCGGGCAAACCCAGTGCTAAAAGAACATTCACAAGACGCCAAAAGCAATGTTCTGCCCAATTGGTTTTTACTCTCGACAGCCCAACGAGAAAATCCCTTTAAATGCCCAACGCAAGTTCATGATCAAAGTTAACATTTGTCACAATAGCTCTCTCTTAAAAATTTCACAGACTCTCACCATAGAGGCGTCTGTGTATAACATCCCCTTTTTTTCAAAGCGCTTTCCCATCGTAAAAATTCTTCTCGTTGCAAGAAAGAGCTTTGTAGGGTTATAATAAAATCCTTTGAATGCTTATAAAACTCCACATAAAATCTGACCGACAAAACACCGGGCTAGTCCCCTTAACCTTCCCCCATTTTACTGCTTCGGTATACCTACTCGAGTGGTTGCTCTTGCTGGCGTTGCCGTCCTTGGTTGTCGCGGAGGAAGAAGTGCACGAGCCTGAATTTGTATGTTCCTCCTCATCTTCTGGGTCTTTTTCCTGCTCCGGGGCTCCGGGTACAGAGGCTGCGGGCTGTTGCTGCTGCTGGGAGTCGCTTTCCAGCTTTCCCCCCTCGCCCTTTTGTAAACAATTGTCTGACTGATTGTCCGTGCTGCTGCAGTATGCGGTCTCAAAAAAGCGGTCGAAGCCTTGCGGGAGGACGTTGTTTTTCCCCACGCCGGAGTAAAAACCTGTGGAGGGGTGATTGGAGCCCGGATGGGTGTGATGGTGATGGTGGTGGCTGTACACACTCTCGTTCTTCATAAGCATTTCTGTCATGGTGGATGGTGGAAGACAGTCCCTATGCACCAGGTCCTCTCCCGAGTAGCACGATGCATAATTGCTTCTGTGATGCCATTTACTAGCCGGCTCCAAGCCGTATGAAACGTCCCGTACCGGCTGTACTTGAGATAGATTTGTGGAATACGGGTAGCTGATTTGCCGGGACGGGGCCTGTGGAAGAAACGAGGAGACGGCAGAAAACTCGGGGACGTAGTAGGTGCAGCTGGGGAGGTAGATGTTGGACGCGCAGCCCGTCCTGTCCCCAAACTCGGATGTCCGGTCTTTGCGCGCCTGGGAGCAGAAGTTGCCCAGATTCACCGAGTTAAACATCTTTCTCCCTCTCGTACTCCGTACTATAGATAGATGTTTTGGATACGAGCTGCAGCAGAAGGGAAAAATTTGGGAAGGCGAGATGACGCGCAATCCGTCTAAGTCGCCCCGCAGACACGTGATCGAAAGTAGATATTGTCATATATCAATTTGGAAGAGTTGGATGTGTAGGAGTGGTTGGCTTTAGGTAAGATCTCCGAGGTTCAAACGAATAATTTTCAAACACCACAGCCGCACTACGAAAACCAGTAACAGATTCCTGTTTCCTGGCTTATGACAATTAGAGAGATATGTGCTGTGTGTGTTTGTGTTTATGGGCTGCTGGTAGGCTAGCTAAACAGCTACAGCTCCTTAAACAGCCATAGCACAAACTGCAGAGTGAACTCACTGACATGCATTTCATAGTGTTAAGGAGTTTTACAGGTAAGATTATTATTATTCTAATTATCAGTAATTTTTTTTATCATTATTCTTATCATTATTATTATTACACGAGAATGACAATCCCTGTCACGAAAACTACTGGGCTACGGGCAACTTTAATATTTTAATCATATAATGGGGAATTCTAATCACTGACACGGTTAACACACAGGACAAACTCTGCAGTAAGAATCACGTCCGCAATCACTGTGAATGTAGCCCGAATAAAGTGTACGCCAGTTAAAAAGCAACCCCATGAGCCTAATCGTCGTTTCACTATTTACAAAAAGTTGAACAAATCCACAGCGACTGTCTCGCGTTCTTCTGCAAAGCTTTGAGGCTCCCCAGGAATTTTTTTACACTGTGGTCTGGGAATGTGCAGGGGATGTTTTCACATTTTTGATTTTTGATTTTTGATCCCTTTTTATTCTTGAATAGTGGCTACACGAACCTGCTGGTAAACAGGGGTGTGGATGAGCCCGGCTCATCTGTTTGAAAGTATGCAACATATTAATTCGTCACCCAGTTTATTTGCTTTTTTTTCTCGTTCACCAAATGCAAACGACTATAATTATGTTGTAAAATGAAGTTGAACCAACGTTTTCGGGAATGTAGAATACACAGCATGCATGTTGACTCTGCAAGCTAAAGTCATCGGCCCACTCTCATTATTCCCTTTGACTTTGGATCATGACAGAGTCCATGGAGGACAACTGCGCAATTCAAGACCCAGGACCCTGGAGATCCTGCGGGAGTACTACCAGTGAAGCCCTGGGACCTTGCTTCTCCTCCAGGGAGAATGAGTGCCCTGATGACACAACCACAAACTCAGAAAAACGTAATTACTCCCCTCCAAGAGCTGGATTCAGCATTATTCCACTTTGGGGTGGCTATTGACAACACAGCCCAGAATATCATCGCAATGTGTGAGCCTCTTAGTCTCACAATCCTCAAATTGATATGTTGGGATATGATGTCTCCGTGGACTCACTAGTCGATCAAATTAAATGTTTTGGGTTGCAGCTTTTGTCTATAAGCTTTAAAGCAGAGCAACAATTAGTCTTCTTTTAAACGGCTACTTATAGGCCACTCAGACTGGGCCTATTGACAAGCAGTATGACTATCCGACGTTTCCCTCTCAAATTAAATAAGTCCCAGCTGATGTTCCAAGCTGCTGTGATCATTTTATTTTCCACCAGAATGTCGACATTTATCTGTGGGTGACTGTTAAAAAGAGAGACATGTCCTCCGGACTTAAAAAAAAAGAAGTAATAAATGAATGGTTTGGAGAAAAGATGCGCCTGTGTGTTCTTTCCTGCGTCATTGTAAACTTTTAATTGTACTATTGAGGGCCATCTTCGAATCTTTATAGACTAACTGATACTATCACAAGGTGAAATTAATATGATGGCCCATTGTTTATGATTATAGGCTACTTCCTACATGTTGGAAAAGACTCTTGAATTATTATCCAATATTCCAATAACACTTCCTTCCCATTACAATCGCTTATGGGACACCTGTGTTGATTAAAAATAATTGAAAACAAAGTTAGTGTCTTTGGTGATTTCCAAGAGCAAGGGGAAGAACAAGCAACATCATCAGACCTTAGAATTGGAAATCAGAGTCCATTGGAGGCATATTTGTGAAAAAGGTGGCATTAGCTTGTTTACTACCCCTACAGACAAAAGGTTGTCTCACATGATGCATCCTGCATCCAAGTACAAAGAAAGCAGACAGCTGTCCAGACACAGCACTTGAATTTGACCACTAAAATCCTCTCTACGTCCACCATAAAACTCCGAATGGCTATAGTAACGCTAAATCCCTTTGTTCTATAGAAAACCATAAACTTTGAGAATGAGAGGAATTTGAATTTCAGCAACTAGATATTCTGCAACTATTAAAAAAAAGAAAAAGCACCAGTGCGCTGAATTTTCACACCGAACACCGTAAGGCTTTTTCTGCAGCTTGGTTTGGGGTGTCTATTTACGAAATGAAGTAATTTAGGCCACTAATAATGAAATAAAAGCCTCAAATTATGTGTTTTGACATTCAGTCAAATTAATCAAAATAAGAGACACTGTGACAATGTGGCAAACAGTACGAAAAAAAATTGAATATATAAGTGTATTTGTGCCAATTCAAGCACAGCTACTGATGTAATTTTTGAGAGATGAACAACCGCAGCTACGGAAATATTTGTGTAAACATACCGGCCTGTGGCCTGTGTGGACACATGCTCGACACATGCTGCAGCATTAGTGTTGTGCAGTTGCATAACAATAATCATAATTCGCACATCAAAATGTCATTGCCTATTTTAATAGTATGACATATAAAGTGCACTGGATAATTAAAACATAAAACGCAGGGCTTACATTTGAAGTTGAATTTCTTCAAAACTGAGAAGCCGCCATACTAATTGGTCTATAGGCTAATAAAGATTCTGAATTACTGCTAAAATGTATTCGTATTTCAACATTACTCTGATTTTAATCATCTGTAGAAAGAAAGTCCCACGGCCATAAATAAAAACTACAAACTTTTCTGTCAGCAAGCAATACCAGAGCCAAAGCAGACAGTCCAAAACAGTATTGTCAAATCATTTCCTCATCATAATCATTTCAATGATGTGTATTAGCGTGGTATAAATAAGTAATGTACTGGTATGAATAAGTGATGCACTAATAAAATTCAACAGATAGGGCTGCTGATCAAGACAACTGAAGAATGCGAAAGAGGAGTTGAAAAGACTACACAGTACACAAGAGGAATTAGGCGTTTAAACGAATGGGGAATTGCACTCCTGGCTGCGTTTAAGTCGCAGCATTTGTCATAATGTTGAAAAATATGACCAGTCCACGTCCATCATTTGGCAATATCTGCCTTCCGAGGGTTTTAACAATGGCTATTCTCGCCTTGGTGCGCTCAGACCATCAGTCAAGCAATAAGGTTTACCATGTGTTTATTTCCCTGCATGGACGACTCACAGCAGCTAGCAGTAGGACCCAGGAAAGTTTGATTTGGTTGCACCAAATTAGCAGGCTAAGTATATATGCAGAGTTTGCACGCAGAGGGTCTGTATATCTTATAAGGACTCATACAATAATAACAGTTGTAAATACATGTACCAACTATTTTAAGAAATAGGCTAAATGTTCAGTTGAGTGCGCCAAAGAGAAGGTGTTGCGAAAGTGTGCCATTCCTTGCTTAGATATCACGGTTGGAGCACTAACTTTACGACTGTGTCTGTGGAATTTAAGTTATGTATTGCTACCTAGCACCATAATTACAATGGTTAACCTAGGTGTCACCCTCTTGTTAAGAACAACTCTCTGTTCAAAAATGGCGCTCCTAAATATTGCAGAGCGTTTTGGCTCTATGTCGATAAATCCTGTGCCAAATGATACAACACTCACCACACACACACACAAACAGACACACACAATGGGTGCAGTTCACCAAGACACTGCTGCACAGTTAGCTGAAGTCAAGGCTAAATGTGGGAAGCCTGTGTAATCATATTACTGTCCCCTCATGGCCTAGATAAGTTTAATTGGATGTAAGTCGGGCAGTTAAACTTGGCTGTATGAGCTGCGAACAGTTTCAAGCAACACTAAAGAGCCTTGTTTTTTTTTTACTGAGGTCTCAGTGAATGCACCTAGCGTGAAGCGTTTGTGGTGGCAACAATAGCTTACAAGATAAGGATGTGTGTTGCTCTTACATTTAGAGCAATCTCCAGAGTGTATTTCTCTTTCAACCACTAGGACATAAAGCTTTCACAACAATGTGTTAACTTTTTTATTAGAAGTATTAAATGATTTCACATCTCAAGAAATCGCCCAATAGTGACTGCTGGCTCCAGCTCCTATGTGTTATTTAGATGTGCTGGAAATACCTAGAAGTCCTTTGAGTCGTGGAACGGTAAACGCTGAAGTGAATCCATCTTTGAACAAATTCTAGATAATTGGAAGCTTGTGTTTAATAATTTGCCAGAGGGACTCCGGGCTTCACAATTAATACCATTCTACAAAAGTCAAAATAAAGAGCATTTTATGTGCAGAAAGTACTTGAGGCTATGGCCTGTCACATGCCTGTATATTTAAAAAGATATTTTTAGGAGCGGGCTGTATTAGACCTCTATTAACTGCACAGTTAATCTTCTAAAATATCCGAATCACACTTTAAAATCAGCGGAGATAACATGTCTATTGTTTGAAAACAATTCAGGGTTGACTAACTATCCTACACAAAGTGCGTTTAGGCAGGATTCGGCAATTACGCACAAGACGGCACAAAATTACGCACGACTTGCGAACCATTACGCAATGGTTTGTTTTGGAATTTGTTGACTTACAGATAATATACTTAGTATGGGGGCAATGACAAAACGATTACAAAATCTGAGATTGATCATATTCTGACATAAGTTGCAATTGAAACGAAGCGCGCACTGGTTGGTTCTTTTCGCACGGGGGTAAAAATGCATTATTTTAGTTTGTGCTGGCCTTGCACAGGACTGGTTCAGTATCTGGACCCAAAATAGAAGCGCTGAGCTTTACGCTACAGACTCAGATATCGTTGAAATGCCTGCTCAAACACTTAGTACTAATGTTTGCTTTGCCGTCTGAGCTGTACATTTTCCAAGCCAGACCTTAAAACACAGAGAAACTGCACATACAAATAATGATATTCATATAGGGAAAAAAACGTTTAGTCCATGCTACACTGCATGTGCACTGAACCGATACTGGACAAACTTGAACAAGTGAAAAAGCATTTTTCCATCTTGTATAACATTGAAAGAGCTTTAAGCAGGCACCGCCGGTTCTGCAGCTCCATGCTGCATACTTGACCTTCAGTGAGTGCATTAGGGCCCAAGCGTCGCCCTTGAAAAGGAGAGTGCACCTCCAAAACACTAAACATTTTAGAAGAATGCCCTATAGGCAGCGAAAAGAGAGAAATCAACTTATTCAAAACATTGAAATACTGCTATTAAATATTACTGAGCAAAATATCACTTCAGCCGCTGACAGATGCCGTGCACTGTTACTCTGTTTCTCACGCGATTTAAAACAGCAAAACAAAATGGCAAATATGCTACAATAGACTAACAAAGAACAACTAGACGAAAACGATTGGCTAATAATTTGCAATCGCGACCTATATCAATTTTGAAATTCTAAGATGTTTTCCTTGCTTTCCATCAGAGACAACTGGTCTTAGAGGAATCCGGAAGAGCCAAGGCAGCAATGAAACCTTCACACCCCGTATTAAGGGACGTGCCCAGCTATTGAAAAACAAATTGATAAGGTGGTAGATTTCAGAAAAATGGAGCTCATAAAGAACTCATTTCAAATCATGTCAAAATCAATATATAACAGGTCTAAAATGAGTGAAACGATGTGGATCTTTTATGTTAAAGGTTCGAGCTATCCTCCCTTTCTCTATCACATTAACACTCTCCTTCAAATCACACACAGATTCAACGCGCACTCTCCCTCACACACACACACACACACACACAGACACACACTCTCACACGCACGCACGCACGTCCGTCCGTCCACACTCTACACTCCCCGACATACACTTTAGTAGGAATAACATTGCTTTCTATTTCTCCAGCCAGCTCCGTACCATAAACGGCAGAGGGGTGGCGGGGGACGTAGACCACATGCCACACAAGTTCTCTGCGAAGGGCACTGTGAAGCTCACTGACCTTTGGGACGCGGAGACAGGCTGCCATAAACAGATTTAGCCAGTCTCAAAGTCAAAAGTGCTCAAGAGCAGTGAAAGACCTATTGTAAAGTCCTGCAAAGCCAACTGAGATTTCGTCCTGTTTTACAATCCAAATATCTTGAGGTTCTCCGCAATGGTGACAGTCTCTTTTTAGTTAGTTTTTTTCCCCTAATTCCCTCTTATATCCTGTATAGAGTGAATTATACTAAGTTTGAATGCAGACAAGGCAAATAGGTGCAAACTAATATTAGCTGTCATGCAGTGATCCTTTTTAGCTTTTGAGGAGAAGGGGTGGCATGTAAAGGACGCGCAATGTTTAGTGGTTTGTTGGATGCGAAAGCGCTTAAAAACGTTTCCAGCACAAGAGTATTTGTCTCAAGGAAAAGCAAAGTAAAGAATAGAAATACCTGAATAAACAGGCTACACAGAAAAGTCACACATGACATTAACCGATACGCCCGGTTTGAAGTTCAAGTTAAAACTAGCGTACATGTTCAGATATCCGTTTGGCACCGTTCAAAGACCAAACTGCCATGGCATTCTGTCCAAATAATCCCACTGTTGTACACACAGGATTCACCCAACGAGCCTGCAAACACAAAGCACTGTTTGTATCATTTAATCTTGGTCGCAAACACGACTCACACTGTGTGCTCTAAGTTGCTTTCTTACACCAGTTTTGTCGTTTTCAAAATACATTTGTATTAACAAATCATGCAAACTGCCGCTGATGTAAATTTCATTTAACCCTTTCCTCGGTTTAACAGACCGCTAATCTACTGCAATTCTTTACAAATCATGCTTTCTGGTTAATATCTATTCTCTTTTGCTCTCCTTTCCACATCGCCAGATTGTTTTACGCCTTTTTACAAGCTCAAAGGCGTATAAAACTAGAAATATAAGTAATTGAACCTAATTAACTTACTAGAGTTGATGATGTTTACATTTCAACAGCGTGTACATGGACAGGACTTTCAGAAGCCTTTTAAGGTTTTCAGACAATATAAGTAACATAATTGACCTTGAAGATTTTTTTTTACACATAATGGCTAGGTACTGCAGGACAGTCAGGAGCGTCATGGTGCATTTTGCATCTATTATTCTCCTCTAACCCATTTAACAAGGCAACACACAAACATAAGACACTTGTTTATCGCCTTTCATGGTCAACGGCGCGTTTGATAGGCTAAAAACATTGGGGTTGTTATGAATGATGTCCTCTGGATGATCAAATTCAATACACGCAATTCAAGATCCCCCCCAGTATTATTTCATAGTCTTGATTATTATCATATTGCAGCAAATACTTGGTACACTTACTAGTACAGCCTGGCACCACTTCAGAACTAATGCACTGTGTATTCCTTTGATGAAAACATACGGACATATTCATATACAACGAATGTTGTCGTCGGTGCATATCAGAACATCATTCCTGCATTTCTCTTAGCAGACGGAGAAAACAATTGTTAGATGTTAGTATGTCCTCTGATTTCCGTGTTCAAATTCTAGGTAGTAATTTAATTGAAATGATTCTCCAAACAACCTTTAATCAGATGCGCAAATGTACATTTTTCCAAAACATACAACCAACGGGTGCTATATATTGATTTCTAGTCTTATTTTAACTAGAAGTATATTTTGTATTCGCAAACAATTTGAGTTAATCACATGCCTTGTTTATAATATTGACAGAGGCAATTTTAGGGAGCAGTATATTATAATTATTATTTTTGAAATTCGCAGACTGACGCATTGTGCCCGATCAAATAGCAGAGGGTCCAGGGCCCTTGTCTCTCATGGAGGATATTACAGCTCTATTGATTTTGTAGATGTAGGCCTACTCTATGTAGAATCAAGAATTATTATGCATGGTATTGATAAATACATAAGATGGGTATTTGTCGTCTAAGTGGCGACGGTGGAAGCTAAAGTAAGGCAGAAATGTCAGAGGCTTCAGTGAGCTGCAGAAGCATCATTACAGTATAGCTACTGTGAGATAGAAGAGTTTAGTACTGCAGCAAGGCTTTCATCAGCTCAAAGCCATATACGTCTGCGTCGTAATGACACTGTATCTTAAATATAACTTAACTGATACATATTCAAGGCAGTAGTTAATAAAGTACGAAGAAGACTGTGTAAAGTAACGAGCTCACGTCATCTTCCATGTGTGTATTTGTGTCGTGATCATGGACAGACCAACTCAGGAAGGCCGTTCAGTGGGTCGGTTGCAGGAGCGGCCGTTCACAGTTCACTGAAAAGGCAACATGTGAGCTCAACATTGAGGCAGCACAACAGTTTCCAGTGGATCTACTTCACCTAACTGAGACTGGAAGCTGTTGAGGACAAACGCATTGCTTGGTTAGTTAGCTGATAGGGAAACCCTGCACAGCCCTGCGTTGCTTTACACTTCCCCGCCAGTAGGGAGGGCTTTGAGGATTTTAGATATGCGTTTATTAGATGTCGCTGGTAAAGATGTATGCCATTTCATGAACACCTTTTATCTGATCTGTGTGCATGTATTCATAAACCATGTTTTGATATGTAACTGTGACGCGTTTAAATCCCCTAATGCAAACCAGAACACAAGATGCACAAGGAGAAGTCAGACCAAGAGGCTTGACTCTGTGGAGCACTGGCGTGTAACCCTATTACTGCTTTACAGAGCTATTGCGTGTCTAGCTGCGCCGTTATAGGCTCGTAGCATACCAGGGACATTGATTAGGTCGAACTTCAACGGAAACAAGGCTTCAGAAAGAATGTGAAAGGACTTTTTATTTATTTATTTTTTTGCCTAAAACTAATGTAGCTGCTCTATGGTTGCTTTCGTGTTTCCGGACTACCATAAAATATGAATCATTTTCAACGCAAGATGGGGTTCAGAATATGCATCTGTACGCCATTTTGCATGGAAAGCTCATAGCTACCTTTGTATCTGAGCGGCCATAATAAAACAAGGCCAACCTGTGTGGGCTCCTATTGATTATAGTTCACACAGCATGTACAATTATGTGCCAACAAAACACCCTCTCAAATGCTTCCAAATGTCCCATTAATGCTCAGATCTGTATTTCACTGCGGTGGCCACATGTATTTTTCAACTGTGTTACAGGTCACATCTAATAAAATGATCCCACCAGTCAGCGCTCAGAAAACCTGATTTTAAAGCAGAACATTCAGAGAGGCAGCCTAATGACAGACTGAGGTAACACCAATAAACGTTTCAATATTCTGTTTATTGAAGACCTTACGCATATACATTCATATCATTATTACTTTTACAAGACAACGTAGCGATCCTTACAAGCGCAAAGGAGGGAATGCAATGAGGGACGAAACAAAAGAACGATAACAAACAACTATTACATTGAAACAGGGTTTCTTTAAATGTCATGTATGTACGTAAAATGTCTTGCATACCATTTCTCTTATCCATTCTTGGCAGTATAATATAATAGGCCTACATTTCCAACCCTTTCAACCACAAATAGGCTATATGGAATGCGATATTGTACAAGACGATCAATAACAAAGCACTAGGCTATTACATAGCGATAAGGGATCCTCAAACAGGATGCAAATAGTAACATATGTAATTTCATTTTACAAAGTTATACACTAGTACAGGGCAAGGAAAGGGACAACATTGAGCACATTGCAAGTAGCAAGTACATTAAGTAGGCCTAAAAGGCCCTCCGTCCTTCAACCCTAATAATAATAATAATAATACATTCTTATTTGTAGACGTTTGCGTCCAAATGTTTTAGGTGGTGTTTGGTTTTGATTTGTTCAGAAAAAAAGTATAAAAAAGTCACCTACAGAAAAAGTGGCCCGCAGAACATGACTTATAGCTATTTCACATCAATAACATGCTGCAAATACATTTCACTGCTATAGCTTACTCGTTATACAAGACAGATGATGCACTGCGATCCCCCGGAATTAAGGGAGCACACACGTAGGCCTATGATTACCTTTTCTAAATCTCTACATATTTATGTTCATTATGAGCACCAAGATTCAGAAATGCTCTTTTAGGCCTAAAAACTTACCCACCCCAGTTGCAACTTTAGGCGGTTCCCTTGTTTAACCAAGTTGGCCTAAAAATGTACTTACACTGGTGAACATTTCCATTACAGCTCCTCGTGAGTTTATTGTAGAATACACTATTTTTTAACTGGCACAATCTGGACGTAGACTTTTAATAGCAGCTCAAACCCGTATTCAAACGGTGATCTCACTCAGCTAAAGAAATGCAACCCATGCAGGATTCTGTGGTTGTTGTTAAGACAAGTTGAAAGGTAATAAAAGTAAGAAAAATACCTTTAGAAACTTGTTAGCACATGAACCAAAGTCATGGCAATTCATTTTTCAATGCGCAGTCATAAAGATATCGATATGGATTACATTGCGGTTTTAGTCCTCCCTCTCCTCATGCAGACTCCCAGACTTCCTGCCCGTGACCGTGAACGTTCCCACAACGCGTGGCGAAAACTATGGAAATGAGATGCGGTGATGTTCCTCTCGAACCAACAAATTATGGCTGTCGAAGTATTAAGCAACCGGGAGGAAGATTCTTCGTTATCAGTTCATAACCTCAGAGAAATTATTGCGCGGATGAGGTTCCAGCATGCCAGGCTTCTCTGTCATTCTGACTTCAGTTATTTTTAGGCCGATTCGATTTTTCTGAGATTCTACCAAGCGGCCCCGCTCCCTCCGCATTTCCTCTGACTAAAAATGGAACACAAGAGATGTTGTCATTATGTGTCATCCCAAATCTCAGCTATTGCCTTGGCGACATATTTCGCGTGGCTTACATTGGGCGTAGACTGATCTCTTGGCAAATCAGGAAAACCAAGAGATGCAGCCTACACGGAAAACACATTCTCACAGCTTTTTGTGCGATAATACCAAACATCAAGGCAGTCTTATTGACATGTATAATATAGCTTATTGACATGTATAATAATGGCAGACAGTGGCTTGTTTTTGGGCCTGTGTAGCCCGCACCTTTGAGAAACAAAATCGTGAAAATGTTGTAATAATTGCCTGCAATGTAAAAGATGGATAGATGAGTGCATGCATCGAAAGAAGACCTAAGGGAGCGTAGAAGGCTTGGCTTTTACTGCCTATCGATTCACCTTCTGCCGCATCTCTAAAAGTAGGCCAAAGCTTGCTCCCTCAGCATGAGTCTCTTCTTCTTCATCCTGCGGTTCTGGAACCAGATCTTGACTTGCTGGTCGCTGAGGTTGAGACGGTCGGAGAGCTCCCTCCGCCGCTGCCTGGTGATGAACTCATTCATCATGAATTCACCTTCTAGCTCAGCCAGCTGAAGTTTGGAATAAGGTTTACGCTTCTTTCTGGTCCGAGTGTGCATCGGGTACCACGGGGCACCTGGAGGAGAGGG
>CM022479.1:16149488-16237551 GCA_011952105.1 Coreoperca whiteheadi | reverse complement strand
CGCATAAGTGCAGGCTATAGGAGGGAACTTTTTACACGTTCAGTTGTTAGGCATACAACGGGTTAGTCACCACAGTTGCAAAATCACGGTCACCTCCAAGGTTATGAGGAGTCTACAGGGGCGCCGGCTGTCCAAGGCAAGCTTGTGTAATTGCCTTACTGTAGGCTAAGAGAATTTAACATTCATTTAAGTATTATTCCGGTGAGCTATCAGAAAATCCTATCTAGAAGTCAAATTACATTGTAATCATAAAGCACTCCTTTTCCCAAAATATGTCTGCGGCCGTGGAAAAGTTGACAGAATTTCCGTCATCTAGAGATGATTTCTGTGATTTGCAAAAGATCCCAGATGTTGGGATTCTGCTTTATATTAGGATTCAGAGAACTGACGCCCGTGGAAGCTGTCACTTCCTACACACACACACACGCAGCCAGACTGGATTTGTTTTGGTCTCTGCCTGACAAATCTGATCTCAAATCCCATTTCAGGACCGCCATTACCTGTCCAATTTTGTGCAATTTTTGATCATAGGTTTTTATTTTTTTATTTTTGAAGCCCCTCTATAGAGACCACCAGTAAACAGCGGTTTGTGTCACAGGAAGTTTTATTGTTGCAGTTAAAGTAGCATTAACGTGATAATTAAGCCTGCTTGCAAATACCCCCACTTATTTGCGAGTTTCAGAGCATATTAAATGACTCTTGAGTACACAGCGACAGATATTAATGCTGTTTACGAGTCATTAAAAGGAAAACTCTCTCTATTCGATGCAGTCAACCAAAGCGCCTCACCTCTTTAAATCACTGCGCTAATTTGTTTGTACAAAGTGCAACAATACACCAAAATCAGCTATTTCCGTGCCTGAATCAGAGTGTCTCGTTTAGGAGATGGGGATGCAGTAACAGGGGCCGATCCTTTAGTCAAAAGCTGGTTGGCCATATGGTTCGGTGAGTTTATCTGTAACTGTACACAACCACATGGCGCGTGAGGTATTTTAGGGCAACCCCTAGCGGCGTTTGCACACCACGCAAGTACCCTGCAGGCTAATCCAGGGTGCAAGTTGTGCATCAAGATAACGAGCTCTAATGACGGTGTAATACCGCAAGTGTACGCTACGTGTAGCCTTCTTATAAATAATGCGAACGTGCGTTAATAACAATTGTGATTAAAAAAAATAATAAATAATAGCACCCACCTCCGCCTGCGGCTATGCTGCTCGCATGGCTTCCCGGTGACACCAGGGTCTGTGTGTCGCTGGATGGAGGCTTGCTGCCCTCGTTGAGCAGAGAGGAGCTGGAGTCGGACTCCATTGACTGACAGGATGGCGGGTCTTGCGTTAGCTGCTCGGTCCCGTAATCATATTTGGAAAAGGCGACCGTGCTGCCAATTCCACTGTGCATCCCGTGGTCAGATGTTAATGATGATGTGTCTCTCGCCCTGTCCTCTCGTTTGAGGCTGCTGCCACCTGAGCAGGTCTCCCTGTTCCCGTTGCCGTTGTTATAATAACATTTAGCCTCTTCTGGTCTGGTAATTTCACACGACCGATTGAAAGAAGGGTTAATAGACACGGGGCTGCTAAAGTAGGATTGAGAGTATCCATTGCACGGCTCCGAAGGATTCCACGGGAGGGAGCAAACATTGTCCCTTCTCGGGTAGGAGAGAGACGGTAGCCCCGCCAGTTGTCCCCCTGAGGCTCTAAAATTCGGAAAGTAAAATGTGTCTCCAGTGTGGATGTTTACCAAAGGTCCCACAAACCCTGGATTAAGGAGATTATGCTCGCCCATTTCCGCGGGCCCGACCAACAGCTTCTAGTTTATTGCAATCTGACATTTAACATAGTTAAACCTGGAGGGGCGCCTGATTGGTCATCCTCAAACCACGTGTCCAGGCTAACTTCTGCTACACATGGTACCACCCACTCGGTCCATCTCAGACAAAACAAAACATTAACTTCTGTATTACAGAGGTTTATATGCTTTTTAAAAATACTATAAACGTTTTTATTAAAAATGTAGAATCTTGTTTTTCTTCACTTGAGTCCTGCTGAGTCCAAAAAAGGAGCCCAGGCTGCTTCTCCTTTTACACTCGTGGAACTGTCCATGGCCTCGTTTAATATCTTTATAAGCTGGCAAAAGTTTTTCAAATGCTATTTCTTATGAAAACTATTTTTCTTGAAGGAGAGGGTGCAGATGACACCTTGTTTTCTAGCAAATTATGGTTGAATTCCATGTCACATAAAGTTGTGATGTCCCAATTTTACAAGCTTGTTTTAAGAAAAGACTGATGCTCATTGCCGCACTCTACTCATATTTACAGTAACGGGGTCAGCAGGTTGAAGCCACTGGCTCTGTAAAAGAGGACGATATTCTACAAGGTTACTTTAAGAGGGTATATTTCACATAATATTCTCTAGTACACCCCACATGAACAACTTTAACAGATACCTCCCATAAACGTTCGCAGCCAAACTCTGGTGGGATTGTTATACCTCTCACAATTCTTTTATATGAATTTTACAAGATATCAGAGGGCACTTAACTGATTCAACCAGCCGAGAGTCTCTCTACTTTATATCTCGCTAATTAGTTGATTTGTAGATGCAGCTCTGAAGACACTGAACAAATATGTGATATGCCATACTGTAGTCATGCCTCTGTTCTGACAAAGAAGGCCTCTTTTTACCAACAAAACACTTTTCAGAGACTCCACCACGGTGCACGGGAGAAAAACTTAGCCATGATATGCTCAGGATTCAGGCGTTCTGCCAACAGCTGGTGCAAGAATTTCTAATGTGGTCTTTGGTCATCAAACTGCCCAACCATCACCCTTAAACATATTCTTATGACCTACCCACTGTGTGCCTTTTGCATTCCTTTCCCTACAGACTCCTCATTAATTGAAAAATAAATCTAGGAAGACTTTCCAATCGTTTATAGCTTTCTGTGCTATGTTATATCAGTCCAGCAACAATTTTGCAAATCCCACTTTCCCTTTATAAATTCATAATTTACCACCACCCCACTCTCGGCTATAAGGAAGGGGGAGAAAGAAAAAAAAAATCAATTTATTGATCTCAAAGGTTGTCATAACTCAGCAGTGGGGAGCTGCTTACGTCTCAATTATGGCAGTTTAAAAAAGTCTGACCACGTCAAGGACAAATAGTTTTAGTCATCAATGGCACGCAATAATAATAAGGGAAAAAAATTCCTCAATATAAGCAAGCACACACGTAACCTCGCCGTCAATCCACTCAAGTTCACGTCGCAGACACAGTGGGTTGAACTTGATATTGAACTCAAACCCTCCATTTAAATGAATAAAAGAAGTAGAAATTAGCATCAATAAAATAGAATAAACATTTAACCGTTGTTTTTTACGCCGTGCCAGCTTAAAGTGAGGGCCAACAGCCCACGTCATAAAAGTAATGTGAATTTATTCCAAGATGTGTCGATAGCTACTTCCCTGATTTAAAAAGCAATCTATCATCTTTCTTAACATGGCACCCTGAACATAAAAGAATTGATAAGAGTCCAAATAATAATACAAAGAAACAGTGATTTCATTCGTTAATAACGGATTCGATGAAGTTAAGGATTAACAAAAAATCTTCATGGCTACAGCAGCTTGCACATGCGCGCTGAATGGCGCTAGTTGCGTGCTACAATTTTGCCAAAGAGGTGTTATGTGAGAACACCAGCATTCATTTAAACATTGGTTTGGGAACGATTTGCCAGTCAGCCGTAATCTGATAGCTGTATCCGTGACTTGTGACCGTGTCTCCTATCGAACCCAAAGGCACCGGGCCTTGCTCTAGCCTTAAATAGAAAGACAAATATCAAATGTTTAAACTGGAGAAGCTCTTAGGGATCCTTTGCGGTTTCATTCTGTCCCTTGGACTCATTGCCTCTCCTATCACTGCACATTCTTGCATCTAGTTAGTGAGTCTCGCAATGCAGCACCACCCAATATAATATCTTGCGCCTCAGTCTTATGAGGAGCATTGGGGGCGTCTTGGTATCACTTCGCGGTTTCTCGTGTTATTATAACAGCTAGCAAAAGCAAAACAGTGCCGTGTGATGACAACAAAATGGCCCGGATGGTCACCCAGTGAGTGTATTAACGTGTGGGGCTTAAGTCCCCGCGTTACCTCGGGGAAAGAGGCCATGTGTTGCGCCTCCTCGCCTCGTCTCTCCACGCCTCCGGTCCAGCGCTCCCATAGATCCGCATTTCACGTTCAAACAACCGCTCGTCTGCCAGTGCATCTTTGGCTCGGCGATGATGTCACATCTGACCGCGAGCTAGAGGCCTTCCTTGTGCTCTCATTTAGCAAAACGAAAATGTGCTATGAAAAAAGAACTTGGTAGACCGAGCATATAGCACTGTCAAGGTCACTGTCTAGTACACTGTCGGCTCGATATTGAAATTACCCTCCGGGAATCCACTGGTCCTGTCCAGACAGGGCAATAGCCTAAACAAAGGGCCTTTCTTCCCCTTTTCCTCTCTTTGATTCTCTGCAGACAGGTTGCCACAGTTATAGCCTTGTGCAACCCTTTATGAAGCTTCCTTCAAGGAAAACAAACCACCTAGGGAAGCCTAAAGAATCCACAAAGTGGTAACGTTTCAGTTCAAAGGTTTGCTGACCGTTTTCATTTGTTTACAACAGACGATATTTAATGCAGCTTTGCTACCACCACCCTTTATGACTAAGCTTAGGAAGAAACACGTATTCTATTACTTGTTAAGGATAGCCTATATCCATCTGGAAATAATAATATAGTCTAATAGCCTATTATTTACATTTCAAAGTCCCCGTAAAAAAATATAACACACATTAATAGCCATTCAGTCCGTGTGATTTCTATGTAGATATATGCAAATTAAAAATCGCAAACTAGCATTTATATTAAAGCCTTTGCGTCATCTTGTGGATACAGACATCTGAAGTTCACGTTGTATAAAGTTAGAATGCTATAAGCTGCCACAAGGTATTATCTCAAAGAAGGAAATATTAAATTCAATGTATTCATTTATTAACTTAATTTTTTTTTCCAGACTGTAAAAGCTTTACTGTGTGTGTGTGTGTGTGTGTGTGTGTGTGTGCTATGTAATCACGAAAATCAAATGTACTGCTCGTCCTCTAGGTCTGTATTCCTGATCAACATATTATTATTCATTTTCAAACCAAACTTGGCGTCATGCCGTCGGTCAGATGGATCATTCGGTGTACACTGCTCTCCCACATGGGATTTCCAGATTATCGGATGTATTCCAACATTAGACCTATCCAATCACAAAACAATGCCTTGATTGAATCAATTTAAAATCTAATGTACACAACAATCCCACAATAAAACAGCGGAAAACGATTAGCACTGGCATGGCTCCAGCTGTAACTTCTGTATTTGTTTCGTCATCCACTATAAGCAGGACGTCAACTTTAACAGTAAGGGGGGGAAAAAAACTTAACAAAAAAGACAAGAATTGTCAGCTCGATATTTCATAAATATTGCGAAACGCACAAAAACGTACCGACTCTAAGCTAAATGAGTCATGACTAAGAAAAATGAAGTGAACTAAAATATCCCTAAATTGGAGACAGTGGCAGCACTTCCTGATGTTTTCCTCTGGTCACCACCAGAGGTTATCAGCCCCCTGTCTCATGTCTCTGGCTGACAGCGGCCTGCAGCCTTGACGCCTCCACACGCAGCCGAAAGCAATGCAGCCTTTTCAGTGTTTGTCGTTTTTTGAGGTAAAAATCACTGACTGGTCGGGGTACAAAGCGTCTGAAAGCTTATAGTTTTGTTTATTTGAAAAGATTCTGTCTGGTTTTGTGAGTTTTTGCTGGCCCTTCCTTTGCTCGGCAGAGTGAATGTTAATCCCCGCCGTGTGATAGGTGACAACTTTAGCCAGTAAAAAAAAAATAACTTTCAGGAAACGCCGTGAATTGCAGATCTTCTTCTAAAAATGTATAGAAAACAATTTTGAATGTGCGTATATACCCTAGTTATGTCTGTGTTTGACCATAATGAATTATTTCGAAATACATCCTTTTAAATGCAACATTCATGTAAATTCCAAAGAAAAACTGGCCTTTTGAATTACAAGAATAATTTGCTGAGTCTGCCAGTTTTATTAGGCTATGTTGTTTGAGATTAGCCATGTTATATGTACCCAGACATTTAATATAGCCTACTGCTAGACAACTTTGACAAAATTATAATTTCTGTTAGACCGCCTTTAAATATGAGGAGTTAGAATATATAGGCTATATTTAAAGCGGGCCTATTTTTCTCAACTTTATCGCCGCTGCGCGCCCTTTACTTTGAAGAACATAAAAACTATAAGTACGAATCCGCCTAAAATTGCATATTATCAATCATATTTCTGCAAGTTAGTTTTGTCAGCATTTGTTGTGAGCTAAAAAGTCATAAAACTAAGTCCACGCAGGCCTACAGCCACAGTAGAAAGAAAACGGCCATACCTTCAATCGTTATATTGTGGGCGACGTCGTATTATCATTTCCTCTCGCTGTGTAGACAGTGTGGCTGCTTTCTGCGGATTACTGGTGTTGGTGTGAGACGTCAAAAGTCCTACCTGTCCTTTGTGGTCAATAACACACACACACACACACACACTTCATGACGAGTGCATGAAACCATTGGCGGTTCCAGAGGCATGGTCCAGAACAACAACTTTTAGAGGACTTCTGCAAAAAAAACAAAAGAACAGAGCCCAAACGTTAATGTAAAGCTCTGAGATGGCCAGAAATGCAGGTCAGAGGATATCGCTACACTTCCCTTTTTTATGTATTTATGGCATGCCATTAAGGCCGGCTGTCTAGACAGGGAAACAACACCTTGTTTGCCTACAAACAAACCGCCAGCATTAGTGTCCAGCCCCTATTTATTATTCACAATCTGCTGTGATGTCAAGGTCAAAGTGACTGCATAGTCATGGTCAAGGGTAAACCAGGAGACCCAGAACTTTCCACAAGGATTGCAAATCCAGGACCCAGGCAAACACAAAAACAACAACAAGAAGTTGACGCCTGAGGGCCTGGATTCTAACCTCAAAAGACCTTTAGATTTGGAACAAGTGACGAGAGTCGAGCCAGCGACTCGCCTATAGAGAACTTAAAACTAAACAGTAACCTCGCACACTAACTATATCGTGGGAAATATATTTGCACAGCTACACCATTAGACTTATTAATCTAATGTGCAATCCTCGGATGTGAATTATTTTGACTAAAGAAAAAGACGTTTACGTCAAACATGAAGACAATTCCGCGTTAATATTCATTCAGATTAAAAACTGACATCACGACCTTGACATAAACTAGTCTTGAATAGGCTAAGCCACCTTCAGCTTTGCTTATTCGCAGGACAGTCATGTCTGAACCCAAGTCCACTTTAATAACTGTAAAAAGGATCTTAACTTGCCTATGAGACATTAAGGCCTATACTTGATTACACTGGCCGCATGTGCAAAAAGACTTCCGCATTTATGCGTGTCATATACAAAATATGCTAATAGAAAATATATAATTTGTTAAAAAAGTCCATATAGACTCGACGTGCAATGCAGCTTTGGGCTGATTCTCGCGCTCAGTGTTTGTAAGCGCATGTGTGTTATTAGACTATTATTAATAAAATAAGGAGTTCAAATAGAATCAAATGCATCCTTAAGTTGATTGCAAAACTCACCTGTGCTTTTCCCATACTGAAACAGTGCGTTACAGCAGGGTCTAACTAAAATCCAAATGCGCGCGGGGCTGCAAGATCTAGGCCAGGTGTTATGTGCTGTAACGTTGGCCTACAGTTACGCAAGAAAACGCTTTGCCGTTTGTATTCTTAATATCTTACAGAAAGCATGATCAGCTGTGGGCAAGTTGCCTTAAATACACTGGACGTCGACGGGGAAGGAAGCGTGCTCGTTGAACTCTTAAATGGTGCAGGTTGTAATGTTCTTACTATTGGTCCAACAATCATTTATTTGCACCTGTGGAATATGAAAAGGACTGAAAATAATGCTCTGTGGTAACGCAGATGTGCCTGGGAGAGCGGAGGCATACATCGCCTGATGTGGCTTGTTTGCGATGATTCTGCCAAGTGAACTTCTGCCAAGTAACAGGTAAACACATGTTAGAGATTAACTTCGATTCTAAAGGGGCGGGAGGGATTTGGACACGCTGAGTTTCTCTCATCCGCCGACTGGGTTTCTCTTAACTAAAATCATTTGAAAAAATTTGGATCCAGCCAGGATGTGATTTTTCAAATGGAATGCAAATATGTTCAAAATGTCAGGATTCATTTGCTATTCAGATGGTTTGCAAGTGCAAGAAAAATGAGCGCTACTGCTCACTAACCATGCGCAATCACTGTATCACCTCCCGCTACCATTAAAAGGACTCCAGGATGCCCAATTAGCCTTAATCAAGCACTTTGCAACATAAAATCTTCACTCGCCCATCCGCTGCTGATGTTAGAGAGTACACTAACTTGAAGAGGCTGCACGACAGCGAATAGAGCTTTTGTTGCTTAATGACACCAGTGAAACCTGAAACGGAAGGCAATGCTGCAAATAGGGTGGTGGATTGACTTGAATATTTAAGCATTTTCATAATCATCATTTATTTATGAAACACGTTTACCAGTACGTAATTCAACACCACAATACAGTTGACATACTGGACGAAAGTAGAAATAACAGGCTTCGTACATGGCGTGTGGTCAGCTGCAATGCAACACTAATCAAGACCAAAATAAAACAAAATAAACGATTGTGCATTTATGTGTAATACTCACTGACTTTAATGGTTTACAATCATTCCAGTTGCATGACAGAATCCTTCACTGACAAAGGAAAACATACAGGTCTTGGGATATTCCAGTTTACAGTTCCGCCATACTAGATAACATGAATTAAATAATAAAGGCATTGCACTATACAGATTAACAACATAGCAGCCTTTGTTTGACCCCAGGCTTATAAGAACATATCCCACACAGAGGAACATAGCTTTTGAAATTCAGAAGGAATACAAAAAAAATAAAATTATAATAATCATTCTTTCTTTCGAAAGTCCTCTCTGGGAGCTTTTTGTCGAAGATGTTAAAGTCTCAAGTTCAACTTGCCATTATGTCACAATTCAAGTCCATGTGGCAATTATCTTTCTAAAATGTCATCAAACGAACCGTCTCCTCTTTTCTGATCTGCCCGTTGCAGGTCTTAGAAATGTCATCAGCTCCTTTTTGAGATTTGGCTTGAGAGAAAAAAAAAAGACAAAAAAAGAAAAAACACCTAATAGCCTACTTGTCTTTGAAATACAGATATCGTTTTAAATATTATATATTTATATATGTACATTCATATAAAACAAATGTGAAGTGAATTTTCAATATTTTCACAGTTTTTAGAGCATTTTCTCTAACTTGAAAACAGAGAGGAGGGGGGGGGGGGCGTGGTGGCATGGTCGATGGAGATGATGGAACTTAAATTAACAAAAACACTCAGCCAAAATGTTCTTCAGCCACGATTTTCGATGCAAGAGGTAAAAATTTGTGGCACGATGTTTTGGAAGGCATGAGTTGCAGTTTCAAGGAGCTCGCTGATCTTATCAAGTGGTGTGCATATGATTGGTCTTGGATTTACTGACAAATTTTTTCTCCTTGACTCGCCGGTTTTGGAACCAGATGGTGACCTGACGCTCTGAGAGGTTGGTGGCGGCCGAGATGCGCCTTCTCTTGTCTTTGGTGATAAACTTGCTGGCTGCGTACTCTTTCTCCAGCTCCTTCAGCTGGATCTTGGTGTAAGGGACGCGCTTTTTACGCCCACGACGATAACTGCTGACCTCAGGCTGCAATGGCACAACATCTGTAAGAAACGAAGAAACATATCAGGAAAATATTAGACTATGCGCAAAAACACCGCAACGTTTCACTCCAAAAAAATCAGCAGTAAGTTGACAAGACTGGTCTATTTCTTAAGAAAACCGGGCAATGTTTAGATTTAATTACTGACGTTATCGGATAGAAAATAAGAAAGTAGTTTAGAAAGAAATGTATTTTCCAAGGTCGACCCCCGCTCTGTCTCTGCTCGTGTGTGTGTGTGTGTGTGTGTGTGTGTGTGTGTGTAGGGATGGGGTGGAGGGGCACACAACAGAAATGTTGTTTCAGTCAGGATCTCAGGTGTACTGCACCTGACATATAGGAACGAAATTATAAAATCGTCGAAGAGGTCACTAATGTAAAATGTACTCCGTTTGTATTGCACAGTGACAGGCCATCCTTTGTTTCTGTATGAACAATCACTGTCCAGTCACAGCCACTACGATTGTGCTTTGTTTCTAATGACCAGCAGTCAGTGTTTTTACTTAGGCTGCATGTCAATACTTAATCTAATCTACTAAACTACATACAAACCTTGTTAATGGTATCTTAGATAAATCTCTCGTAGAGATGTTTGATTAAACTATGGGGTAAGACTGTAAGTATATACTACAATGATTCTCAATATGGGTGCAATATGCCGGTCAGTGCCTGGTTAGAAAATAGAAATCACAATCTAGCAACTAAACTGATCACAACTAAAAAGTTTAAGTTTTGAATAATTACAAAGTTACACGTGTTACACGTCATTTAAGTAAAAGTTCACGATTTATAAACACTTCCCTAATTTTCCATTAGACATTGGATTTTCCAAAATGTTCTTTCTAAATCGTTTTAAAAGTACCACAAACTTTTGGAAGTGGGTACCTTATTTGTTCAGGTAAGCAAAGTTCTAGGATTACACCCTTTCGTCAAGACTGGAGCTGAGTGCAAGACAGCCAATGAGAAACATGACAGGACAAGTATGGCAATACCTTGAGAAATAGTGGCAAGCTGTGAGACATTAAGCTTTTTACCCCCATGTAATTTTACAGTCAGGAGGATATTTCCCCACAGGTAATGTGCATATACAATTATGTTAGATATTAATTTAGGCCAATGGATATTGCCAATTGAGTTCACTGTTATTGTATTTTTTTTTAAAGCAAAATAGTTGTGTGTCTGTGCGCGTCAATTATAGTATAGTATATCTCTGAAGCGAGACAGAAATACATGGACAGCGCGCGCTTGTTTTGGTGCATGTGTGCGCGCGCATTTGACAGCGTGCCCGTGCTTGCGTGGCTTGCTATTTTAAATGTAAAAGGGGGGCAAATGTCGTGTGGGAAGCTGAGTCGAGGATTGAGAACATCCCTAACCGAGATTAAAATACCTACAGATTTCACAAAGATAATAAACCCCTGTGGTTAAAAAAAAAAAAGCAGTGTAGTAAACACTCTGTAAACTACATGCTGTTCGGGCCCCAGTGTGCATTTTAAGATATTATGCATGTTATATGACAGTGAGTAAAAGCAAAAGGGGAGCCTGAATTACAATGTAAACTGATTAGTGGTTCAGGACCAGTTTGTAACATGGTGCTGAGGGCTGTATGCAATTCTAAATGTTCGACAAATGCGTCCTGATATATGCAATAGACTGTGGACACGTCGCAGGGCGCTGGGATTTATTGGCACAATCCAAACACAGTAGCCTAGCTTAGTCACTATATTGTCAAACAGGGGGCAAAGGTATGCACTGGTCTTCCTTTCTGTTCTACGCGACTGAAACTCAACAATATTCATCATAGGACCTAAAAGGGGGGGGGGGGGAAATGCAAACTGCCGAAAGCAAATGCTCCGTTTCTGAACTTATGGTAAGCATTAAAAGGGCCATGCAGCTGAAAAGCTCACAATTCTTACAAGTGTGTCATTATTACGCACACTTCTAACAAAATGCACGATGATTTGTTTCATGTCAAACTGAAGAATATCACTGTCTATACTCGCAGACTCCACAAAGGACATATGATAAGTGACATGAGGCTTGACAGTTGCATGTTTATTGAGCACATTTCGAGTTCCCCTCGACTTCTTTGTAAGTTAATATTGGCACTCTGACACACAATTCATAGACTAAGCAATAACATATCAGTAGAGAAAAATATCTTCATTAAATAGCTTTCTTAATGTGATGACACATGTATTAAAAGCCTGCAAGCCGCTGGACTAACATGTAAATTCCAGCTTCCTGGACACAACTTAAACAAAAAAAACCCCATTAATTAAACAAGTTTTCCATACCTGGAAAAGGTGATTTCCAAAGATGAGTTGACTGCGTTTGCTCTTTGGAGCAGTACACCTGCCCATCCCAGCCATTGGAGAGAGCCCAGTGCTGGTAGCCCTCCATGGGGATCAAGGCGTCGTGCCGCGGTTCAGGATGGGCGCTGATACTGGGCACCACCGACACGTCGAGATATCCAGGAACAGCCTGATACGAGCTTGCGAAACTCGGGTAGAAGGCAAACTCTTTCGCCCTGGTAGACAGTTCTTCCGTGGGCAGCGCTGTGCTGGGCTCGGCATATTTCTCTGCGGGATGGTACGAGCAAGGCTTCTGCTGCAAGTTCACGTTGTGCGAATGAGATAATCTACAGCCGTAATATGGGTTTCCAAAGGGATAACCGTAGCTCAAAGATGCACTGGATGATGTTTGAGGAGCGGGACACTGACGGCCGGTGTCTGGAGAGGAAATATCCGAGTAGACGGAGCCCTGGTGGGTCGCTATGGTGCCAGAATGTCGTCCCAGCGCGGGGTGCGACATCAGGTCCCTGCAGTGGGTCGCAGGGCAATTACCGCTCAGTCCCTCCATTGTTTGGCTTTTATTCTGGTTGTTTTCATTCGGGCTTTTTTCATAAACGTACATCAAGGTGTCCGCCCAGCGTGGATGCAGAACCAGCGAAGTCGTCATATCAGGGGCTGCCGATGCTTTTTAAAAGTCGACTACTCCACGACGGACACCTCATTTCCAACTACATTTTACACCACGCGCATGCGCACACGAGGCCCTCGTGCGTCCACTTCATTAAGAATCTGGCACGTGATACGCTAACAAGTCCTACGAGATTGGGTTTGTGAGTTGGGGCAGAGCAGCCCTTTAAAGACCCACTGCCTCGCATGTCACAGTTTTTTCCTGCAGAATATCGAGTCATATCATTGGCTTAAATCACCTAGACCCACACCCTTAAAGGGGAGTTTGGATACTTTCAAGATTGGAGCAAACGAAAACAACCTGTGACATTTGGCCGACTGCGAGTACTGCCAGAGAATACAACAGCCTGTGATACATGTCACAGTTGGTACATGAAAACATTAAAAATATACATAACGAAATCTCTATCTATGCTAATCTTTCAACTTGCTTGCAGACGCACACGTTGCGCAAAGTGTGCGTTTCACACTTGGTTTACTTGCTGGAAGTGATGTGTTCCGGCTGAGCTTTGGTTTGATTCTTAAATGTAATAACGCATAGAACATGATTTTATCTGGAGTCCCTGGTCATGTAGTCAATGTAATATCTATCATGTAACAGAGTATTACGCATTAAGCAACCCTGAGCTGTCAAAGCAAATATGCATCTGTTAACCGTCCAATCTTATCAAGACTCCTTTTTTGAAGGACGCATTTCCTTGAAAGTATATAACGGCCACTGGGTCACCTATTAACATGCTGAGATGAGATTCTGGGACCAAACCTAGTTGTTGCGTGTTACTGTTCCAGCAGGGCATAATTACTGTTTAGTAAGGATGCTGCCTTTCAGAGGTTATGGTGAAGCCTAAATATAGCACATTCTAACTTTTTTCTTTTTGCATAAAGAGATTCATTTCTATTTAATCAATCAGGTAAAAAAAAAAACCAATATGTTGTATCTACAGGGAGTGTGTTTCACAGCTATTCCAGGTAAGATGCCGTCACTGCAAATGACATTTCAGTACATGGTGTACCTTTATAATTGAATGATTTAATTACAGTAATCAGCTACAATGAATGATAGACTCCTTTAGTTTGTATACACCTATTTCCGCAATATGTTTTGTCAAAAATAGGCTACTATCCGTAATTTAATATTCTCCGTTAGGCCCAAAAGCTTTTTCAGCGATAAAGTGACCATTCAGCGACTCCATGTGATGTTTCAGTTCCACTAGACTATTCATTCATTCCATACAAATGGAAGCTGACGCTTCCAGGCGAAAATAAGAACAAGGAGCCGCTTTCAGCGGGGCAGTGTGTAGGCTGCAGACCATATTTAATTAGACACCATGGTAGAAATGCGGAGCTATTTCCACCAGGAACTCTTCCGCCACTATTTTACACGCGTCCTCCTTCAGATTTGTGGACTGGCCACTGGCTAAAGCTCTTTTCAAAATCCAAAACGTATTTTTAGTTCGTCTCGTCACCAGGCCCATATGATCACAACAGTTGCGGAAATCCTCCATTCCTCTCCTCTGCAGCACGTTCTTTAAAAATACTTTTGGATTAATATTTAAAACTTGAATATTTTTGAGTTTGAAATATTACCGATGGGATAGGCCCACAAAGTATCCATGAAATAGACTTGTGATGCCTATCCCATGAGTCACTCATAAGGTTACAAGCTGCCCAACGAATGCCTATCAACATTTTTGCACTGCTGAGTTGCCTTGAGAATAATCGGGCCACCGTTGTGTTTGTATACTGAGGAAGCTAGACCCTGTCCTTCCTCGGACAGAGACTAAAGTTCTTTTGTCTCAAGGAAATTACAACTACGAAGGGCTCATCCAAACGGCAGCTGCACGGAAGTCCAAGGTCAAGGTAAAAAAAAAAAACCGCAGACAAACAGGGTCGTAATCAGAGTCTAGACAGAGAAGAATGAACTTCACACTAGAGTATGCATGCAAACTAGCTGTTATTTAGAGACCCTTGGTCTAAAATGTCTGCTGTGTGTGAAGAGGAGAGATGTCCAAAAAGTCCCCTGTGTCTTTATTTAAAGGATCAGGAATTTGACAGCTTTTGCAATGCAGGAAACCGGCTCGTTCCAAACTCAAATATTTTCCATGAAAGCTCAGACTTCAGGAGATTACTCCTTTTTTTTGCACTTTGTGGATGATGGTATGTTTTTATTAGTTCGGTGCATCTTTTTTTCCACTTAGCCTAACTCCCACATTATCTCCAAATGGTGACATATTCGCCCTGAGGATACACGGATGATGTAGCGTTGGCAAAATGGGCGGCAAAGTCTCAGAGATAATAGCTGGTTAAATGTGTTACATTTAGAAAATAATACTACGATTTGATTACGTTTTACTTTTTGTTGAAATAGTCACTAATCTCATGTTAAACGTTAAGCCTGCCAGTGGTTTTCTCCAAAACTGACACAGCAAATATGGCTTTCTTAATAATGTCATAAATAGTGCTTAAAGATAAAGAAAAATTGCGTAACAAAGAACAATATTATATATAGGCTTAGGGAAACTGGAGAATTCATAAATAAAGTATTTTCTCGTTTTTAACTTTTGCAAGAACTGCTATTATTATGAGAGCAAATAAATGATTAGACGAATATTAAATATTTAAGCGTCTGCCGCATTTCCACCACATTAAATTGTGCAATGCCCTGAGACTCCGGCAGCCCACTCTTAAACCACATCATGCCAGCGAGCATGCTTAAGCCAGTATACACGCCCTGCAAAAAATAATTGACAAGGAATTGTTAAAGATATCTAACTTTAAATGTTAACTTTTGTTTTTAATGATCTGTAAGCAGCGGTGGTTGCCAGGTTGTAGACACGCAGGTGGATTCTTAAAGGATGGCAATGAGCTTTTTCAAGTTTACACATGTTCAAAACTTTGCCATTGCAGTATTGTTTTATATTTAATGTTACCACCCAAACTACCCATCAGTGAGGTATTTTGAAGTAACTAAATGTAGTCACCAATATAGACTATTTAAGACAGCCAATCGAAAGGAAACGTGATATTTGCTCACCCCAAACGTTTAGTTTATGCGGCGGGGATGCTATTTACCTTGTAAATACATTTGTAAATCTTAAATTAGGACACAATAAGAAAAGTGAATTTAAAGTAATTAGCTGGATTAAAATGCGTATGTAGTCACCATAGATTGTATTACAATTCCTAAAACTCGACCAGCAGTAAGTAGCCATGGGCGAAAGGAAAAACTGAAGATCACTAATAGTCGTGTGATGGTCAGTATTATTAAACCAAATTAAAGTCCAATACTGCTAAATAAAATGCCAAAACTATAACTATGGGGTGTCACTGGAGCAACGAATCTGTCATCCCAGACTTAAAGATTTTTTACATTAGTATAATATAAAAACTGCTGCTGTGTCCGTTTTAGTGTTTTTTTTAATTTGAAGGTGGTGGCTGGTCCTTAGTACTCTGCATACAGCTTATGGTGGAACTTCACTGCAAAAAAACATCCCTATTTACAAATATTTGTCAATTTTTCATTTTAAAAATCGTCTTCTTAAAAAGCGCAAAACAATCTGCCAGGATGAGTGAAATATGTCTTCTCCGCTGCGGGTTCACTTGTTTCCGGAACTGTTAATAGAAACAACTATCAATATCTTGACAACAAGCCATGATTAGTTGCTGTAAATTTCTTGACAACCAGGCATCAGGTCTTTCCAGACAGGCCTTGTCAGACGGAGAGAGAGCCCGTCCGATGCGGAGGTTTGTGGGGGAGGGGAGAGCATCCATCCCCATACAAATGCTGCCTACCTGCGGCTTCCGCTCTCAGGAACTGACTGCATGTGCACATGACTGCGCCAATGGAGCTAATGCAAGCAGAATATGCCCTTATATACATGGAGTATATGTGCAGCATATGCTAGTTTGATCCTGCAGTACTACAATGCTACTCTATAATCCCATATTTCAAAATCGTATATGCCTTGTTCAGATAACAATGACACAGCAACCAAAACCGCAAATGGAAACAGGTGAAACGGTCCCATTTTTCGGTTTCCTTTGCCTTGATTTAGGGAAAACCTACTGGCCACATTTTTGCAGTGCAGTCCCTCCAACAAAATGACTTTGTGACAGAGAGCTCCGTGTCTCTTTCATTTATGTATCAAAAGGTTAAATGCCGATAAAATCAATATTATAACTTCTCAAACATTAGCTCACCGGTCTTGAGAGTGATGCAAATCCCTGGGCATAAAAGGTCTTTGAAAAGGCGATGTAGCGATCCAAGAATGTGTTGACAGCTTGCAGGTAGAGTCTGCGCCATGCATGCTGAAATCAGGTTGCGTTTATGTTTACGAGTTTGCAGCCAGGTTGAGACTTAGCTTCGAGATCAAACCATTTTTAGAATCAAAGTAAACCAAGTGATGATTTAACTTAACAGTGGACCATGCCAACCTAAATGACCAAATAGATACTACAGCAGTGTAAAGGCCAATAGTCCTTGTGCATTTTCAAAACGAGGATTCGAAGAAGATTTTAGTAAATGAACATGTCAAACTCAGAGGAATAAAGTGGACCCATTAAGTGTCTGAACTAATTGAATGGACCAAAAATCTGACAGTAGTGCATACATAAATCTCATAGTAAATCAAAACTGATGTTCATTTGCAATTTGCGCGTGCGAGTCACGAGCTCCTCGTCTGGCGCTTTACATGTATTTTGCATTAAGGCTTGTGTTAATGCAACATTTTCCTCTGCAAGATAGTGAATGTTCGTTTCCTGCAGTAATTTATTTTGCTGTATATTGCCAGTGTGCATATCCATTGACGCTCGCGTGTGTGTGCTGTGTGTGTGTGTGTGTGGGGGGGGGGGGGTTAGAGAGAGAGAGAGAGAGCTGTTGTTCAGCAGACAGGAGAGCAGAGCAGCCCACTGTCATGAAAACATTCCTACAAAACTAAAACAGCATCTCTATATGGTGTTTTCCCGTTCGCTCTGGCTTTAATTTACGATCAGAAATGTTCATAATCGTAAAAGCCAAGACCACTGCACTACATGCCAACAGTCAGGGCACATGGAGGCATGTGATTTTGTCAAATGCTAACCCGTGGTCTAAAATACATGTTGCAGTGCAGTGTTGGTGCGTGATAAGAAATGGCCAAACAACGAGTTCAGAGGGACTGCGTATGCATGAGCACAGTTTAACATTTTCAAAGACACTAGCATGCAACATTTGTGACTTCTATCGGACATAAACCACGGAGCAGTGCCCCTCACGTCTACAACACTGCAGGCTGCTGTCAGTGGTAGGAAGCCATGTTTGCCAAGCAAACTGAAATTAGCTTAAGTATTCGTGAAACGACGTACAGTGAATAGAGGACACAAAAGTGTCGAGTTTAGGACATACAGAGGTAGGTGTGTGTGTGTGGGGGGGGGGGCTTTAGACTCACTTGCACCAACACCTTCTTATACATGTGAAACAGGCTCTTAATCTTTACGAAGTTAACAGATGTACAGCACATCTATGAAAGTAGAGTCTTTACAATCAGAGATTAGGGCTTCTCTGACACTAATTAGATTTATGTTCACGTTGGTGGATGCTTTCTTTATGAGAATCACCACGAGGTAAATGCATGTTTATATTTACCACTGATCATTCACAGTGTACGCTATTAGGCTGCTGAAAAGCCAGGCATGAAAATGGCTACCGTTAAGGCCTAATTTACATCGGATTTGACTCGTTTAACCTCATCCCGAGCAGGTAGAGTCGGAGAGGATGGCTGTCGGTTAACCGCAAGATACAGCAGGCCAGGCGGGGGCCGCGCCCAGCGGACAGAGGGCAGGCTGGCAGACCACTGCCACAGCCAGTCCAAAGTGGATTTACAAAATACAACACAGGCTTTACAGCCTCTTTATTTACTGGGCCTAGAATATTGTAATTAAAATGTCAGTGGTTCATTACTCGATGCTGACTGAATGATTTTTTACCAAATTTGAGAGCAAGGCAGCGTTGCGCGTCATGTATACAATACAAAGTGTAGCTTCACAATTTCGAGAAGAATTAAGCTAGTCCGGAATAACACCACCAGTGTAATGGCGTCTAAGCCTCAAACATTTGCACAATGTCGTACAATTTAGAAAACAGGCCATAAGCACACGCAAACATCTGGGCGTTTTCATGCGCCGGTAGTTACAATTTCTGCAGCTTTGGACAAAGTATATGTTTGTATGTTAACATGGACAAAGTTGGAAATTCGCGACGCCAGGAGATAATAAGCTTCTGTTAACTGACGTTCACCAAATGCGCGTGCATGGTTAATTTAATATAGCCCATATGTGTTCTATTCAACCTTTTGACAGAAAGTAAGGCCTAGTTTATTACGATATACTTGGATTATTACACCAGCACGTCATCAAGTTATGTCTCGTCAATAATGTGGGCCTAAGCCTGTCCTGTCTTATGTCTTAATGGGATTTACAAACAAACGGGCTCTTTGAAAATGGGCTCCACGCTCCCGTTTATCGCGGTGTCCACTGCTTGTTCCTGCAGGAGTGGACAGGCTCGTCCCCCCGCTGCAGCCGACCGGTGAGAAGGCAGACGAAATAAATCCACAGTTGGACGCGTCTCGTCGGAAGTCCAAGTTCAAGTTAAGAGAGGCGGTCGCTCCATCAGTCCAGACAGCAAAACAAAAGACGCACACACGTTCATCGTGAATCATCTCACGTCTTCTCTCAAAGAATGAAGCGCTTTCGACTTTCTGGGCATATTTCACACTATACTGCAGGCAAGCCCAAAGGGATCAACCATGTGTACAGCTGCATTTTAAAACGTTTTAAAATGAAACGGAGATCTTTGTGGAATGATGAGGAGTTGCTCCTAAAAAGCTTGACTATAGAAAGGTTCTTTAAAAGGCTTAACACGTATGTTGAAGGTGTGATTATCAGGAGTAAACTGACCAAACCGGACCATTTCGACAAAGTTGTGACTTTTGAAGGTTCTGTCATGTTCAATCGGCAGCTTCAGAGAAACTGTGTTTGGTTCTGCAGCGTGGGAGAAAACGGAATCGCCCTCAAATGGGAATCTGAGTCAAAATAATCTTCTTCAAGGGTATCTTCCTAAATCTCGATCCCTGCGCAATAGGCCCATATTTCCACGCCACTTATATTCATGCTAATGTGCACTACAGCTTGTAACGCCACACAGCTCTCCGAATGCTCACACACAGGAAACGTGTCGAAATGCTGACCGAGTTCCGTGGACACACGCTGTGAATGTTTGTGAGCTTAACACGCCACTATATCGTCCACTGGGACAAGCTTTTGCCAGTACTGCTAAATGAAAACTCTCTCTGAACGCCAGCAATGAGTCTAAAAACAAAACAAAAATGAAATCGGTTTTTAATGTTGAAAGCTGATTGTGTGCACACGCGGACGAACTTGCATTCAATCCCAACACTATCCTCTTTATAAACTAAAATAAGTCATTTTGCATTTCCTTCCTCGAATCACATTATAGACCTATATATCTATAAGATGCTATTCTGTGAGATGTTCCTCTTGTATTAGCTATTAATTCTTAAATGCACCGTAATGTTCATTACAATTTATCAACTTCCTGTGGAGCATGTGGGCGACATTTCCACATTCACGTCACCACGCAACTTATGGAATAAACTATAATATATCACTTCCTTTCCACTATCATTAATAGTACAATATGTATATTACATTTTGCTGTACAGAATGTTAGAACAGGTATATAGGCACATGGTTTATTTACACAGGCCAAGCTGTGAAGCCCACTTTGCTTCAAGACAGCAAATAAAAATCCGGGAAATTTACAGTAAGCGATCTGAAGGACAACAACTTCCTCACATGAAGAGCATAAAGTCAACATGGGCTCTTGATTTGAAAGAGCTGCGGGCTGGAAAATGATGTCCGCACCTGCTCGTTGTTGGTTGACTCGTTGTGATGGAGGAAATCTTTAAGTGCAATGGCACACAGGAAGCCATACTCTGAATCATATCAACAAGGCAAAAGTAAACAGGTTTGATCCACAGTGTTTATGAAGAGCTTGTGTGACACAGGCTGCTGCAGACAGTATAGAACTGAGGCCACGCTGCTAAAAGCACAATATCCATCACAAAAACACATTAAGCATTCGGTAAAATAGCCAAATTAGGATTAAACGGACATGCATTATTGATGCGCATCGTAAGAAGTGAATTTTAAACTAATCCATCAGAAGCATGTGGCTACGGGAGCTTGCTGCACCCGAGCCAACAAAGTATTTTTGGAGGTTGCATTTTAAAAAAAACAAAAAAACAACAACTCTACGGCATTGGGACTTTTTCCTTCTAATTTTGAAAACTTACGGCGAAACCACTGAAAGCAAATCTGATTTCAGTCCGTTTAAATGTGACTTGACAAAAAGACAAGTCGACCAAAAACATCAGTTAGAGCGCGTTTTCCGTTCGTTGTGAAGGTGAGTTTGTTATCAAGTTTCGAGATGGCTGCTAAAAAAAATCAACTAAGTTCTTCGTGGTTATGTTGGAAGGCTACCGCGCGTCTGGAATGATTATCACACATGATAATGAACTGCGTGAAATGGCTCCAGAGAAGTGTTTTCGGGGGGTACCGTGTGATCTTTCCCGGTGCGCTTACCTGCGACCAAACACATGTGCAGGCCTGCTCACGCAACGATTGGCTCGTACCCTTCAGCCTTTTAGCGCACGTCACACGCTTGCGGTGAAACGAAGAACTTGAAGCGTAATATTTAGCATTCATGTGGGAAGGCCACCAACATTTGCCAACTGATGTCTCGAGGTTCTCATCAGAAGAATGTATGTTTATGGCAAAGAACGTAGATGCTTAACATGAAATAAGAGACAATTCCTGAGGTGTTGTAGTAGGGAATCCTTTTTTAGTAAACTCGTTTGAAAACATCGATTGGAAATTGGAAAGTGTTTAAAAGAGCTGAAAGACTCATCATGATAAAAAATAATAAATATTCATTTAAATGAGTGCAAAGACTCCTCACGTGTGACTGATTATTTCTTGTATGTGGACTTAAAAGTCGAGGGACTCGCTGCTCAAAATATAAGTGACTTGCAGGTCTCCCCGGATGCCTCTCCTACTCGTGTATTGAGCTTTTGACTATTAACCAGGCGATAAACATGGCTGGCTGTCCCGAAGACTTAAGAGCTTTGGCCTTTAAAAAAAAAGCCTTTAATTGTTCGAGAGCGCGCACCGACTCGTCCACGTGTTTGATATCCCATACGTCTCATTTAAAACGGCCTCAAGGTCACTAGCTTTCTGTGCCAGAGAAATAAAGTGGAAGGGAAAGTAACCAGCGTCTGAGTTAAAGCAAAGGCACATTGGAGCACCAAGGTGGAACTATGGCGGAGGCTGTGCTGTCGCCCGCTCTCGCGCCACAGCTCGTCCTGCTCTTGAGTTCTGCTTTTGCGCACGGCCCAAAATGAACGGAGACGGAGTGATGGGCCGGACGAGGCAAATTAGTCCACGGAGCAAAAGGAGTGCCGGTTCACCGGTACCAGTGTGCTGCACACGTTACGAAGAGGAGAAAGATTAAGTTCAAGTTCAAAGTCACCGTGCTCAGACGAGAGCCGGGTGTGCTTAGGAGAGGACACCCCACACCTCGCTCGTAAACCAAAGCAGTAGCCGTTTGCATAAATGTGGTCCAAATCCGGTCCAACTAAAGAAACTATCCGAGACTCCCATTCAAGCCGAGAGCCAAAATAAATAAAACTAAAACTGCGAATAATCGGATTCCAATTATTTTAAGCAGACCTATCTATCTGTAAATAATAAAGCAGTTGGCTGTAGACAGATAATGCTCTTTATCAACACTGAGTATCTTAATGATTCGCTTTTTCTGATGTTTTAAGTCTGAATTACATCAGAAGTTCTGGATGGACTTGGTGACTCCCTTAAATCGGGCCCAAATGAAGCAACAAACCATTTGTTTTCAAATCCGATTCTGATTCAATTGTGATTCATTTTTGTTTCTTATCTGATATCCGGTGAGTTATGAATATTCATTCATTACTAATAACCCTATGCATGTGAATCTTTACAAAGACGAGCATGCACGCAAGACAGACACAAATTCAGTCAAACTTGATTCATTCGCAGCATAAACATAAACAAATAAAAAAACAACAAAGATTAAGAATCCCATATCGTAATTATTTCCAAACTTTGTATCCAGGCCCCGGCTGTTTTGTATGTTGTTGTAGAAAAGGTGGCGAATTTAAAAAGCCGTGCATCGCTTTGCTCTGTGAATTATCCTATAAAGAACACCTAAATACAAACCAAATGTAAGAAACTGCAGCACTTTTATTAACATATTCAGAGGAGTAATAGGGCGATGAAAAACCACATTCTCTCACGTTTTCTTCCTGCGTGGGATTTTATGGAGAAGCCAGCACAACTCCAAAACTTCGGACCCTGAATTTTGCTATACCGCATCACCAGAAAAGTGCATCGGCCCTTCAGAGCTTTAATTAATTTTTTTATTTAATTGCATAATTAACGATTGAAGAGGCTGTAAAATAATCCGCATCGCTAAGATATTAAATGCGTGAGAGGGTTTTACATGTAATTATATGGCAATCATTTCGAGACTAAGATACAGGGTACAAATTAATGTGCGACATCGGGCCATCTGACTGGTTTTAACCTGTTGACTAATAATGCAGAGAAAAACAGAAAACTACCACAGTCAGTTGCTAATGCAAAATAAGGTCGAAAAAATTATATGGCTGATTGAAAAACTTTTATTTCTAGTGGCATAATACAAATCAAAATAATAAACACATGAAAGATTAATATTCATCATCCAATCCCCACAATATACATTTATCCAACATTAGATACCATAACTGGAAAAGTGCTGGCATTAATCATTAAGGAATGATAGCAAGTTCACTGTTTTGAACAATAACAGTGTATCTTTTTGGGGGGGAAATGTAACAATTTCCAATGTTTAAAACCATCACTTTAAACAATGTTTTATTTGACTCACAGTCTTAAATTTGGGCAGTTCTTTGTTGTAGAGGAGGAAAAAAGGGTTGTGTGTGTAATAGTATTTCAAACTGCAGTCTAATTTAATCTGTTCAGCAAACAAAATACCTAACAGAGCAGCTGCAAAATGTGATGGAAAGGACATGCAATCTCTACTCAGGAATTTAATCGAAGTACTTACAATTTAAATATTCAACTAAAACGTGAACAAAGTCAATGGAGAGTGACTACACAACCTTAAGCCAGGACGTAGATAGACTGTTCTAATAAATCATCTAATTTTTCACAAGGAATACCGGTGGTCCACAAAACTCCACTCTGGTTTAATTCCACCATGTAAATAGCTCTCTTGAGCCTGCCTTGACTGTTGTGGAATCCTGGAAAGATCGAAAAGTAGAAATATTTGTTCATGACCTTGCTTAAGGTCAAAGTAAGCACAAAAAGACCATTTAGCTTGGCTTAATTTGGCCAAGAATCTGGGGAAGTCCGTTCCAAGAGCCAGTGGAGATGTACAGTATGTTACAAGCCACTCAATGTTTAGCAACCTTAACGTGTAAACTACAATTTAATGACGTTCCTAAAACTACAGACTGAATTGAATTGACTGCGAGGCATTGGCTCTTAAAGCTAAGAAATTGATCGGGTGGGCAGTTTTAAACTGGAGCCAGATGTCACCCGCAGGCTGCTAAATGAGCATCACTGTTTTAAATCAATTAGGAACTACAGCAGTAAGATGCAGTATCGTTCTTTACTATAGTGAAGTCAAAACTCGATTATATTTACACCTGAATCAGTATTTGCTAGAAACTAAATTTAGTAGAAGTTGAGCTGAGAATTTTGCTTAATGCACACGAAGAACCTCTTTGCTGCAGCCGTGACCCAGTATCCTTTCTGCATTTTTAAAGTTTGGTCTTGTTTTGTGGTGGTTTTTCACCAAATCGTAGATGTTATATCCTGAAAAGATTGGCAGTAATGCAAGACAGTTTATTTCATTCATGTAATTCTATTTTACGACATTATTTTTTGTTTTTACAAATCTAATGTCATCATATAGTTGTTAAAGTAGCCAAGGTAGTAAACATTAATAATAGTCATAACATTTTATCTTTCTTTTTCACTTTTGCAGTGACAGATTTATGCTGATTCATCTAAAAAATGTGACATAAATTATACACTATAACGTAATGTAAATGTACAGTAAAGTCATCTCTGCGTATGTTTCTCATTAAAAGTAATCATCATCCTGTTTTGCATTTAGCCTTTGCTGAATTGCACCATTTGGTGCATGTATCATTTCATGTCTACCGGTAATGCAGGATGGCAACATCATAAACAATAGCCTATTACCCAGAATTCAGTTCATTCGTGTGCTTATTTCATTCACTTTGATATTGCTTCCTTAAAAGAAAAACACAGCTTTGTTTTGCACATCTAACATCTTTACTTTATTTGTTCATGCATCATTTTAGAAGTGTAACAAGAAACTGGAAGGGAGCAACCTAAAAGAGTCAAACAAATGTAAAAAATTTAGTCAGATACAGAACACTGGAGTGCAATGTCTCTGAAAAACGGTAACACCTACGTGCCTGCAACTTGACCATAAAGACGCATCAGCATCATAATCAGTTCAGGATCGGGATTCAATGTCAAGATGTAAACGGCTGAATTGACCTTTTAAATTGTCTTTATAAGCTTAGAGCAGAAATTACCAAGCATCACACAAGTACGCTTTTGTATTGTTTCCTATGGTTTCAGCAGCGTAAACTAACAATGGATTATGTATAAATAAATCCAGTAAAAGAGAGCAGATTTTTGACTGTAGGTCAAGTGTTCAAAACAACATCTGTGTTGGTTGCTGGAAAACAAATAAATAAATAAAAAGAATTACACCTCTGGCTTTGATATTGCACCACAATACCTACATTTTAATCAAATGCTATATTGCGTTACAAAAAAAATCAGAATCCTCATCATCAGATGTTTGACTACTAAAAAATTCAAAGTTGGTAATAATAATGAGGATATCGCATTTGACTTCATTAATTTGATGAATGTCTCCTCGTCACAAACATTACATACAGCACATCATGAGTACACACGTAAGTATTTAGAAAGACATATGAGATCTGCATAGATTCTTACAGACATCTTTTTCACAAACGCTACGCCTGCACGCAAACACATTGCCTTGACTCTCAGTTTGAAGGCGAGTGACGGATGCTCTGGGCAGAAAGATTTTGCTTGTGTTTATTTATGCACACCCAGTCAACTGAGCGAGGAAAATGTCGTTTTTACAACTTACTCCCATACTGTGTGTGGATATAATAACCACAAGAGAGAAAAAAAAGTCTCAGAGTCTTTCCACATGATTGATGGCATGAAAGGGAAACTCCTGATGGAACATTTTTAATAAAAAGATAAAAGTCACATTTTCATGGACATTTAGTGCAATTTTCTAGAGTCACGTAGTCTAAACCAAAAGTTATTACATCTTAGAACCAAACAACGTCATCAACACAATAAGCAAAGGTTCTTCCCCACTGTCGCACTCTTTTCTGTACCTCTTTTTTGTCTTTTTAGAAGAGCAACATGACATACATCTTTGTGTCCTGTGTATTACCCGCATTGCACTCACTGATGTTTTTAATACACCGATACAGGGATCATGTGTACACCTGCAAACCTGTGCACTTAACTGTCAAACTGTATACGTTGCCTTCTGTAGACCTGGTAATCCAAATAAATAAAATCTCTTCATATGAAAAATCTTGTTTTCTGCATTGTACTATGAGTACAACGAAGGAAGGGAATAGTTGGCACTTTATAAAATTATATTTAATTTAATTATATTTTTCATTTCTATATCCGTGCTGCTATAATGACCCACTTTCATCAAGATTATTCATGTTCTATCTCGTTATTTTAATGAATTTTAATTTACAGTACTTCTGGTTTTTGAAAGTTCCATTTCACTAGACAATTGACATCTTTCTTTTAGGTACTCCGAGTCCAGCTGAGTCAGCCTCGCTGACAACAACTTCCAAGTGGCTACGGCAGGTTTTACATGCATTTTATGGCTAGAAGGCAAATAAATCCTGACTGCTTTTTCTCCCCCTCTTCAGCTACTTCTTCTTATCCTTACTTCTATGGTTTTGTTCTTCTCACCAGTAGATGCAGAAGTTAAAACAAGCTTGCAAGTCTGCCTTCTCCGCCCCAATGTCCTGGGCTGTGAGTTTGAGGGGGGAGACTTTAATGAATAGCAGTTTTATAAAAAGTAAACTTTTAGGTAATTCTTCTGAAGCCTCTAAAACTATAAGTTTAGTGAGAATGAGTTTTGGAATTTAGTTTTGTGCCTGCACAGGAAACTGTGAGCATGCTGTATTAAAGTAGGAAAAAACTGGCACTGGACTTAAAAGTATTGCCAAGTATGCTAATTAGAGGTTAATGAAAGACCTGAAAGTGCGGTTAAAGACAGATCAGATGCTGTTACCTGCTGGGTGTTGATCAGTGATATGTGTAGATGATCTGGGGGCTGTTCAAACACATGGCGTCCCAGTTGCCCATTACTAGCCTGGGCCTTCAGCAATGACAGCAGCAGCTAAGAAACAAAATCAAGCAAACATTTTAGGACAATTTACTGAGTTACTAGATTTGTTTCTCGAAGTCACTGCTGAAACTAAAGTAAAAACATGAAGACATGGGGGCACAACATAAAATTCAGGATATCGGGTTACTTCGGCTTTACAGACACCACTGGCAATAATGCGAAGGAGAGGGGCAACTGGAGCACAATAACTAACTAACTAAATAAATTAATAAAATGTAAGGATTTCAATACCAACAAATCATGTAACATAAAATACTGTAAGAAACTTGCCGCAAATCGCTTTATACCAAAAAATACCAAATAGATGACAGCAAACCTACAGCATCTTAATTAAGGGGAATGGGACACTTCTATTTTTTTCACTTGCTCATTATAGCACACTATATAGGATATCATGTGCATGTCCCCTGTGCCCTGGCAGCAGGGGGTAACCATGTTGACCCAACAATATTATTGGTTCTGAACCAAAGCTTCCTGGAATATCTCAAGAACTATTAGATGGAGTGCCATGACATTTTCTACAGACATCCATGGTCCCTGGTCCCCACAGGACGAAGCCTGTACTGGCTTTGGCGATCCTTACTTTCCCTCTAGCCACCAGCAGGTTAATATTATTGGTTTTTAGTGAAATGTCTCCAGCAGTAAATGTATGTATTGCCATGAAATCTGGTACAGATATCCATGGTGACCAGAGGACAAATCCAAATGACTTTGACAATCCCCTGACTTTTCATCTAGCATCAGCAGGTCAAAGATTTTATTGATGGTGGACGTGGTAAACATTATAGCTGCTACATTAACCAGCATGTTGTCATTCATGTCACAGTGAGCATGTTAGCATACTGACGTTAGCACATAGCTCAAAGCACCACTAACCACCTCACAGAGCTGCTAGTGTGGCTGAGTCTATGCTAGGCTGTAGAATTCTGACACCGATTAAAATTGGTCTTCATCTAGATTCAAACATCTTTCTGTCCTTTCCTTTTCAGTATATCATGTCATTATTTAAAAGCATTAATTCATTTACATGGCAACAGTCTATTTTATTCTGGTCAATAGACCCACACTTCGATTCACACAAAGAGGAGCTTGTCAGCTTGTGTCATGTGAGCTGCCACCTCTACCATTCCCCATTTTCCTTTTATATCCGTGTGCTGCTTGCAGTGCTCTGTGATAGTTTTATTAATTTGTTTCAAAAGTGCTCAAAAACCTTTGGTCCACTTTGGTTACAATATCTGTCCCATAACAATAATCAAGCATTAAATCCAGCGAAAATCACTCTTTAATCTCAATCTTTACCTCCACAGTCGAGGATTGTGTTAAGGACTCGTGAAGACCAACTTTTTGGCAAGACCTGAAACTCTTAGTCGATTTATCTATTAGTCCTTGTTGTTGTCTTTTGACAACAAAAACTTAAACCGGCAACGGTTTTAATAATCCAATAATCATTTAAGGCATTTTTCAAGGTAAAATGCTAAACATTTCTTGGTTCCAATTTCTCAAATGTGAGGATTTTCTAACATTTCTTTGTTCAATATAGTAAACGGAATACTTTGGATTTTGAGACTGTTGGCCAGACAAAACAAACATTTGAAAACATCACCTTGAGCTCTCAGGCACTTTCAATTTTCTAACATTTTGTAGAAAAATTCTTTAAAAAAATCGAATTAATCAATAATACATAGTTGCAGCCCTATTTGCGACATGTCATTGACATTTTTATTACACTACCCTGCCACAAAGAGGATATCAACCTGAGCTTTACATGCATAGAGCAAATCGTCCATCCTATGACCATTCCAGTATTGTGAGCTTTTTACCATTTTTAATTTACATGAAATTAATTGAAGGGGTGGGTTTGTTTTGGTATAAGATCAGCATTTTTATAACCCCTATACGGAAAGGGTAGTAAGGTTTTTAGATATTATTGTACGTATTTTTACATCTCATCCTTGAGATACTTGTAATCATTTGTCTTCACGCATGCCTGTGTGTTTTTGGCAGTTCAATGAAATCTGCCCGGCAACCACTGACAATGTGACGTTAAAATGTCAGTAAGTCCTCATGCAGTCTCAACAAAAAGTCATTTTCACAACTGCTGCCTCAAGTGATCACAGCAAACAGCCTGTTGTATCTAATTCTACAGGAAAGGCGAGAGCCCCACTGTTGAAGCAATACTTTGTAATGGTATTAGGAGGCCTATAAAAGTGTCAGAGCCCTGTAAACAGGCAATCAGAGAGTGAGCCATGGCCTGTTGCTTTTGCAGGCATCAATCACTAAGTAATGTATATGAAGCCTGAAAAAAAAATGCCGACCATTTCAAATAATTTGATAGGTCTACTTGGTTTGGTATTACTGAAGAGTAACACTTAAAAGTACTTTTTCCCATAAATACAAACATCTGTGTACACAACCAGTGAACCAGAAAAAAAGATAAACCTACTAAATATTCGCCTGAAATTCAGAAGTAAACTGAGAGCGTCATCTACAATATTCTTGCATTTCCTTTGTCTACTGCCCTGCATTTATGAAATGTCAGTTATGGAAAGCCACAAATTGTTTCATGTTGCACATCTAAAGTAACATTGTTTCTTCTATTGCTTCCAGCTGTTTGGATATGAAATGATGACAAAGCAATCACATTCATTAAAGTATATCTAGTTATGCTTCTAGTGAACTTTCACTTCAACCACAGTAGTATACAGTATAACAATAGTCAAACTGTATGGATATGCAATCACAGTATATAGTACTTATTAAGCCACAAGGACTCTACCAGCAACAGTAGCTTATTGGGATAGCACTATATTGAGATAAAATGAGTAAGATACTAATTAAATAATTCTTTGAAGGCAGTGGTATTTCATTTTTACTCAAATTCTTTCAAACCAATTCTATTAATTTTTAGAACAATAACAGCTGGGATGGCAATGTCTGTCTTTTGGTCAATCCACCACTTTGGTCCAAACTGAAATATCTCAAACGGTATTGATTTTGATTGCAATGAAAATTTGTAGAGATTATAGTATATATATATATATATAGTCTGCAGAGAAGAATTCTACTGACTTTGGTAATCTGACTTTACCTCGTGGGCCACCAGGTTGACATTTGTGGTTCAGAGTAAAATATCTTGACAACTATTGAATGGATTGCCATGCAATTTCCTACAAATATTCTTGGTCCCTAGAGGAACAGTTTAATGACTCTGGTGATCCCCTTACTTTTCTTCTAGCACCGCTATTAGATTGACATTATTGGTATTTATATTTAGCAGACTGATTTTAATAACTTGGATCTCCTGACGTTTCATCTAGCATCATCATCAGGTCATTTTTTTATCCTATACACTGGTTTATCACCAAATACATGTTAGACTAATGCCATTCCCATCGGCCTCAGCTGTAATTTGTGTCTAGTGCTAATTAGCCAATGTAAACTAGGATGGTGAAAATGGTAAACATTATACCTGCTAAACATTGTGTGTTCGTATTTTCATTGTGAGCAAGTTAGCAGGCTGCTGCGAGCAAAGCACTGCTGTCTTTGATCTTTGATCTGTGAGTACAGCCTCACAGATCTGGCAGCAAGGCTGTAGACTCTTGTTAATGAATGACGCAACACATGACCAGTTTATGGGGCAAAGGAGATACTAGAGTAGAAGTGCTTTACTTTTCTGTGGCGGCAGTGCTACCTGCAGTTGTATAAAGGATTTGTGTGCTTCCTGCTCCTCTGACTCAGTGTTCAGTACACCTTCCTGCCTTTGTCTCCCTGATTATGCAGAGGCAGGGTTGGCTGACTCAGTTTTAGAGAATTAATGTATGGCAGACAAACCATTTCTTGAACATTTTCAGACCACCCAAATCATGAATATATCTAAAAACAGGTGATTAGGCTTCTGTACTGAAGATAGAGTAGAATGGATTGAAAAATTAAATTAACCAGCCATTCAATGTCGATGGTATAACATTCTAGCTACACTGTGTCACTCTCCAACAGCACATTTCCTTTGTGTCACCACTACCCACTGACAGAAAAACTCATTAAATGTCATGAAGGAGTGTGGGATTGGTCGGCTGTCCACTCTTTTCTAAAGATGTTAAATGTTGGATCTTTGACTAAGTCACTTGCAGTAAAGTGAAATGCAATAAAGATCACTGGGGCGATGTCCAATGGTCCCTGTGAGCTGCGTTAATTTCTGCTCCCTCTGATACTTTGGAAATATGACTTACTTGTGTGTTATTACATCTGTTGGAAATTGTCTGAACCTTGTACCTGAAATGGAAGAGTACCAAATGAAATAATCAAATAATTTGGACAAACTATATTTGTTAGGCCATTATTTCTTATATGTCACTGGAACACATCTCCAAGACATTCAGCTGCATTAGTTTTTTATTGGAGTACTATAATAGCTCTTTTAATAGTTCCAGTTCTAGTTTGGGAGCAGAGTAGAAAAAAGCGTCCGAGTTGAAAAAAGCGGCATCTCAAATTACCTTCTGATGGTGGTTCTGACCATCTAACAAACCCACAGTGGAGGATCTGAGTGAACATGGAGGCACATAAACAACAAGGAATCTGCAGTACAGTACAGGCTAGGACATCAAGAGCTTTACACGCAAAATGACTTCAAAATCAAGTCTTAAAAAGATATAGTATATGTAATTCAGCTGAAATTGTAGTGAACAAGCGCTCTATTTTTAGTTTGAGTCCAGAGCCTGGCAGCAGACATTTCAACAAGTTGTAGCTTCTTAAGAGATCTGTAAGAAAGACCAGTGAAAACCAGTGCTTTGGATGAAAACCTCAGAGTCAAGATTCAGATTTTCTGCGTCTTGGTGGCTTAGGAATGGTCCAACCATTGGTCACTTTTTTGATATGTAATGTGAAGTTTAAATAGCAGTCTAAGATAACACTGAGGATTTTGATTTGATTGAGGATTTCATCTGGCAAGTCAGAGATCCAGAGGTGTGGATACTGCATCTTTTCTGGGCGTAGCATGAAGCAGATATGTTTTGTGTCTTACATTCGTTGAGCTTTAGGAAATTATTCATCCATTCTTTAAAAATTGCAGACAAACGGCCTGTGAGCAAGCTTAAGGCATTTATTTTTCTTTCTCTCTCCAGACAGGTATAAGCACAGGTAGGGCTGTCCAGATATCAGAATTTCACTACACAATTATCGTGGATAAAGCCTCACGATAACGATATCACGATATGTATAAATAAATTGGAAAAAAATTCAATAATAATGCTATCAGTCAAATTCATTTGTTCATTGTGTGTTTTGTCTTTACCGCCACCTATGACAAAGTGAGAATGGAAAGAAAAGGAACTGATTAAAGAGGCACTGGATTATTTACACAATATTATCATATGTGCATTATTAACTTGATATCAAAATTTCGTTTTGAAATATAACGGTTATCGTCAATGGCGGTATATCGCGACACCCCTAAGCACAGACATCTGTATCAAGTCTCAAACTATTTTAAGTTTGCTAGTATCTCGTTTATTAAAAAAAACTTGACATGGGCTTATACTTACTGGAGGACCTCACTGTCTAGGTTAGGTTTTACGAGAGGTCTAACTATCGTGTTTTATAAGTTTCAGGAAAAATCCCACTTTCAAGGTATGTACTTATATTTTTTGAGACATTATCCAAGACAATGTTATGCTCATATCGAAGCAAGACTAATGGTCTACAGCCAGGGGCTCTGTGAGGCTGCACTTAAATACAGTGGTGCATTAAGCTAAAGGCTTGACAGCATGTTAACATGCTCGCAATGATAATGCTAGCATGCTGATGTTAATCAGTAAATTGTTTACCATGTTCACAATCTTAGTTTAGCGTATCAGCATGCTAACATTTGCTAATCAGTACTTAAGTATAGTTGAGGCCGATGGGAATATTATGGTTTTGCAGGCATGTCCTTTTTAGGGCAAGGCCACTTTGGCCTTTGATAAATACAAATTTATTTGGGCGCCACGGTCAAAATGTAGGGCACTAAGGCCAAAACCAATGGTGCAATAACACTAAGCGATAATTACATTGTGTACAAAACAGGATACAATTAACAATTAGGACTCAGTGTATTGAAACACAGGACAGAGTTTATTTCAACTGTACAATGAATGTTTGACTTTTACACAAAATGCTGTCTGATTGATTTTTTTTTTTTTTTTTTTTTAAATGTGAACATTATCTCGTTTTATCACATCATCTCGTTGCCCTTCTTCTTCTGCGATGAATTAATGGCACCTAACTGGAGAATTAGAGCCACCAACAGTTTCTTGTAATAGTCGCATAGCGGTAGCGAAAGGAAACGCGTTCATTCGCATTTCTTTTGCAAACTTCAGTAAAAGGCTTTGATTTAAGGGTTCTTGGATACACAGAGTTTGATGCTAGTGAGTGACATGCAAGCTCTGCACGCATAGGGAACTATTAGGGTGACTCAAAGCCGCCAGTGTTTTTTGGTCATTGGAGGAGAGATACACCAGCTTTACCCTCAGCATGAGATCGAGTTGTAAAGTCCACGTCACTGTAACCAACTTGTGATAAAACATAAGCCTTGTCTCTGGAGTCTGTGTCAGGAGGAGGATTACAACAAAAGTGTGTTTTTCCAAAGGTGGACTTTCTGCAGGATTTGCCAGGCTTGGCGGAGCTAAGGCCAATGCTGCAAACCTGACTACTAGCCTACTGACTGACTGTGAGTACCCGGTGTATAAATTGTAAAAAAAAAAAAAAAAAAATCAGTTACTGAAGTGTGAAAACAAAAGCGGCTATTTTTGAGTTGTCTTTGTTTTTGTAGTAAACTGGATTGGAACTGAACGGTTTTGGGGTTGTCGGGAAAACAAAACAGACTCTTTACCAAGTGGCTTAAACTCTGGGACAAGTTTTCCACACACACACACCAATGTTGCTTTGCTTGCTTGATTTAATATAGCACAGGGGGGAAAATATCGCAATTCTTTCCATTATCGTGCAACCCTATCTAGTATTATATTGAGGTGTCAGCCACAACTATTGAATTTGACGCCTTTTATTCTTATCATGAAGGACAGTGAAAATTTGAGGTGAGGTGTAGACTATTTCAGGGTGGATAGCAACAGAGAGCCAGTCTTTCTAGAAGATCCTCACAAATGTAAATTAAACATACCATCATACAGGCCTGATAACAGCAGTGCCAGTCTATCCAATGCATTTATCCATCCAAGAAAGAGTAAATTATATAGAAACCAATCAAGATGTGACAGGTTTTCCCAACAAAGCCAGGCTGTAGGAACCACACACCAGCCAGCACACACACACACACACACACACACACAGAAAGCAAGACGGCTATAAAAGCATATAAGACTCAACCCATGCTGCAGTGAAAAGCATAAATCAACAAGATTGATTTTGATGGATTTACTAGTTTACAGTACAGATAAACAGACATGCAGAGATAAAGATGGAGAGAAACAGACACCGATGAATCTGTCAAACTTCACATTTTAAGCCTAATGTGCTAAATGTACATTGGATGGTTCTGCAATTTCAATACTGAATTTATGGAAATGCCAACTTTCTCTCAATTTTGAGAAGTGATGCAGCCCCTGTGGTGGAAATGCTGAACATTTTCAAGACAGTAATAATTTCCTTTTAATGCACTTGAGATCCCAACTGTCCCAGATTTCTCCACTTTAAATGTGTTTTACTGTTTGGCAAAAAGAATATCACTTGGGAATTATTTGCAAACACATCTAAATGCACATACTGTACAGACACGGGATAAAACACATTCTAAGCCAATTTCTGGGTAATTTATTAGTTGGTGGACACAGTATGTAACATTTAGGAGGAGCTATTGGCAGAAAAGGAACATCATATTCATAAGAATGTTTTCATTAGTGAATAATCACCTGAAAATAAGCGTTGTGTTTTCATTACCTTAGAATACGTCGTTTTTTTCTACAGAGGGAGCAGGTCCCATTCCACAGGGGTTGCCACGTTGCTACAGTAGCCCAGAACAGACAAAACAAACACTGGCGGCCACCGTAGCTTCTTCTACACGCTTGGAACAAGCGGATGAGGCGAGCGGTATTCGAATGGTTGCAAACTCCAATTTTACCTCTAGATGCCACTAAATCCTACACATTGGACTTTTCAAAAGGTGGGGGTATGCGATTTTAATCCAATGTCTTTTGTCAAATTCAGTGAATATCTCCTCACAAGCTGTCCGTTTTGTGTGTGCGCTGGTGTTGTAAATGGGAAATAAACAAAGTGGCTCAGATCGTTCTACACAACACTATTCCAGCCACGATTTGTGTGTCAGGTGACGTTAAATGACTTCCCAACAGACATTCAGCTTACTTTTGAGTTTGCCAAGATATGCAGTTGTTGTGATATTTGCTATAGTAGCAGGAGACTTGAGAGTATCGCTGTCTGGAGCTGGTGTGCTGCCTCTGGGAAACCGTCTCGTCCTCTCTGCATGTTAGCTTCGCAGGAGCAACTTTAGCAACAGTTTGCTAACTCACAACCTAACTTAACGTTAGTGATATTACTTGCTGTGTCGTTATTCACTCTATATCATGTTATTGGGTTTCTCCATAATCACATACCCCACCTTTAAAAGGTTAAGTTTTGGAAAGAAAATCTGCTATTTTAAAATATGTTTTGTTTATTCAGACAAAAGTGAGCTTCTTAAACTAACACAAATAGACTGTTTGGCCTCTGGTCACCAGTGCTTACGTGCAACTAAAACACAGCATTGCTAAATATCTCTCACTTTTGAGCAGCTGGGGCATTGACTACTGGATGCTTTTCACAGACGTTCTGTATAGTTAAATGTCTGCAGAGGAGTAAGATAGCGTCTTATTTACTGCAGTGATTGGGCAAACATGGAGATATGGACATGTACCTGGAAAAATCTCTTGATAGCATAATGTTTGACTGACACTTACATGGAGTATAACATGGAATATGTGTTTTAGTATGTGTTCCCATATCAAATTAGGTGTAACAAAAACTATTATACAAAGCTTCGGCTCCAGTTTTTGGCTATATTATGAGTATTTATAGATATTTCATGAGCCATAGCTTTTCACAGTTTTTTCATCACATCGTAACTCAAAAATAAAGGTCTTCTTTACTAGACCTTTTACAATCAATAAACTGTTTTTTAAATCTTGTTTAACAGTCACTTTCTGTCAGTTTTTGTATAAAGAACTACTATAAAGGCTATAAATTTAGGAATAAAATTTACTCCAATCGCTTGTTTTAACTTTCGGTGGGACGTTGTCTGTTTATTTATGATTGGATTTGGCATGAGTCCTTAAAGTCGTCTACAACTGCAAAAGCTCTGAATCAGAATCACTTCCTGTGGCGCATCACTCTTGCCTGCCACTGCTGTACCTCAACAGAGTTAATCACTAACGGTCATTTGACAAGGTCTTTAATTCCCTTTATCTAAGCACTTCACTGGGTATTCCATGTCTGCATGAGCACACACCCATGTCTGGAGCCTTGATGTGTCCCTCTGAATAATTACACAAGTATATGCATACACCATTGTCATAAAGTCCTTGCAAAAGGAAAAAAGTATTATTTTTAATCAGGCCACAAAACCCTTTGCTTTGTAGCAAAAAAAGGTGGAGTATAATGTGGCTTGTGGACTTATTTGGTAATGTGGGTGGTTTTCGAACTGCAAAACAGAAAAGGATCTATCTTTTCTAGTCCCCTTCTGACCAAATGGAGGAAAAATGCCTCTGCACAACATGGCTCCACCAAGACCTTTCCTGCCCTCGTCAACGATTTTTCCATATTTATTATTCAGAAATGTTTCCTGTATTTTTTTGACACCTGTGAAGGAGTTCAACTTCATGTTCCATTACGGCAAAGAGGGATAGTACGTAATTAGGCTTCATATGTTTCCAGTTACATATGCTGATGTCACTTTAACTACTCCCTTCCAACACTCTGTCTCCACCACCACTACTAACCATTTCAGAGCAACATGGAAGCCATTAGGTCGCCTCTAATGAAATAGCCAGAAAGACTTATTCACTGTTTATTTTTGGCTAGAGATTGAATGGGTTAGATGTCAATGTATATATATTGCAAACTGTCACGATGCATACAAGTTTCCACCAAACCTCTTGAGTAAATTTGAAATGAATCATTAAGGTCTGTGCATACAGATACAGAGATTCATTGTGAATCCCATGAACATATACATCATTTAAAGCTACTGTTTGAAAATGTATTAGTTGTTCTGTCAGTTCTGCTCAACTTAATGGATACGATAACCTTGAGCAAATATTTATCTCTCCATAGCTATTGGTGTTTTGTCTTGTGTATTGGAGATTCTGCTTGTCTTAATCATTTCTCCTCATGTCAAGCTTTGCTTAGGTACTGACATCTGGGCATTTATAGTGCTGGCAAGTAATGGCTGCTGGCTGAGGTTGAGCATACTTCAGGCCATACCTTAGAGGGCTAAGCAGGGGTTTGTTGAAATGGACAGATATTCCAGCTCTACTTTAAGCTAAATCCTGAGACAAGCCAAAAGTTCCCCAGTTTGGACTGAGGCAACAACAATACATTGTTTTAACAGATCTGTTTTACTGTAAAAATGTAGCCAAGGTGTGCAATATCCTTGTACTCATCAAAAGAATGTGGGGATTAGTATATATAACAGACAAACTGTGCAAATGCATATGGAGTAATTTACTCTATCAGGCATGTACTGTATGTGTCATCTTGTCACCTGACATGGTTAAAGAGCACAGTTAATATTACTTCTGACTATAAGATTCAAACTTCATACAATGAAGGAAACCCTGTAAGATATAGTGCTATTGAATAAAATACACCTTCAATTAATACTACCTATTTAAGCGTATACTATGTCAGAGAATTATTGATTTGACTCATTTATCAGATTTGTTGCATTGGCTTGCATTATATTGTACGATGTACCTAATATTTCAGGAAAATTATTTAAAAATAAAATATTAGTCCCTTATATTTTCCTCTCCTCAAACACACACACACCTGCTCCTGTACATAAGGGGGTGGGGGGACAAAAAAGTAACATCTCTCTGATACAGTCGGAACATAAACTATAATATTACTATACTATATTACACAAAGGCAGCTTTTTTACAATCCATTTGCATTGCACGGGTGTTGTTTTTATTGTGTCCAGCTTCTGTATTTCATCCCGTTGAAGAAATAAATGCTAAATGTTGAATAAAACTTTATTTTTGATAACAGAGACAAGACCATAATTGTAACAAAGATGTAGTTTACTTTATGTTCGCTGTTTGTTGGGTAAGTATAAAATTGCTCTTAATGGAATGAAAAGTCACACACAGCTTCTCTATTCCTCATTGTGGTGTCAATCACTGTACCATCCCCACAAGTGTATAATATAACAATAAATATGTTTATAGCAAGACATAACATTTGACTGTAAATATGTCTTGGCCAACACACAAATACATGGGTATGCCAGCTGAGCACCATATGCAACTAATTATGAACTCTTTTTGAGAGTTTTAACAAGAAAGTGAGGGAGGCAAGGAGAGATTAAGAGGGAGACACGACAGTTAATCTTTTGGTGTAATTTTACTTAGAGGCACTTGCAATATCTCTCTTGAGCATTCAAACAGAAAAAAGAAAATAATAAGTACAGAAACAGAATGAAGAACATTGTAGCCCTACATGTATCTTACACTGTAACAGCTTAGCATGCAAGAAGGATGTTGAGGTAAATTAAAGCTAACTGACAAAAAATTATTTTATAGGCAGATACTGCTTGAGATTTTCCCTGACAACGTTCCAAATCTTACTCCACCTCACTGAGAACACTTTGTTCTTGTGTGTAACCACTGGTACTGGCACAGACTGCTGTGGTTATGAAATGCAGCCAAACGTTTCAGGGAATGCACAAGTAAGGGATAAAGGCTTTAGCACACTAGCTCTATTTTACATGTTAACTTGTATGGCATGATTCCTATGTGCAACAATTAACCAGTCAAACACAATTTTGAGACGTCTTCTTTGGTGGCTGATTGAGTTGTCCTTGGTCTTAAGAAACAAAAGACTTAAGGGTGAGCAATAAATCTATGCAGACCTTGTTTCCCCAGGGCTATTCAGGGGTGTAAAACGCTCAAAGGCAATGAGCACTTGAAAGTCTGGAGCTGCGGACAGATTCTGCCCAGCAATTATCCTGTCTGTGTGCCTCCTAAACACTGCATACCAGATATGTTTGGGCCTCTTCAGCAACAGTCGCAGTTATGGAGACACAGATGCTAATGACACCATATTTTCAGAGCTGGAGAGACAGAGGGCCTCTGGCCATCACTTCTAAAACACATGCCAAAGAGCCTCCACCACCCACACCACACAGACCTGTTATTGATGACCACTGACGGCTCTCCTCTTCACACAACTCAGGGTGGCCGCCATAGGCAACAAAGCAGTAAATACAACTTGTCTAGGTAACGTACTCATAACTGCTTTTCTGTTACCTACACTTGTCTTGTTAGTGAGGATAGATATCCTATGATGTGTTTATATATTGACACATTCCCCTGTTAGAGTGGTGCTGTCTAAGACTTTGTGTTTCCTTTTTGGGCTGCTGCCCAGTAAGAAGCAGACTGACAAGCACCTGTCACATGGATTGATGTGTCCAGCTGGTGAGCGAGAGGTGGGCTTAGAGACACAGGAGCAGGAGCAGCGCACATTAAAGCTGACGGCCAAGATGGGAGGGGTGTGGTTGAGGCCCGAGCAGAAGGTTTGAGATGAGGTAAGATGGACCGGTGGAAGAGAGGGAGGGGTGGATCATTGAGGGAGAAGGTGACAGGAAGTGACTCTACCTTGGATACTTTCAAGGTGACTCAGTTTGACAGAACATTCCCAAGGGTTTACTACTGCAAAGAGAGATAGACAGCGTGGGGGGAGGGGGGGGAGAGAGAGAGAGAGAGAGAGAGAATTTCAAGGTGCAAAAGCTCTTTGCAGATGTCCAAATACGCAGTAAATCACTCTGAGGACCTGAGGGTGCTCAAATGCTTTTTGACTGAATCTGTCTCCCAGCCCAGCAGCTCCAGAATGACTAAAACATTAACAGGAGTCTTCAGGGTTGCAGCAGCAGCCCACCCATCCCCCACTAGCGCCTGCACAATCCCAGGACTGTGCAAACATAAGGCAAAACCTTATGTTACTTTTCTTCTATGGCGGGCTGAGGAAACAAAAGTGACATTGGACTTAAAAAATAAGTTTAAACCTAGGATGTAATCACCTTTATAGCATAATAACAAAAAGACCTACACAGTGTGCTATGCAACCATACTTCTACTATCAACATACTTTTCATACACCCACTGAGAAAAAGCAACACACCTTTAATCACACCGACAGTCAAAGTGCTGAGAGGGAGGAAACAAATTACTTGTGAATGAAAACAAACAGCAATACATAATTGTATTATGTTCTCTTATAAACACATAAAGAAGCATTACAATGAATATAAATAATAAAAAAAATGGAAGCTGCTTCCAAAACTTTATCATTAGTGGCCTGGAATCATTACTTGATTTTACTTTCTTTGGTTTAGAATAAAGGGAAAAAAAAGAAAACCATTTGCTGAATGTTCAGTAAGAAGTTTAGTGCAGCACCATTATTCAAATGTGCAATAACATTAATGTATCTATTTCTTATTGCTCATAAATGGGCACAGTAGTGAAATGAGTAGTAGTGAAATGAATGAAATTCTTTCAACAGTTTTATGGGTTCAAAATTACAACTCCACATTTTGAAATCATTGAACTGTAACTGGCAAGCTTACATTGGAGAGTGAATAAATGTTCTTTTTATGTATGCTGTTTAAACTTTTTGAATGTTTTAACATTAATGTGCTATAGTCTTAAAATTGCTTTTCTCCGCCAGACATTGTCTTATAGATATATAGATAAGACCGTCTTCACTCCATCCCTCATTTTGCCTCCTCTGACCTCCGAATAGAAAATGACTGACATGATTTAATGCTAATGAAGAGAACATTAATAGGGCATATAAAGCAGTGAGTGCTTATAATTACAGCAGAGCTTCTTAGAACTATATCCATGACTCAAAATGATTCTAATACATTTAGTAGTACTAATCTCAACATTAATTAATCTAACATTACACAGGTATGCTTAATTTGCAACTTGCTTTAAATGTCTTCTGATAGAAGGAGAGAAACAGCAGGAGTGTGAAAAAGGGGGAAATGGAGATCTGCAGAGGCAGGACTGTCTGTAGCTCTCTGCTGCCTTGATGTGTGTGCTTGACTGCCCCCTGGCAGATGCAGCTGTCACTGCACTACCATTTCATCAAAAAGGAAAACCACTCCCCACAACAGAATACCTTCACCCTCTCATTTTTTGCCACCTGCATTGTCACTAAGAGGCACTGCAACTGTCTGATGATCCAAGACGGATGCAAGGAAGCACACTATCTGAAACTCCCAGAGGTTAATTTAAACACAGTCAAGAGATTCTGAAATTCAAACATAGGCTACATAATGGTATTCAGAGCTTTGCAAAAGTCCACTCGTAAATGAAGGTCAGGACTTGGAAACCTATGTTTCAAAAACTACACATTAAAACTAGCTGCAACCTGGACAAATGAAACTGGGACAATTAATGACGCATTTTCTGGTGTCTGGCATTGTGCAATAAAGCGTTATGGTGATACACAACCATCCAGGTGAGATCAGAGCCTTTCCTTTTCATTCAGATTTTCAGCAGTGTAACTTCTCGCCAGGTTTTGCCTGGTGATCAGTTACAAAGATTACATGGAGTTTCGATCTGAGGCAGGAACCAATATGTATAAACTGTACATGGGGGGAAAGAACATGCTTACGACCAAATTATTAACAAATATAATGCAAAGTAAAACATGTTAAGGGACACATGAAAGACTAAACATATAACAAAAGCTGAAATGCATGGGAGGACAACACTGCTCACAAAGTTAATGCCTAGCTGTTTTTAAACATTAACCACACAACCACCGCAGGGTGGAAAAGCTTACACAGAGTTGGACAGTATATCTTTGTGACAGTCCATTTTACATAAAGCCTGCCTGTTCACTGGTACACTAGCTGTAATGCAGTAAGGTTAGATGTGTTGTTAAACTACCCTCTGTCACAAACACATGCTGTGTGACTGAACTGCAGAGTAGCTCACCAAAACTGACGCTGTGGGAATGGATACTGCATTACAGTACCTCAGTCTAACTAAGGGTGGCAGCACAGCCCCTGACACAAGACTTAGCTAACTGTGATCACTGCCAGAGAGCATTTTTAATATTTGAACATAAAGCAGCAGGACCACAGAGAACCACTTAGTATGTGACCGACAACTTTGGTGAATGAAGCCAGCCTTGTGGCAGTCCTATATGAACATTATAACTTGATACAGTCATTAGAACTAGAACTATTCGCTCTATATAGTCAATCAATAGTCCACTCTACCCTTGTCACCATTTTAAGTATGGCATTGCCACTTTCACTCCTTAAGGACTGCTTTGTGCTCAGTAACACCTTCCCCTGATAAATGGACAGAGGGCAGAATATACTTGAGGGGCCACTGCAGATGAACATGCATCACTGCATCCATTTCGCAGTGCTTAACGTCTGCTCTGTGCAGGATGAGATCACTCAACCAAGATCACTGGAGCAGAACCAGAGCCTGTAAGGCTATTCAAATTAATTAACAAATGACCTTAGATTAAAGGGGAGTCACAGATCAGACAGTGAAGGCATTCACTGAGGCAAGGGTACTCTCACATGATGCCTTTATATCTTCTCTGTGCTAAAAGCCCACAATTCCTTACACTGACTCGAATAAAACACACATTGTATTATACATAAGTTAATATAAAAAACAGCTATAGGGTAAAGCATAATTTACTTTAGTCTCGCAGCTCTTTCAATGAAGCCTCACCTTGTATTAAAATGCCTGTGGATATAAAAGCATCACTGGCTGTTTTTCTATTTAGGGAGGAAAACTCCACAATAAAGAAGCAACCAGGAATCCTGTCACAGGGCTGCCTGATAAAGTGTGAAATAAGCTGCAGCCCAGATGGTATTTTCTTTTATTTCAGGAACAGACTATATCTGAACCATCTCAGAGAGACAAGTCAATCCCAAGGTTCGCTAATACAGTCCCATGGACAGGGGATAAATCCCTGGTAGGCAACAAAAAGCAGATCAATAAAGAAAGCATGTAAACAAACAACAGTGGAAATGAAGTTGAGATGGATGGAGAGTGGGGTAGTGAGGGTGACCAGCAGTGTTTCAAATAAAGCACATGGTCAGGGACTGAAAGAAGAATAAAGGGCAGAAAGCCAAGGGGGCCGTCAGGGTGAGGAGCAGTGGGAGTGCAAATGAGGAGAGGGAGATGCACAGCCATGAAGGAGAGAGAGGAACAGAGAAAGAGGGAGAGAGCACGTGAGGGAGATGGGGGAAGTGAAAAAATGAGGGAGAGAGAAAAACAGTAGTGTAGAAGTGATTTATGTTAGTTGTATAATTTTCTACAACGCTGCTCCCCCGTCTTCCCCTATGGCTCTCCTTTCCTCCTCAATATCCAACCCTCCCACCAGGGTGTGCTCCTCCTCACTGTCACACCAAGGAACGGTCCCTGGCCACACCAGCCAGTGATTAAGATTCTGCCGTGATGCGACTGCAGCACTTCGCAAATGGAAGACTGGACATAATTTCCCTAAAATGCTGTTTTTTATCACCTATTTCCCCTTCATCAGCTTGCCGCACACGATTGATAGCTGATGGCACCTCTGACAACTTAACATTTTTATGGCTAGATTTATGGGCTATCTGCTCCTCTCCTTTTACAGCTCAAACTCTGTAAAAATGCTTATTTCTCAGATAAGGAGAGGGAGGGTGTGTGTCTGTGTATGGAATGGTATCACACCCAGCTAAATGTATGTATGAGAGAGAAGGGCCCACCTCACTGCATTGCAGTGCAGATCAGTGCTAGGCTTCCAGGGCTTTACAGCGACTGAGAAAGAAATTACCTCTGCATAGCACCATGGATTAAACAATACTTCTCCCTTCTTAGATAGCATACCACCCAACTCTCACCACCTCCTTAGCAGTAAATACATGCCATCAATCTCTTTCTAGGAAAGAGTAACCACCTAAACACAAAAGGCAGTCTTCTATATGCATATATGTCTATTTATTCAGAGACTCTTCCCTCCTAAATATACATCTATCAAGGCATCATTTAATTAATTGTTTTTTATCATGCAGCAAAACAGACAAATCATATTGTAAGGGATCAAAAATAAAACACCCCCACTATATTCCACATGAGAAGGTCTAAAAACATGTTTGTCTTCTTTCCTTTATAGAAGGGCTCATGCCCTGTTAGCATGCATATGCCTGCTGTTTGAGTATGTGGAAAATGGTATAGATATAACACAAGAGCTCATTATCACTTTCAGGTTAAGACAAGTTTAGCTAATTGCAGTTAAGTTAAGTTAAGGGAGCTTTGATGGCAGTGAACACCTGAACACCTGAGTAAAAACTGCCTTGTTGAGTATTGGTGTGTGTGTCTGTACATGTTGATGCAAGTAAGAGGTTATCGTCTACTGGGGGGCTGCTGGACTTACTGGGCTGCAGTGGAAGTGTGGCCACTGCAGGTTCCCCTCGCTCCCTGGTCAGATTTACTGCCAGTAAAAGGCTCCCAGTTAGCCTTCTCCTCTCCTCCACTGATGAGCCTGGCAGATCCCAGACAGACGCCCCAGGGGACTGGAGTGTAACAGGGAATGGGGGAGGGGTGCACAGAGAGGGAGAGAGATGTGAAGAGTAGGGAGGAGAGAGAGAACCAGTCTGATGAGATCAGTGATTCATAGATACCCAGGAGGATACACCCTGGAATGGGGTAATACCACACATGTTTTAACTGGGCTGGCCCATAATTCATTAGGGTTACCAAGGCTACAAGGAGCACCTTAGCAGAAGGGCCCCAGAAATCATCTCTGCATGTTTTTAGATGCAGCCCATATAGGGCTGGGATTAATATTCAAGGGTACAGTGTGCTTGCCTTTAGTGGAGAAGACCAATCTGTTGAGTAGAGAAAACCCAGCACATTTGATGTCTGCATATTTCCACATCAAATCACAGGTTGTTGTGAATTTTCCGCACTTCATTTTTTTCTTGGTTCTGTGTCAGCCTCTGAAGGTGTCAGTGGAAGGTTTATGACACAAAATATGTAACTGGAAAAAGTGCAGCTCTAAAGTACTTAAATACAGCCATCCTCCCAGCGCAATAAATCCAGTATGGTGCGAACGTCTTCCAGAATTAAAAAAAATGTTGAATGTTGCAAGTACCATTGTGCCTTATGCTTCATTACAGGAGATGAATATACTAATCACTGTGCACTATATGAAAAAGCCAGCTGGCCCTTACTAGCAACAAGAAGAGAATTACACACCGTCATCTTTGTTTATAAAGGTCTTCTAATAAGGTGCAAATCACATTTGTTCTTAAATTTAAAGCTACCAGACCCGATCTCAGAACTAGCTAACTCAAAATACCCAACAGATACATATTGAAAGTGGAAAGACTGCCTTTAAATAATATGCTCCTTATCAATGTAATAAATAAGCCTACAAAAGATTTTAAAACTTTACCGTCTCATCCCCACTGTGGGATTTTAAACTTTTAATTTTGGACATTTTTAAATATGTCTGTGATTGTTTCTGATGCTGCTGCAGTGTCTTCTCCATTATTATTTCATCTGTCTACGCAGGTCTTTCTTGTAAAAGAAATCTTAATCTCATTGAGATTACCTGATTAAATAAAGGTTATATACATGCCTGCATAACACTCAAATCCATGAATACAGTATAGTGAAGTAGTGTATTCATGATTAAAACTTTCTAGTTCCTCACCTAAATTCAGAGTGTGTTTCCAAGACACTGTACTTTCACGACATTCATTGGAAGCCTTTTCCCATGAGGCCCAAAACAGCTTTCAGCTCAGCCCGAACTGGAGAGCTTAATTGCTCTGATTATTCCCTGTAATTGCTGTTGCTTTCTCTGTCTTGAGTTTTATTGGGGTACAATGAACAGGTATGGTTTGATGAAGGCTTTGGAAATCAGACACAGCTCACATTGTTTCAATTAAATTTGGGGCATTTCTGCATCACGCTTTGGTTGACTGACTCATACTCCTCATTTCCATTTTCCGAAAGCAAGGCAGGATTATGCACAGGAGACCAGAGGATGTTAAAAGTGAGGGAGGCCATTAAAACCTCTCAGCACCTGGGAGGTCCTGAATGACTATACTGCACTGAGGTTTATCATCACCTTGTTTCCTAACACAGCACCGGCCTGTTGAAATCATACTGTGAAATTCTGGACATATGTTAAGTATTGAAACAAATACAGAACTACCAGGTAACAACTTGAACTCAGTGCAGTAAAAACCTCTTCATCATTTAAATACAATTTAATTGAAGCCTATTAATCACATGAATGTAAAACATGGTATCTTCTAAAAGGCCACAAACTTGGTTATCCATTGAAAAATGGCCTCTTTCTGCTTAAGCATTCACATTTCAAGCATAGGCTGCCCAGTTTTCATAAATCACTTCAAGCATACATGGCATTTGATTAGCAATGAGCAACAGTGTGTGTATGATGTGCATGTGGTGAGGCATGTGTCTCATCTCACATTTTCCATGGTTTGCTCTGTAGGATGTTCCTCATTAGTGTGAATATTAATGCGACCAGAAAGGGGGGAAGAAAAATGTAAAAGGAATTTGGAAGAGCTTTTTAAAAGGGGCCATTTCATCAGAATCGTTATTTTTTTGCGGTTCTCTGAAGGCTCGTAACTGGCGGTCTATGAAGAGAGACATGCCGCAGTGGGGCTTAATTTAAAACTAGAAAGGTCAGTGCGCTAAGAAAGGTCCTCAGCTCAGCCAAAAATATAAAATGAGGAGGAGAAAGAGAAAGCAGTGGGGGAGGAGGAGTGGGCCAAGAAAGAGAACAGAATGAAAGGAGATCAGAGGATGCCGCTTGGGAAGGGGGGACCCAGGCGGGAGGAAACACATTCAAGTAATTTGGAAAGACAGTGTTATGGAAGGGAGTACAAAAATGGAAAAATACTGAGGAAGGAGGAAAAAAGAGAGGATAATGAACTGAGTTGCAATTGAACTGGAACAGGCCTAGCATCAAAACAGATGCAATAGGTTTTTTGTTTACTTTAATGGTGTTTTGCAAGTAATTTGTTATAATGGCCGACAATTTCAGGGAAAAACACTGCATCCATACACAGTGAAGGATTGCCAATCTGTCCAACAATCTGTGTTGGCAGAAACACAACCCTCCCCAAGCCTTCGCTGAATTAGGCTCCCCGTGCTTGGTACTGGACCAGAGTGCTAATGGTCAGATGGGAAATTGGCTTTGCCATATGCAACTCAGCACAGAATAGGTGCAACTTTGAAAACAACATTTCTCCCAAGATCAGCCTGTTTAGAAGTGATGATGACACTTTATTTGGCTGAGAAATGCATGTCATGTGTTGGATTTGGCCTTGTTAACAATAGTAAACCGTTCAGCAATGAAGTTGCCCTCCCCCCAACTCCACCTTACATTCCACAAACTAACACCCCTGTTTTCAATCAATTGTTTATCTATCAGCTCACTTTAATTGTCCGCTGGGTTTTTGACTGCACCACATTACATAAAAGCACACAAGAGCCTCATGGCAGCAGCATGACAGCCTCTGATGTAAAGCCTCACGATTTGCACAGATAAGACGGGTTCAATTTTAATGTTGCTAGCACACCGAGACGCACCAGGCTCACTTGTAAAACAGAATGCCCCCTTCGCTTGTAAACGCAGCAGCCCAAGAGGAGGAAAGCGATGGGGGTTGGGCCGGCTGAGGTGGGGCTGAATTAAAAAGGAGGAGAGGAATTCCACTTGTCCAACTCCTGCAATCCATCCAGTGGATCAATTTCTTCTCTCAAATTCTCAATCCATTCCCCTTCTCTTTTAAAAACTAATACCCAATTCCAATCACAACTGCAGTAAAGCATATCTTGTAAAAGGTCATAGTGTGACCTCGGAGTTCTCTAAACTGGATGCTGTTTGGCCCACTTTCCTTTGAAATACTGCACAGCCTGTACACAATCACACCACCAGTGGGACCTGCATCCAGCCCATCAGTAGGTCTTCATTTTGAAGTATCACAGCACAGAGAGTTTAACAAGATATTGGTTGTCTGTGTTGAGGGAAACAGGAACTCAAACCTAAACTAGAGCATGGGGGCACAGCAATGATTTTGGTATAGGTGTATCTGTGTGCGCGTGTGCTTGCCATAGGCAGCATGCCGGCATATAGTGGAGCATCTCTCCTGCAGCCAGCCAAGGGAACTGATCAGATGGACGATCAAACACTAATCATTCCCTCACGGCCCATACAGAGTAAAGCTGTCATTAATTTTGCGGAATTACATCAAATCTGAGACATTCTTTATGTGGCCCACGGCCTGTAGACAGTTATACGACAGGGACTGCTGCGCTAAGCAGATGGGGCAGCTTGGCCGTGCATACTAAATACCACCGTCCCCCATTTCTCCATCTCCACCCTCCCAACACTCTGCCTCTCTCTTTCTTTGTTTTCTACCCTTCTAATGCCTTTCCTTGACGATATGGTCACGCAGCCTGATTACATCACTCATCCCACAATGATGGGCGTAACTTAACTCAAATATGCTTATATTGCTTCAAATAATACTACATCCTTGATAAAAAGAAATTGCATAGACTTGTATTTCTAAAAGCTGTATTCACACACAAGACGCATCACGCATTAATTTAGTATGATGAGAAAATAAACTGTTTACTGACATAAATCTTTAATGTTTGTCTCTTGGATGTTGACAACTCTAACAGTTTACTTGCCTATACACAACAGAAGGTCATAATCCCATTTGAGGTTTCCTTGGCAACTGATTACTGCTGAAGGCAAGTTACAATTTATGACTAGTGACACATACCTGCCATTCCCTTTGAATGAGACATGTGGTAGGCTATATTCAGACAGACCACCTCAGGTAATAAAACTGCAGTAGCACTCAGGGGCTATACCATTTTCTTATATTGAGAGGAATTCCAAGCCAGGCAGCTAGAAATCAGCAGACGACGGGGATTAAATTTGTGTGGACTAGTTCTACAACTGATAAATAAACAGCATGCCAAGGTTTTCGTGCCAAAACAGTTAAATGGGGGGGGGGGGTTCTACCCAATGCTTACAAGTGTTGATATTAGTCCAGTTCATACTTTGATAAATATATAAATTCATATGTATGTGTGTGCATGTGTTGGAGGTAGGGGTGGGGGTTATGACAGACAGAGGAGCCATAACAGCAGGCAGCCAGGTCAAGATCAAGCAGTTTCATGGTCAATCCACTTTCAGTCTAGTCTCTATAGGGTGAAGGCTCACATTCCTACTGCACAGCCATCTTCTAACTTTACACAAGAGTGAGGCTTCAAAGTCAAGGCTATTTGAGGTCTGCCATCCTGTTTTCTGAAATAACAGTACCACAAAACACCAATTACCAAAACAGGTACAAAGCCAGGAGGGCTCAAGAGTATGTGATTCAAACATAAAGAGGTCTTTAATATTGATGCATGTCTGGCTTTTATTGGTTAATTGAAAATTTGAAATCATGATTAAAAAATAAAGCAGAAGCAAGACACCCATTTTGAATCTTTTGGAAGCTATGGTTCCAGCTAAATCAAATTAAGAACTTAATAATGGCTTCTGAATAAGCTAGCCATTGCAGTGCAACCTATTTAATTATCCAACTGCATAGAGAGCCACTACTTCCAGCACCACTTTGCTCACACAGCCGCAGCACACTATTAATCCACTTAAACACAATTTATAGGGTCTCAACATCGACTGTCCGTCGGCATAAAATTACATGAAGCGTCCTTATAGTGTCTTCAACAGACTAAATTAGCCAAACTGAACTTACTAATTGAAGAGGAGTAAAGTACTGTGTGACTGCATTGACTTGTCAATGAGCAGAGATAAATAAGCAGGCAATGGGAAGAACATCAATAACTATAATAATATAGGATGAGCATTATTTAAGCTATGGTTGCTGAGGCCTGATAACCTTAAATATTAGCTTTAATTTCCACTTCTATGATCTGGGTTTTTGCTTTCTTGTGATGGCAGGCAGCCAACTGCCTCGTACGGAGTGTACTGCTATCGAGATTTTCCCTGAATCATCATTTTTAATCCTGATTTAAAACTCAATTCAGAGCAAGTTCACATTTAATTACAAAGCCAATATTTAAATATGTCTTTCATTTTAAAAGTCACAATTAAGCATTTGCTCCAAGACAAAGAATTTAACAAATGACAGTAATATAATCTCACTCAACGACTTGACAGTGATCGTTTCCTGACCCTGGGGTATTGTCATCCACCTGCTCAGACAGTCAGCCAAATACTTTGCTGTTCTGTTGTAATAATTGCAAATCCTTAAATGCAGCAAGCCTAATTAATGCCAAGTTGAGAACATGTTTGCCTTAACTATCTTAATTTTTCTATTTCAGAAATCATGCTGCAGCCTGATTAAATTGTATATTTCTTGTATCTAATGTCTTCAGAATCAGCCAAGTAGGTTTACACATACAAGGAATGAGCTTTGGGATTTTTTTTCCTGCATTATGGAAAAAGCACAAAAAAAATGTCTGCTAAGATTACTGCACAAGACCATGGGACAGTCGCAGGCAGATAATGAGCATGCCCTGTGTGTTATGGAGGGTTTAGGGATATGGTCTGCATGTGACAACCTAAGTGCACAGCATTGGGTTTTCAAGATGGTATACTGCCATCTGCTGTCCAGCATCATCATGCTATTTCATTCATATCCCCCACATTACAAGGCACAGTATGAGATGTGAGGCGTCTCTAAAACCAATTGCCAAAATGGAGCCCGTTCCAAACAACTAGTATTACTGGGTCTGAATAAAACCCGAATCCCCCATCAAATCTGAGATCTGTTCGGGGGCCTGATTTTCCTCAGCAAAGATGTACAGGTAACTCAGTAAACCTTGGAATTGGAATAAAACCCCTGCAGGACATTGGTTCAACTGATCAGCAAAATTTTAAACAAAGAATTAAAATTATATAGATTATATAGATCGCAGGAAACCAAGAGTATTTTACTGTCATTCTAAATAAATAGCCTTCATAGTGTACATAGTCGTCCAGCTGCATGGAAAATAATGCGTAAGAATAGCGTTGACAACAACAAAAAGAAGTCCCAATGCAAACATCTGCGAAAGATTCTTTGTAGCCTCGTGAGAAGAAATGCAGATGATAAAGAACACAACAGGAAGTGAACAAGAGTCAAATTGCTCTCTCCCACTATGCACACGTCCGTTACGCTGTAGCGCCCGCAGATCGTTGTTTTCCTCATCGCACACAAAAGATACTAATTTCCATTGGTCAGTTTTCACAGTGTGTCGGGCAGCCAATGGTCTTCTGTGCTTTGACATCCGATGAGGAAAAAAAACGGCGGCCGATGAGAAGCATCATATTACGTCCAGCGCGACCTCTGCTATTCTGCTTTGATCTTGGGGATTGTAGTTTAATGTGCGGCATATGAGCGTTGTTTAATCGATGTGGTGGACAACAGCTCCCATGATTCCGCGGTGGAAGTGAAGCTGTCATGCTTGTGTTGTGCTTTGGTTTTTTGTTATTGTTTCGGGTTATTGGAGCAACTGAGCCCGAGGAGGAAAGCACGACTGTGTCGCTCACGTTTTTGTTGTTTTCTAACGGATTGTGACTCCTGTATGTGAGAGAGTTACGGCTCGTTTAGACTATTTACAGAGAAGTGAGGGCGATAAAAGGTAAGCAAAACATCAGAGACGATCGAAAGATAATGTGCGCAGATGTCTTTTGTAGTTCACAAAGCCTTTATTGTCTCATCTGTCGTGCATGCGCAGCAAGTTAACTAGTTGGACAACGGAAATTACCAAGAACATGTTAAAAATCTACCTGTAATGGCTCTGATTACATGGTTTGTCTTCCTAAGCTTGCATCAACGTGCATGACACAGTTTTCTCGACATGTGTTACTGATGGGCCTCAAGCCTCGTGCTGGGTAATATGATCCCCCCGAAAGCTACTGTGTATTTTCCTCACTGGTCTGTGGTTTTCCATGGCATCTGCAAAATGTTCTACAATATTTACACTAGAAAAGTTTCTTCCCTTGTTCCTCAGTTTAGAAAGCCAATTTATTAAACCAGAAAACTCTATACCCCTATAATTACATTGCATTAAGACTGTACCACAGGAGATAAATTAAAAAGTATGATAAAGTCAGTTAATAAACAAGTGCGGCATATGTACAATGTAAGTCCAAATAGGGGTTTTAGAGTCTCTCTAAGTGTTTTTTCCTTGAACATTATTGTCATATTAGTCTATTGATAGACTTTGAATTTCTACCTTGACAAATGACATTCAACAATTAGGCACACATGGCCTATAGTAGCGTCAATAACCCACACAATGCTAAATTAATAAATAACGCTTTAAAGCCACAAGTGTCTTCAAGTGGTGTGGTTTACTGCAGGCAGGAATTCCTTAAAATTCATGGAGAGCATATTTGCAAGTGGAATTTGAGCGTCATACATGCTGGAGGCCCCAGAACCTCGTAACGCATGCTCACATGTGACGGTGTACGGTAGCAAATGATGCTGACAATGACTGAAACGGCCCTAGTGACAAACGTGTAATATGTCATGTTGCTTAAAGGCCGTGCTGTCGCTGAGGTTTAGTTCTGGTGTCCTGTCCTCAAGTGTGCGCTCAGTCAGGGTGTCTTCTTACACTGAATAAATATTCACAGGCTTCTGGCTCTGTCTTGTTTGTTCTTGAGCGCTAACCTCTTACCCATTTCACAATTAGCTCATCTAAGCATGCACGTCAGTTTCTACCTCGAACTTGCAGTAAATAACCTAAAGATAATGACTATCAATTCAAGTTTGAACGTTGTGCTTTTTCTTGTAGGTGCAAAATAGCCTGCCTTTGTTTTGAGTTGCCATGGAAAAGGCTTGGAGAGTGGAGTTTAGAAACGTGGGCTGCAGTTACTTCCCTCAGAGCAGAGTCGATTGCCACTACACACTGAGCTCACAGCACAACTGGGCCAGCAATGACTGGATAGGGCTCTTCAAGGTATTGTTAACCTGGTGACAGTCACAAAAATCAAGTAAATAAGAGTATATGTATTCACCTGCAAAATAACAGAGTGTGCCTGTTTTCTCCCTCAGGTGGGATGGTCATCAGTGAAGGACTACCACACATTTGTTTGGGCACAGGCCCCTGCTAACTATCAAGAGGGCACAGATGTCAACTGCTGTGTGAACTTCCAGGGTAGGCTATTCATGGCCTCGTTTTCCAATTATATTTTATTCCCCATGGTTAGCCAGAATCTATACTAGTACAGTGCTTACATACACACATAAAACCTTAAGAAGGAGATTGATGTTTCCGAAGATTGAATTGCTCTGTTGTATACAAAAGGCTAGCAACTGGTGTATTGAGTGGAGGAAAATGTTAGTTATTTTTATCTTAAAAGAGTATTTCCACAAATGTAAAAGCGAAAATATCCTGTGCAGAAGACAAATACCCCTCTTAGCTTGGTCTCTAACAAAGACACAGCCTCTGTCATGGTTTGAATGAATTTCTATAGAATGCAGGAGGCTGAGTAATGAGGATAACAATAACAATGGCTCAAAGCCTGCTCTGACTACTGCTCCTCACTGGATAATAGTGTTCACTCTGCCCTGTCTGTCAGTGGCAACTGATAAGCCTGATTCAGTGCAAGGGGCACGTGTGCTGCTGGTGTGGCACTGACCTCCGATTTAGTGATTTATCACTAACTTAAGCATACGGTCAATGTCATTCTTCATTTGAAGAAGAAGCAGAGGAAGGAAAGTCTAAAGAAACTGCTGATGGTTCCTTATCATATGCGATGCAGTGATTTAAAAAGAAGCTTGCCTGGACTGTGACCTAAGCTGGTGCTGTAAGTTACAATACAGCTCATAAACTTTGCTGTATGTCATCCTTCCTGTCTGTTTTCAATCTGCCCCCTTTACTGTGCATGTGTAGTGAAACAGGAATTCCAAGTAAATCATTCTCCACATGAAGCTACAGCCTGTGAGATAAGGATAATATTAGGTTAGCTTACTTTATGGGCTGGATGAAGTCACGGGCTGTGGCTGGCTGCTCTCTGGTCAGAGGGGGAAGCAGGAGGCACAACATCAGTCAGTTCCTGGATTTTTTGTTAAGGGTGGATAAAAATGAAACAGAGAATCAAGAATGTGAAGATACAGACAAATATGGTTAAACTAGCAAATAAAGTGGAAGTCAGTTATGCTAATAGCACAACTAGTCAAGAAGCATTATCAATGTTAGTAAACTTAATACCTTCTGTGGAAGGCATAAAGCATGGTTAGCATCATTAACAGGATGCTGAAGTTTGCTCTCAATGGACATTGGGGTTCGATAAACGACTTTATACTTCATGTGTAAAAATACAGTAGATTGCAAAACTTTGTTGGTTAATGAGCAGTTAGCTCAACGAGCTTAACGTCAATGGAGTATTGGAGGTAGCTATTAACTGACCAAAACAGCAGGGCCCTGCGAATGCAGGCTGCTCCCCACAGCGACGTCACTGGTTTTACTGACTTTCTGAACTCTGAACAAAATCCTTTTGCTTCTTGGTGTCCAGCTTGCTATCTAGAAAAGTAACTTAAAATATGACACGTTGAGCCATTTAAGATGCATTATTCTACTTTAGGCAAAGTTTAATGTTATCAGTTTTCACCTGCTTCAGTTAACTGTTAATGCTAAGCTGTAGCTGCGTTTCCACCACAAGTACCTGGAACTTTTCCCCCCAGGAACTCCTTTTCAAGAACTAAGAAGTTCCTTCAGCCCATTGTTGTGTGCGTTTCCACCGAGGTCTAAAGACCCTGGGAGATTAGGCAAATTACACCCATTACACAGCTGCATAACTCAATTGTTTTAACTTATTAAACAAATCAACTGCAATTCAGAATAAGACCTTTGCTTATATTAATCTATTCAATACTAAATACTGAGCCTACCTGTGTAAATTGAGAGCCACTTCTTCCTCAGAGAGTTGTAAATATTTGGAAGCAGAAGCATTATGTGTCTTTTTACATATATAGTCTTAGATACACTTCAGAAACAAGAACAAGCACTGGGCACACACATTTAGTTTCACAACTATTTATTTATCTGCATAAATATAAATATGCAAAATACAGTTCGTATGCTTCAGCAGGAGGCATGGGACGAGGGCTGCTGACCGCAGGAGTAAACCACACGTATATATACAAACACAGCCTGGTGTTTGGCCTGCAGTTCAGTGTACCCGCCCGTTTCATCTGAAAAACACAGTGAAATCAAAGGACGTTGTGTCTCACTGCGACGAAATTAACAATATATCATTTTGTAGGATCGATTTAGCCAACTCTTGTCTTAAGGAATACCACGATTCTACACCATTAATGTTAGCGAGTGGCCTCAGCATGTAGCGTTTGGCTAGGGTAGCAATAGCATGGCAGCATTGAGCTGTTCTAGCATTTAACAAGCAGCGTGTGAGTTACCTAAGCGACTGGTCATCCGCTTCAGTGTCTTCCAGCAGCGCAGTAACGTTAGCTGAACCGCTCCGGCAGAAAAGGCCGGCCTGTAACCCAGCAACACATCGACCTTGGCGGTCAAACCACCGCTGACGTTACTCCCGGGAGGAGCTCGACCAATCAGAAGTGCTCAGCGCAGCAAGCACCACCCCGAAAGTACCGGTACTTCTTATAGTACTAACGTTAACTTACCCCCAGATTAGCAACCTTTCGGGTGGTATAAAATGTCCCCGATACTTTAGATCCTGGTCCCTGCGGTGGAAACGCACTGAGGTCCTCCAAAGGTTCCTAGTAACGTTACCTGGCGAAACGCAGCTACGATAAACATGTCCTGGTCCAATCACTTGACTGAACAGATAGATGAGACTCGATATTTTCACCTAAGCACCAGTAAGACAGCGTAGTAAAGTAAAGCAACCCTTGCCAAGAGTTAGCTAGCTCGGATACAGTAACGCTACAGTTTGTGAGACCGGCGTATTTCAGGTATTCTGTGCTCATGAAGTACTTTAACGGAAGAAAAATGAAAACGGGAACTCACTCGAGACAAGCTGGACTTCTTGACGATATATCAGGAAAAGTATACCGCAAGCCAATAAAAAACCTCAAATAATTCCTTGGGAGTACGCGTAACTTCCATTAAAGTCTATGCGACAGTATAAAATCCAAAATGGCGCGCAACGCTATGTTTGTTTGTGTTATTCGCTCACCTGCGCGGAGACACCTGCGTGCTGCCACTGGTGGCTGGAAGCTGTATTACAACACTCTGCTCATAAATCAATGTTTCAACTCAACAGCAATTTAATTTGTAAATATAATTTGAATATTTAATTTGTACATATAAAGCTTTATAGATTACAATAATACAGCCATAAAAATGTAAATTTTAAAGGTTTGGAATTTATAAACACCAACATACGGTCAGACTGTATCATTAAGATTTCTACTAATCTCAATTAAAAGGCAATTGGCTCGTCGAAAATCAGAGGTAGTTAAAGTACCTAAAATGCACTTAGCTTCCACCTTGTGCTTGTTCAACGCTCTATGTAGCATAATGGGAAGCCAGCTCAAAAACGAAAATGAGCTACTTTGAATCAGAATCAGAAATACTTTATTGATCCCCAAGGGGAAACTCTTTGTTGAAATAATTATTCTTAACTGCAAATTCATTTTAACATGGCTCAACTTTTTTTTCTACCACTTGTTAGCGTCTTACCTACCCAAGCCCAGCTCCCAAGAGTATGAGTTTGTATATATCGATGCTAAAGGGGAAGTGGTCTCCTGCAGCTCCAAATTCACTTTCTGCGCTCCAAAGCCACTTGAGGATCTGGTGACCCTTGAGGAGGAGCCCCATGGAGAGGAAGGAGGTACAGACATGTTGCTGGTAGTGCCCAGGGCTGAATTGCTGCAGGTGAGCATAACAAATACAGAACCGATTGAGTAGATAAGGTAGTGAAGAAGAGTATATTTTCAGTTCAGAGTGCTGATAAAAGCCAAATGCTGGGAAGTCAATACGATTGTTTACTGCTGCCGGGCAAAGACTAGAGCACAATTATGATTCCCCATCCGCTGCCTGTTTCCTTCTGTCACTTGTTGGCAGTTCGATCCCAGCTTCCCCCAGCCATGTGTCGAAGAATCCTTGAGCAAGATACTGAACCCCAAATTGCTCCCGAAGTTGTGCCTTCGGTGTGTGACTGTGTGTGAATGATTAGTTTAATTTGCACTGATGGGCAGTTAGCTCCTGCCATCAGTGTATGAATGTGTGTGTCTGGGTAAATGTGATATGTAGCGTGAAAGCGCTTTGAGTAGTCGGCCGACTAGAAAGGCGCTATACAAGTACAGTCCGTTTACATTTACATTTACATCTTGTCAGAGTCGACTGCAGGAATGTCTGCGAGAGCGTGCTGAGCTGCTGCAGGTGCAGGAGGCGGCAAACAGGCAGAGAGGGGAAGAGAAGGAGGAGTACAAGAGGGCGAGGGAGGCCTGGGACAGACGACGCAAAGATCTAGAAAGTGATATCGCAAGGCTGGAGGAAGAGCTGATGCAGATTCGAGAGAAGATCGAGGAGATGGAGAGGATGCAGAAGGTGGTGTATAGAGCTAGGCAAATGACAGGGGCAAGATCATTTGATTAGGACCAATTTGCCTGTGTCCATTTCCATACTTTTCTCTGTATCTCTGCCCTTATTCTCCGATAAAAAAAGCATAAGTCTCTGCTGTAACAATATCCTGAGTCTTTCAATATAATATTCTAAATATTAGTAATTCAATAAAATGCCTAGGTTGTTATATTAAAATGTGAAATGTAAGATATTTTCATATGGCTAGCCTAGTCTATGTCATGATAAATTAAAATTCCTCATAAAAATAAAAAATGCCTCTTGTCTGCTAGGAGGAGCAGGCTCTAGGAGAATCACTAGCCCAGGAGAAACGTACTTTGATAGATGCCAAGGAGGCGAGCAAAGTGCGAATCAAAGAGCTGGAGGAGGATATCAAAGCTCTGACACAGAGAACTGTGGAAAGAGAGACAGAGTTGGAAAGGTATGACGTTTTCTTTTTCCTTCTCTTTGTCTCTTATCCTTTTCCTCCTTTTAGTTTAATGTGGGTCCCATGAATACCTTTGATTGTCAGTAACCAAATCTGTGTGTGCAGGATGAAGGAAAGAGCAAAGAGGGCAGGAGCTCAGAGAAAAGAGGAGGAGAGTGAGAGAAAGAGCCTGCAGGTAATTATAATTCAGGACATGCTGTATATCATAATAAAACCTATATGTCAGTTCTTCTTTTCTTCTACATTTCCTTCTCTCTTCCCATCTGTGTCATTTATTTCTGTCTTTTAGACCAAGCTGGAACAGACAGAGGGTGAACTCCGAAGTCTGTCTAAGGAGTTCCAGGGCCTGAGGAACTCGCTGGCCCAGAGAGACACAAGTGTCCTGCAGCTCCAAAGCACCATCACCACCCTCACCCAGAAACTCACCACTGCCCACAGGAAAGAGGTCAGACATTTCTTTGGGAATCAGAGGGGACGGGATTGAAAAGAGGGTTGAGATTAATATATGGATTGATAGTCAAAGCTGGACTAGGAACATTTTACATGTTGTATTTTAAATCTCAGTTTCTAATTCAGCACCTCTTATAAGTGGAGGTATTTACACCTGATAACAGAATTGTTGTTTTCTATTATACCTTTACTTTGTGATTTAGGCTGATACAAGGATGCATTTCTTCATAAATATGCTTAGCTTAAAATATAGGTTGTATATCAGCAGATCCTGAAAAATGAATCGGATTAACACATGACTTTACGTGTGTGTGTGTGTGTGTGTGTGTGTGTATGTGTGTGTGTTTGTATATATATAAATGTGTTTATATATGTATATAAGTAATTTATTTTTATTCTATTCTAATTTTAAATATTTGTATATATGTTGTGTGTGTGTGGCGTTAAGGGGGCTGCAACTTTAATTTCATTTTGCAGCCCTGTGTTGTCAAATGACAAATAAAATGTGCCTTGAACTTTGGCATTTCAAATTCAGTACTAATTATTTTCATGACTGGTATTAGGAGGCAGATCACCTACAGTGACAGATAAGTAGCCAACACACACTTTGTTGTTCCTTTATGGCCAGGCGGAGAGTGAGACAACACTGAAGGAGATGCGAAGCCTGCGGGAGCGTCAGAACGCGAGCGAGCGTGTGGCAGATGGCTTGAAGAGTGATCTAAGTGCCTTGGTAGCCCAGAGGGATCACGGGCAGGCCGAATTGCATCAGGCTCGTCTGCAGGCTGCCCAACTCACCCTTCAACTTGCAGATTCCAGTCTGGCCCTGAGAGAGGGAAGAGCCCGCTGGGCCCAGGAGAGGCAGAATCTGCAGCGCACTGCTGAGGTACAGTATTACTGCAGAAGTTTATATATTTGTACTGTTGTAGAGTTAAAGTTCTGAGTATATTTTGCCATATGTCCCATTACTGTCAAAATATCTGAGATATGTTGTTAGATGTCATGATGTTTCAAAACAGCACCTGATGATCAAGGTGAAATGTTCCCATAGCTCTCCTAAGTGGCAAACATTGCTTATCTTATTGTGCATTGTGGCTGTGAAGTCAAGTCGAGTTTTTACACATGGTCCAGAGACCACAACTGCCTAAGTTTATGTTATATGCTGAGTAAGTCTGTGTGTGTGTGTGTGTGTGTGTGTGTGTCTGTTACCCTGACAGAAGGCCTACGAGCATCTGGAGAAACTCAGCGCAGAGATGCAGAGGATAGAGGAGAAGCTGCAGGAGGAGAGGATGGAGAGAGTGAAGCTAGAGGTTGAGGTTGGGAGAGAAAAGGATTGCAACCGGGTGAGAGAGACAACTAAGAACTTACCGAAGTCAGTGTTTCTTGTTATGAGGTCATTTTGTGAGTTCATGTCAGTGTTTGCAGTAACTAAATCTTTGTATACATATATACATTTCTACATGCATACAAGTATAATACCACAACATTTTAATTTACTGCAACTCATAACCTTCTATTACAGTTAAAAGTTTCAACAGTTATTCACTTTCTTGTAAAGAATTAGATGAGGGGATTTGTGTGCTGGCACTATTTCCTGGCCTGGCACAGTGACTTCCTGGAGTCTTGTCATCACCGTAATTGCTTCCAGTCTTTATGCTAAACAAATTGCCTGCTGGCTCTGACATTTGCCATACAGAAATGGGAGTAGTATCAATGTTCTCATCTCTCCCTCTCTCTGCAAGAAAGCAAATAAGCATATTTCCCAAAATGTCGAGCCATTTGTTTAACTTGACTGAGATTTACTCTGTATACTACACAGTTGTCATTCTGAAGTCGCTGTGTCTCTTAGATGGCTCTGACATATCCTGTTGTCCTCTGATATCTGGCCTGCAGGTTCAGCTGAGTGAAACCCACAGGGAGCTCCAGGAGCTGAAGGCCAGTCTGAGGGTCTCCCAAAAAGAGAAGGAGCAGCTACTTGCAGAGAAACAGGTCAGAAACACCGTTTGATTAGCAACAGGGGACAACTTGAGTCTGTGCTGATGGAGAGGTTGTCCAAAACAAAGGAGGAAACTATAATGTTTTGAGACTGGTATATTAATGTGTCAACACTGCATGTATGGGGTTAGAGGTACTGACTTTGTGCTCTGTTTATTATCAGCTGATAAGGTCTCAAGGCTAATGATTAACATGTAAATTGTTAACTGTTTATTCAGCGGCAGTACTTTACTCATTATCAGCTTTAAATGTCATTTTCATACAATTTGTAACACTCTCAAGCTCGAGTGCACCTATGAATAATAATTGTTTTTCTAAAAGCTCTGTATTAATAAGATATTCATATCCTAAAGCTTACTGATGTAATATATACACAAGTACACAGGGATTGTGAATGCCCCAGGTGTTGGGAATCTTCTGTCTGTTGTTGTCTTCTTAGTTGTTATTGTGCAATATAAATTGTTTATAGTGCAATATAAATCAGCGGATTTCAGGGCAGTCACAGTTGCTGCTGTTAAAGTGCCTGCAGAGTTTTTGTTGGCTAACCACCATCACATTTGCCCGCTACTGGCAGAGGAGATGGTCAATGTTTTTAAAATCAGTGTCCAGCTTCATTTTAACACATCCGCCATATGGGAGCGTAGCAGCCAATCTGTGGCACATTGTAAATCAAACAAATGTTTAAATGTTTATTGAACTGTGATAATAATATTTATATAATAGCAAATGTTGTTTTTGTGTATTTACTATGTAACCATTTTATGTGGCTTTGGCGTTCAAGAAGTCAGACATAATGAGGGTTATGAGGGTGATGGCTACTGAAGCAGTGATGAAAGTCCTGCCCTAGTGTGTGATATGATGGCTGTATTTTCCACTACAGGAGTTGATGGAGTACATCTGTCAGCTGGAGCAGAAAATGGGAACAGTCGCCAGTGCCAAGTGGAGCGCTGCCCCGATTGCCTCTACAGGTGAATGGAGCCACACATTAATCTACTGTATGCCCTGCAGATGTGAACAGTAAAAGTGTTAACTATCATTCAACAGCAACACTAAATATTGTTTAGAAAGGCCTATGTTGTGGCCGACAGGAGCAGTCCTCTGAGGAAAAGTGACCACTTTTTCTTCGCCAATGTTTATATCTGGCAGGGCGGCCTAGCAGTGCTTTATCTGACTCTGAGGATGAGAACCCAGAGGCTTTGCAGCCCCTCCGCCCACCAAGACCTCTGGGACACTACAGCCTGTGTGAGCAGGGCGAGCCTGAGTCCTTGCTCCTTGCCACCCCTCCTCCCTCCCCCAGGGAGGTGGAGAGAAGCATGGTGGTCATCAACCAGCCAGCCCCGCTGTCCTCGCCACACCAGGCCGGCACTGACACTCTGACGCACAGCTCTGATTCGGTGAGACGCGCTATTTGAGCCATTCTTTGTCACGATTGTGTAATTATATGCAATGCTGAAAATGAGCTATGTCCTCCTGCTGATAGCCATGCACACCATTTAAACATGGGCAGTGGATCGTTTGATATAGACATTATCTCCTATAGAAGCAATTAGGCTGCTTGTCTGCAAGTTATTAGACTGTAATAGCTGCTGGACAGACATGTTTTAAGTGTGCCTGTGTGTGTGTGCGCGTGTGTGTGTGTGTGTGTGTGTGTGTTGCTCTCTGGTGTTAAGGAGGAGGAATCTGAGCCACTTCAGTGTGGAAGGCACAGCTCTGGAGAGGAAACAGCACTTTTGCTGCCTGAGCACGTGGACACTGTCCTCAGGTACAACCTCCCACCTCAAACACACATAGAATATACGCACACACACACACACACACAGGAGGAGGAAAGAGTACTTTTATCCATTACACTTAAGTATAAAAACAAATTTCATAAAATTTCCTGTATTGAAATGTTTTGTTATGTAAAGGCACACACTGTGCGTATTTCCAGTAAAATTCGTCACTTTGAAGAGAAATTCCTTTCACCAGTGGTGGAAAGTAATTAATTTACTAAAGTACAGTTTTAAGGTACCGTTACTTTATTCGAGTATTTCCATTTGAATCTACTTTAGACCTCTACTCCACTACTCAGCTACACTTCAGAGGGAAATGTTACTACTTTACTTTTTACTCCTTTCTAAACTACAATGCACTGTTAAAGATGCAAACAGTGGTTGCCAACTTGATTGGCTTGTGACCTCTTACAAACAACAGTGTCTTGCTGGGGCCTCTTTTCATGTTATAGATGTCTATACTTGTCTATGAGCTGTTCCACCAGAGAAGGCTTTCCCCTGTAAAATATTTTGCAAAAAAGCAGAGATTAGAAAAAAAGTCAAAAAAATGACTACAAAGTTGATTAGCAGAACATTTTTGAATTATTTTCTACCCCATCAATCCTTTCATGGCCCCTCAGATTTATCATGTGACCGTTTAGAGGGGGCATGACCCTTTGGTTGGGAACCACTGGACTAAACTATCTAACATCACATCAAGTAATTCAATAAAACTAGTTCCACCTCAAGCTACAACAGTAAAATGCTATTTACACATTGCTGAGTCAATTTTTCTGTGGTACAAGAACTTTTACTTGTTGATACTTTAAGTACATTTATCTGATAATATTTCTGTACTTTTTCTTATGTAGGGTTTTGAATGCAGGAATTTACTTGTAATCAGAGTATTTTTATATTGTTGTAGTGGAATTTTTGCTTAAGTAAAGGAGTACTTCTTCCACCACTGCCTTTCACACTCTTACTTTGTTTTTGCATTAACACACAGAAGTGTTTAATATTGCAACTAATATAATTATTTCATATACTACTGCTGTTATTGCCACTAAAAGGGGGACATTATGTGAATGACCACGTGGACACGCTACTTGCCTTTCCTTAAAATATCTTGTAGGGTTAGCGTGTTAGCGTGGATTCCCCCTAATGAAGGGCAAGGCAAGTGACGATAAGATAATCACCACAAATCAGCAAAAGTTGAAGATTTAATGTTCGGAAAAGGAGATTTGCATTACTGACTGCATATTAAAATGAAAATTTCTTTGAGGCCAAACAAGCCAACAAATTTCTTCCTGTCATGCTGGCTGGTTTTAAACTCCAGCAATGCGTCATATTTTATGAGCTCATGACTTGATTTGTGTGTACAACCTTACTCTGCAAAGTAATTTCTGAACACAGCAGCCAGATAAATGCAGTAGAGGAAAAAGTACCATATTTCTCTCTTAAATGCAGAAAGGTAAAAGCCTAGTATCTCAAAATGGAAGAATGAAGAACTTGTACTTTAAAATTGTACTTAAGCATAGTACCTGAGTAAATCTACTGTTACTTTGCACCTCTGGTCTCACACTGAAGTGGTTCTGCGCGAACACTATGAATTCAAAGCTTGCTAATGCACGCAGACACATTATTTATGGTGACAGGGCAAGTATGGCTGGAAGATGGAAGTTTTGAATATGTGGTCGTAAAAGAAGTTGAGTCAGGGTGAGGCGGGGGGGAGTGTGTGAGACAGAGCTGGGGCGTAGGAGGGGCGAGATGGGAGGACAAGGGGACAGATAAGTTGACAGCAAGCTGTAGCAGTGATTTACCTGAGGGGTGTACCGCAGTCACGGGCCAATTTTCAGCATCATTAAAGCCCTCTCCCTCACACTCACCCGCTCCTTCAGTCTAACCTCCTCTTTCAACCAGAATGTGTGTTTCTTTCACTTTTTCACACGCGCTTTGTGTCCTCCTCCAGTGATCTGGCCGACACCTCGCTATGGTAACCAGTGGACACCCAGCCACAGCCACGGCGAGTGATCAAACAGAGGAGAAGGGGGACTTCCTTGGAGTTTATGTGGCTCCACAGTACTTCCACTAACAAGCACATATACAGCTCACTCACTACACAGACAAAATGTTAATATGCAATTTACATCGTATCTGCCGTGATCCTTGGTTTTTCCCTCCTAGACTGTTGTGTTATTGCCCTTGCTGTTTTGTTGTTAGGAGTGACATAATGCTTGTGGTTGCAGGTCAGCACCGTGTTTATGACTGACATAAGACTGTGGCACAGTTTTAGGCATGGGCTCTGGCGTTTGAGAGTTCGCAGGCTGTAGCAGAATGATTTCTGTTGAATCATTGCTATGTCGAGAGCTTTACGATGGATGTTATGTCGTTTTTATGACATTTTTGATTAGGAGTCATGACAGGCACTGTAATTATGATGTTTTGTGCAGGCCCGGCTCCACTGGAAATATCGGCAAAACTCCTTTTCAGCTTTAAATTCTCCACAGGAGCTTTGAACACTATTCATGGCAGCATAAAGTACGTATAAGTAAGTAATGATACAGCATCATGCTAGAATTATATTGCAGCAATGTAGGTCTATGACATCACATTTCTCCTCCATTTACTCAGAGCTCAGATTTGATATGCACTTTCTTGTACGCATTAGCAGTTGACTGTTGTCATGCAGATGCAGTTAAGGAGATTTAGCGACGCAGAGACGCTCTAAGATGGACAAGCATTTGAAATAGAGAGTTTATGGAACAGATTGTGTTTAAAGTCTATTAAGGTAGATGCCAGATGCAACTTTCCACTTCAGTAACTTCATATCATCTTAATTATAAAATGAATGCTCATCAGCGTTTCACTATAGATCAGCTGCAGTTTTTACTTGGTTATGGTCCTGAATTTTACGTTTCATAATTATTGAAATGAAATGCTAATTTACTAGCTGATCATTTGGATATTTAGTGTTGGTTTTTGTTACAGTTCGTATTGTACAGACATCTTTTCTCACATCCATGCAGTTCTAAATTTGTGCCTAAAATAATGAAAAAAAGAGTCAAAGAAAATCATCTTTATAGATCTTGGCATCATGACATGGTGTTGGTATTTTCCCCTAGCCCTATGGCAATATTCTGCCTAATAAAAATTGCTGCCTACCTTTTAATCAATACTGTATGCATTTTTCATGATTTTCTATTTATAATTAACTTGAGTTACGCTGCAATGAAACTATATTCAGGTTGAGTTTGAAATAGGCATTTTTCACACAACTGTTTGTGCAATGTGTGACAAAATGTTCCATGCTTGGCTAAGAAGATTTGCTAGACACTTTGATGCTTGATTTTATCTGCTGTATTTGCACCCTATTTTTACTATAGAAGAGTTTTTAGATGAAAAGTGGATATATGGATACTCAATGTGTCAGTTGTGTCCTTTCATCACTATCTTAATCATTTCCATTGTGTGTTGTGTTTACGCATATTTTATCTACACTTTTTGGTTTTACCTTTGACTCTATTAAGATTTGATATATGAGTTATATCGTTGCAAGATATTGGTGCTAAAGCAAGGGAATGATACCAGCGTGTTGAGTTTAAGGTAGAGGTGAAAATCTGCTAAAGACATTGATTTGAATGTTTCAAGAACTTCAGCAGGAACAGGATTTCTAAAGTAGTTATGAAAGGAGTAAATGTCTGTCCAACCTCTCGTTTACCTTGTGTCACTAGGTATTCTGGTGTTGCAGTACACGTGGATTCTCCTTTATATAGAAGTGGGAATGTTTTGAGGAGCCTGGTATTCTTTCCCAGACGATAGCGCTACATGTATTCTCCATAGTCCTTGTTTGTGCTTGTAATCTGACTTTATGTCTTAGGGAAGTTATTTTTTTGTTGTTCCACTGAGAGCTCCAGTACGAGTACCCCTCGTCAGGACACTGTCTCCAATTGCAATAAAGCTCCTGTGGTTATGGTTTGTTTTGAAGTTTTGTGTGTGAAGGTTATCCCACATGTACACTGCCGTGTATTTTCTTATCAGTCATGTAATAGGGTTTGGGTGGGGTTCTGTATAATAAAATGGTTTATGTATCCATTATTGGGTCTAATGTCTCTTTTTCTGGCCAAAGATCATAGCAATATTTTGATCCTCACATGACATTTCACTGGTAATTAACTATGCCATTTCTTTTCACACCGCTATATAACCTATATTCCCTTTCGGCTCATTGCCTGTTTCAGATACATTTCTCATTCTGGATTTTCTCTCCACTCACCTTTGGCTCTCTCGCAGTCTACCCTCAGGCCTGACCTCCTCATCATCTTCATCCTTGTGCCTGTCCACTCCTCCGGCAGTCTGCGGCTCTCTCTTTTAAGCTCTCCTCATGCCCCTCAACCACACTCCCTCCATCTTTAGTCTGGGGTGACGATAGCTAATTATAAAATCAATGATGCTGGGCTGCCTAGTTTACAGCCCCCTCTAAAACCTTAACTGGGAAATCACTGTGGGATTGATGACTCCCTCACTCTTTATCTCTTTTAATTAGAAATGTAAAAGATATGAAGACCCAGAGGCCAGAACACATCTCCTAGTTTTTATGACCCCGACGCCTGCCTTCCCCAGCTCTCGCTCCCCTTCCCCAAATCACCCCTTCCTCTACCTGGCCTTGTTTATTTCCTCTGCCTCCCTCCTGGCACACCGTCCATTCTTACTCTTGTCACAGATACCTTTACCCATTTCTTCATCACTTTCTCCATTACCCTTTCTTTAAGATCGCCCGCCTGCTCCTCTGCTCGCACAGGGGAAGGTGTTAAATTTATGGTCTTTGCACTTGAAAATGCTTCTCACCTTCCCCTCACCTCTCCTCTCTTCCCTTGACTGATTCCCAACCCTCCATGGATTCGCTGCATATCTAACAAATGACAAACATGTCCTTTTTGTCTGTTCTGACCCAAGCAGGAGACACACTGTAAATTATGTGCTGTTTCACACCATGACCCTGCTCCCAGCTCCACGCATCCAACGTGTGACATTTGCACCTCTCTGTCTTGTATATAACTATAGGTCCACATAGAAAGAGCCTCCAGTTTGTTTTAATCACATCAAACCCAGGTCACATGCACCTCCACTCTCTGCCTTTATCACACCCTGAGCCCAGGCCCTTCCTCCCTAACTGCTTCCAGGAGCACTTGGGTTCACTGAGCTTTATCCTCCTGATCACTCTCTGAGGAGCCAGCCTCTGCTGCTCCATTATCTCTCCTGTGTGTTGACTAAGCTTCCACTGCAGTTTGTTCAGAGCAAACTCAGCGGATGTGCAGCAGGGTCTCTCTCTGGGTTTAAATATTCAAATGAATTCTGTGGTATGCCGCACTCATGACCTACTTTTATGGATTCTTTACTATTTTTTATGAATAATAAATGTCCTGTGGCTGCAAGAATATTACAAGGGAGATTTTTACCCTTTATTAATGCATTATACAATTATACCTTTTTTTTTTCTAGGGGCCTTTCTTTACACATTTCCATCCTTTTTTTCATTTTAACAAAATAAGCCTTCCTACCTCAAGAAATTAGTTAATCAAGCATCATTGATGTGGAAGGATGAGTATATAGAAATCTTGCCCGGCTCCTTTAAATTCCCCCAAGCACACCCAAACCCTCCCTTGGGTTCCCATGGCAACACCTTCCAGGGGCTCAGTATATGAGGCCATTTGATTGTTCCTTGTAAAATAGTGTATAATGTATGGACCTTATTTTAATTCCAGTCTGGCGTTATTGATCTGTCTTTAATGATAGTTAATTAAAGCAATCGTATAATTGATAGAATCTCATCTCTGTTTATCACCCTCCTTGGATTCTCTCTCTCTCTCTCTCTCTCTCTCTCTCTCTCTCTCTCTATCTATTAATAAAATCAAGGTGAGGCATTAGTATCCCACACTGGTACACTGGAAAAAAAGGGGATGTTTACTATCGGGAGCCCTTTACAAAGAGGGTTCCTGTTCTTTATCAGGGTGTCACGAGAGTATGATGTTATCAGTGACAGTGATGTATGATGTATTCAAGGTAGGCCTTGTCAAATGTCTAACTCTTGATTTTTGGTGACATTTACAATATGAAAATTGTTCAAGGCCATCACAGGGTTTCCTTGTGTTATTAATTTGCTTGTTTCAAATGTGGTTTGCGCCACTATGTTCAGGTTTTTGAGATACTCTGACAAATGTGTTGACTTTGAGTTGAGTTTAAGGCCCTGGTGTCCTTTCAAATTTCACAGGTCATTACCAAAACAGACCCAGGTTTGGATCAGAGATGCTCTCCTCTACAAGATCAAATATCACATTAGTCCAATAAAATCTGAGACTATGTCAAACAATGTACTGACTGTTTAGCTGGAAGCATCACTTTCATTTTCCCTGGCATACCTGTAATATGGACATGACTACTATCTAGGGATAGGATAATTTTCATTATCAGTTCATCTGCCTACTATTTTTTCTATTAATCATTGCCCACCGCAACTTTGCAGAACCAAGATGTCTTTAAAACCCCAAAGATATTCATGACAAAGAGCTGCATGTCTCCTTTAAAGCAGAGAATGCTTGGCTTTTTTTCACCATTTTCGCTTAAATAATGGAGCCAATTATATGTTATCAAAATAGTTGACTGATTGACTTATCAGTGAATTGACAAATTCTTATACTGATATGTTTCATCTAATGTCTCCAAAAATCGAGACACGTTATTTCTATCTGATTTGCATTTTGCTCTTTTTTCATTTGTTGTGTTGTGGCGTACATCTTTCAAAGGTGCGCTCATTCTTTTTTTTGTATCATGTTGTGCACCTTTCTAGAATTCAATAAGTAAATCAGAACAGTTTTACTTTTTAACTTCTAGACCACTCTATCTTTGAGACAAAACTCAAAGACTGGGTAAGACTGTGATGTTTTTCTTTTTACGCCACCACCTGCACTCCTCCAACTGCAGAGTGAACAAATCTTAGGAACAGACCTTTATCTGATGTCCTTGTTCAGCAGGAAGCTGTGATTTATTAGCCTCTGCACCCACAGCTCTCCATGACCTAACAGACCCTGCTCTTATCCTCCATGCAGGGTGAACACTGCTGCAAGCAGTACACCCTGCAGTCATGGTTCAAGAGCTCCCTCTACTGATATATCTGGGTAATTCATGGTTCACTCACAGCTACTACTTTACAGAATTAGAAGATAGTATACTCCTAAATACTTTGCTCGTATACTTGAAATTTCTGATCATGTAAGACTTTATTGCATTAAGAAGATAAATTAAATTAAATAAGTCCAGTAATCTCACAAAAGTAGTTTATTGTGCCTCTTACTGTTTATATGGCTTTTCTTTGTATGACAAGAGTTGACATAAACAGAGGGTAGACAACACCTTGGCCATGTTGAAAAACAAAAACATAAAACAACATAATCTCAATGTTCTGCCTGCATCATTAACATCATGACTGCCCAGCAAGGAGAGAAGCAATGAGGTCATCACACAAAGTGTTTTTATATGACAGCACCATGCCGAGGACATTCACCCAATGACTGAAAACATGTTGAAGCATTCACACACACATGCCCGCCCGCACGCGCACGCGCACACACACACACACGCACACACAACTCAAAATGAGGAGACCTGCCCATATTCAGAAGATGGGGCCTACAGAAAGAATGTTCATATTGCTTCAAAGAGAGACAGAAAAGAACCTCTGTACTGTATATCAGCCGCGCTGTCCCAGCTGATCGCCGACAGAGACATTTTGGCAATAAAGAAATGATACATGAGAACACATAATCCTCCACAGCTCCTTTAAAGAGAGTTGAGGATATACACAAGAAGACAAGATGTTATAATGGCTTTTGGGATGAGAAGGCAGTTTGTTACATGGATGCCAGTGCGAGCACAGGCAGGGCAGTGAAGATGATGATGATTTGTCCCAACGTGGGAGAGTCAGACTGGCATCCATGCTGTTTTTCAGACTTGTCACCTATGTACATGCAGAGGGGTTGAGCTGATCAAAACGGAGTCAAGAATACACACATAAATATTGCCTGTTTCTAGCGTGCCTGAGAGCAGCTAGGGTTTGGTCCTTACTGAAAAGCCCTGAGTCTGATTTCAAAATGTCTTCCATAAGGATTCCTGCTTTTGACTTGCATATGTCTTTGATCATTGTGTTGATGAAAAATGTTGCTATTATGTGTGGATGTTTTTGTCCGTGCTGAAAGAGTGTATTTGTCTACTGACTTCATCGGGGAGTGCTCTAAGGTTGATTGTATTCTATATGATGATGTTGTCATCAGTTTGCTAACGGAGATAAAAACTCACAAACTGTAATCGTACTCTCAGCGGATGAGATGTGCCTCACTTGAATAGAGGATCACAAAAGTGCTACATATACGGTGTAAATCTCTGTTCGGGCACTTGATGCCTGGTCGGCACATCTGCTACAGCTGAGAGTAAAATGAAAGGAGTGTGAGTGTGTGTGTGTGTACAGTATATACTGTGCATGAGATCGAGGGTGTGTTTGTGTTAGTGCATGTGTGAGTGAGCTCTCTGCTGTGAGGATCGCTGAATTGTGGCTGGAGTCCCTGCCAGTAGTCAAACTCATGCTCCAAAGATGACTTCTAACTTTGGCACAAAGATACTTACTTTCTGCATTGACAGCACTAGTTGGCTGCAACGAGAGCAAAATAGAATAATGCCAATTCCCTGATAACAGAAACTGATTAAGTCACTGCAACATAATAGTCCTCTGGGTTGATTATCATTGACATCCACAGTGAGCCAAAGTGCCCAAAAAAGCCCCAGCTTAGCATATGTAGCTGCTAAGGAAGACCCAGCCAGTTCTGATTACTCTTCTTTCCTTCTGAATTTCTTCTCAGGAAAGCTCTTCAAAGAAAAAACTTGTCTAAAGGATTCATATATAAAACCAGAATAACAAATAAAAGACAAAAATATAATGGTATATAGATATGCATGAACTTATTCATAAATTGAAAAATAAGAAAAACAGAAAACTATTCAAATGCAATAACCACAAAAACAAAAGATAAGCATACTTGATTTGGTTTTGCCCTGTACTCTTGTTTTCTTTTGAGAAATGTGCTTGTTGTAATCCGTCGGAATCAACTGCTCAGTTCTGGTGTCTGGTTTGGCCGTTCCCCTATTCAGATATAAACAACAATAGTGGGGAAAAAGAGACATTTAGCTTTCTCAAAGAGGTTCTGTTCTTTTTGTCATGTTAACGTCCCTCTTGGCTATGCCAGGAGTTCATATGGTTTACTGTCAGCTCTCCTTTATTTTTCTATAGTTCACTTGTCATGGACCATGTGGCCTGAGTTAGAAAGTGTCTGTACACATAAGGCTCTGCTGTGCTCTGCTGTGGAGAACACAATGATGTGCAGTAAGGAGAGAGAAAGGGGGGAGGGAAGGCCAGCATTTTTCTTGAGGTGGGAGAGTGAGTGAAGTCATGTTGTATGTATGTATGTATGTATGTATGTATGTATGTGTGTGTGTGTGTGTGTGTGAGAACCTGTATGTGCATGAGTGTGTGTATGTATGAAATTCTCTGTTCACTGCGCCCTCCCAACAAGGCCTTTCCTCGACCCATCTATGGCATCCAGAACCCCCCAGGGCTCCCCATCACTGTCCGAGGCTCTGTCTCGCTCTTCATCTCCCACGTCATCATCGTCGTCTTCGTCCTCCTCCTCCGGCGATGGCTCGCTCCCGTTCTCTGCGGCCCAGCTGTCTTCCTCATCCTCAGCCTCCTGCTTCAGGACCAGGGCTGGTGGTGGAGGTGGCGCCGGTGGCGGAGGCGGCGGGCTCTCGTTGGACTCTGTTTGGTCCTCAAAGGCCTCTGGGTTTTCGAGCATCTCCCTGATCAAAGGAGGCATTGGCCCTGGGATCTCCATCTTCAGAGTGATGGCCCTCTCCGCACCTGGAAGCGGAAAACACGATGATAGTAGATAATTACTATCTTTACTTACTTGCTTTGCTCTAAGTTTGCTGACAAAGACCTGTGTGTTACACATTGATTATGACAGCGGTCAGGCCTTTTTCTAAAATCAGAATTTGTTCCAGGAATTACTCTCTTTATACTAACCCTTAGTGCTGATGCCCCTGAGGTCAGTGATCTTCATCAGCATGCGAGGGAACATGTGCGGTTTGTTGGGGCGACGGCGGCGGGCGTAGATCTTCAGAGCCTCAAGTAGAGGCTCTTGCAGCTTATCCACTTTCTGGGGCTCCTCTAGATCCATACGGTCTGATTAAGAGTGCAGAAGACACATAATATTCTCTATTATTTACCAGAATTGTACACTGTCGTAAAAAAATTGTAGAAAGTTTTATTATTGTTTGAAATCATTTTACATATAAAAACAAATACTTAGCTCTTCTTTCTTTTGCATTACTAATCCTATCAAAGCAGTAACACACAGATTTACTAATGCTACTTCCTCTTTACAACACTTATTGTCAGTGCATGTGTACGCTGCAGTACCTCCACAGATGAGGCAGATGGCACTGAGGAGGCCGGTTTCTGTGTCGTCCATTTCCAGGGGTAGAAGCTGGCCAGCAAAGGCAAACACCAGATCTGTGAGTGGTCCGAAGCCGGCGTTGTGCATCTGAGTCCGGTTCAGAGTCAGGCCATCTGAGAAGGTCATAGTGTCCTGTTCTGGGGTGTAGCGTGTGCAGATCCTCAGCATCTGTGAGCAAAATAAGTTGGAAAACTTTGTAAGACTTGAGCAAAATATGATGTAACGGTCATACAAGTTTTTCTAAAGCATCAAAATGTCTGCTGTAGCTAGACTGATAGATATCACCTCACAGTGTTATGTTATTTGGGTATAACAATTCTCACACCAAACATTCACTATGCTCAGTATTATTTGGCAAACCTTTCTGCACTACCACGTTTCACCACCAGATGCCAGTCTTCTCTCATCTGTCAAGTAATTTATTTGTAAGAAAAAGGCTCTGCTCTCAGACTAAGTGAGGAGGACAAAAGGGAAAAACAAAGACAATGGTTCCTCACCAGTATGTCCAGGCAGGCCGACTTAAGTAAAGTGATCTGGTCAGCGATGGTGAGGGTGGTGAAACCTGGCAGCCGCTTGGCAAATTCCACAATCTTGATGATGCATTTGGTGGAAAGCTCACTAAACTTGTCCCATAAACCCAGATCCAGCTGGACACGGTGGTCTGAGCTGGAGTTCTGAACACACAGAAAACACACACAAAGAGATCAGTACGTTGTCACAGAGGTGGTGTGCAACCCTGTTTGGATCAAGGGCGAGCGTGTCCGAGCCTGACAACACATTTACATTTTACATCAATCAAGGGGGAAAAAACCCATTTACATGTTGCATCAATCATTCAGAGGCCACACAGATGGCTTAATGGGGAACTGAATTACTTAAACCACCACTATGTTGGGAAAGCTACGGTGAATTTACGTCTTTGCATGAAATTTGTGAGCCCTCAGTGACGGCATAGCTTGGAGAATGTCGCCACACACAGTATGAGTGAACAGTACTGTAGGGTGTTTGTGTGTGTGACTTACGGTGGTGTATTTGCCCAGTTGGCAAAGTGACGGGAAGGTTTCTTGGTGAGCTTTGCTGACTTTATTGACCAACTCCTCTAGCTCTCCACTTAGTTCATAGCTTTCTGGAAGCACCACCTCCTCCTTCACATCCTTCTTCTTCTTGTTTCTATCATTACGCACCGCTGTGTAAAAAAACAAAACAAGAAAACAAAGCAGTTAGAAGAGAGATTTGCCACTACATTGTATAAAATCACTTCCTTGGGGCAATTTCAGAGATCAGCTACAGAATGTTTCCTCTTCTTTATCTGTGATCACATGTAAAAACATCCACCGCACTCATGCTCTCTGTCTTTCACCACTGTCAAGGACATTGTGTTCACTAGTGGAAACCAGAACTCGGTAGCAACTGAGGTTGCTCTTAACAGTATCAACATATTTCCTTTAGCACGGCACGGACACTGGCTATCTCCTTCTTATCGCCCGTGCTCTTCCTTGTCCATCTCTCTATCCACTTGACTGGTGCACATAATCCAATCCTCCACTCTCTCCCTCTCTGCCTCCTCTCCCTCCTCCTCCCATACTTTCCTTCCTCTCAGGATATCCAGTAATAGCAGAGGCACAATGTGATCCCGGTCTTAACACACATCCCACACAAACATTACACCCACATACATGTCCCACGAGCTCTGTGAAGGGCAAGAAACTGACACTTCCACGCAGCCATCCAAACACAAGGTCAAACTAAAGAGGGCACAAAACGGTGTCTTAGATTTGGCAAACAGTGTGAATCCTGCCGCGATTAACTTTGTCAAAACTCAAAATTTTGTTTCCTGCTCTGATGTCTTTATGAATAAAAGCAGTGTCTGTGCTGGCTTGAGAGGCAAGATTTTGTTGTGAAACAGGAAGTCAGAATCATTTCGTAAAGCGATTAGTCATATGATTGGTACAGTGCCCAGCCTCGCCCTGATCACCACCCTTGGTAGGCTCATCATATGCTTCAGTGTCGCTGCTGCATAGTTTCCCAGGATCTCTGACTGAACATTAAAAGATCAATAAGTTCACACTGTGTGAATCAGGTCAGATCTTTCGTTTGATCATAAAAAAAAAAGAAGAGATCTGAGCCAAGTACGATTGAAATCTTAACTGCTTGCCAATGTCTCCAAGGTACCCAGGTATATTATACTGGGTCTTGATCTATGTCTGAAATATTTGAAGGCAGAATCTGCAGCCTTGTGTGTGTGTCTATATGTACACTGTTTTGGGTATGTAAGTGAGTGAGTATCCATGTTTTGGAAGTGGGTCTCTCTATGTCTTGGGACTCCAGTCCTAGAGGGCTCACCTTCCTTGGACATGCCGACCTCAAAGCACTTCTGCAGCCTGCAGTACTGGCAGCGGTTGCGTGTGACCTTGTTAATCTGACAGTTCTTGTCTCGGTGGCAGGTGTACACCATGTTCTTCTGGATACTGCGGCGGAAGAAACCCTGGAGCATCAGGAAGCAAGAGACAAAAGGGGAGAGGGCAAGAGAGAAAGAGATTGTGTATTATACTCAAGTCATCAAATAAAGGATGTGACATTTAACAGTTTCTCTTTCATACTTGCCCTTCTTTCATCTCCCTTTTTCTAATTTGAATCCAGAGGAGAAATATATTGCATTATGACCGGGCTTTTTCACTTTCTTCTTAGTGAGTCCATTTTTCCCACTACGATCTAACCTATGTTACAGAAGTAGCTACAGACTGCCTACAAGGCTCTTTCCTTCTTATCTTGATGAAAAGGCAGGTAACTAATAATACTTGCAACCCAGCATTTTTCAAAATGTATGTCCAGACAAAGCAGAGCTCAAAAGGATGTGGCAGGTTCTTCTCACCTTGCAGCCCTCACAGGAGCTGACCCCGTAGTGGTACCCTGAGGACTTGTCCTGGCACACAAAGCAGGGCTTGTAGATACGAGGTGGGGGAGGTGGAGACGGAGAACTGGGTACCATCTCCTCTGAGCTGGTGCTCTGGGTTTCCACCGCTATAGACAAGAAAACAAAAAAAAAAAAAAAGACCGCAGAGCACATGAGCACATGATTTGCCACAAATCATTATCCTATGGCTACCGAGCAGTCTGAAATGTCTGTTGAACTGCATTCAAACATGATATGACACCTGCCAGACTTTCCTTTTTCATTTGATTTGTGAGGCCACCATGAGTTGCTGAGTAACGGTTATGTTCAGTGGGTAAACATTTCGCCTGAGATGGACTGAGATACAGTATCACATATTCTTTTTTAGCTTGTCTCTCTCTTGGACAAAATTGGTAAGATAAGAGTGAGAAAGAGGAATAGAGTATAAACTACAGGCAACAGGTTTTATTTCAGGCCCCAATTAACACCCTAAGGCACCAGCACCGCAGGTACATATATGGGGAGATTATTGTTTCGTGTGAGCACAGAGAAACAAGAGAAGGATGACTGTCTGACAGCAGAGACAAATGTGTTAATCAAGAGTGCTGTTGATGGACAGCTTCTCCGATAAGGCCAGGTAACAGAGTGAGCTGTTGCAGCCAAAAGTCAAAGCTGGCTCTTCCTCATTCCACAGAATGATGACATCTTGCACACACAAAGTACACACGTCAAACACAAATGCATGCAAAGCTAGTGTAAGGCTCTCCTTCTACATTTCAAACTTGAACACAACTGTGACGTCAGCACTTTCTCAGGTCACGTACTTGCTATGGTACATTAATCTTCACTATATTCCAAAGTGGAACACACATAGGCTCGTTTGAATGTTCAAGTGTGCAGCGAATGGATTCCATACTTCCCCTGAGAAACATAAGCTGCTGCACACACATAGGACCAGGCCCTCATCACACATGCTAGCCTGCACAAACGTACAGACACATGTTGCTCAGGGGAAGTATGGAATCCATACGCTGCACACTTGAAAATCTACTTACCCAACAGCACCTCTTTCAACTTTCACCCTTGGTTACCCTCAAACTTCTGCCCCCCAACTCTGCAAACCCCATCCCCCCAGCCCCCGATACACAAACCCTATTTTTCTCTTGTTTCCTGGCCCTAAATTCCTCAGTGCAGCCCTGCCAGGTTTTAATAGAGGCCGAGGCTCGTAAGGCGGCCTATAAAGGCGGTCCCATGGCTGGACAGGAGGCCCCAGCTCGGCTGGTCTACACTTTATTGGGACTCGGTCACCTTGGGCAGCTATTCACACCACCAGCTGTAGCTCCCAGCCCGTAAAAAAAGCCAATCATAAAATAAAAAACAGGGAGGCTCTAAAATTCTAACTTTTACTGCCCCAACCTCCCCCCAGCACCTTCAATGGAAAGCACAGAGGGCTAGCCTAAACTTAACCTACAACCCCCCCCCCCCACACACACACCCAAGGCTGAGGCAAAAACCACCAGCTTGCCTTTTTACAAGAGAAGGGAGACTTCAAAAAAGAAGAAAAAAGGGGGGCATAAAAAGAGGAATTTGATAAAAAACAGAGAAAGCGGCAGAGGAGGAAAGGGGGAGGAGAGGACACAGTTGCTTCTGAGGGCAAGTGTTGTTCAAGACCAAGCTGACCATTACTACCACTTCTGCTACAGCTGCTGTGACTGGCCAGCTACTACCTCATTAATGATAGTAACAGAAATATGTCAGACATTTTTCATTTGTTGCCTGCTGCTCAAACATCTGTTTTTCATATGTATTTTTATATTTGACTATTCAGAATCCATATTCAGATTCCTCCTCTGAAAGCCTTACTTTGCTGGAGGCAAAGATGTTTTCCATTAGTTTTAAGAGCAATCCCAAAGCCAAATGTGCAAATCAATCTAAAACCTGAAGTTTACGCCTGCTGAATGTTTCTACAGCAGTTCTCATATCACCCTGGCCAGAATGTAACAAAGCAGCAGGGTCAGTTGGAGAGCAGAAACCCTCTGAACGTGCCATGAACCTCTGTGTTTATGCAACAATAACAGCAGCAAATTAGGCTCCAGACCGCGTGCCGACAACCCCTAAGAAAAGGACAAACCATATGTGGCGTCAAGTAACGAACACTGACTGACACCATCTAAATGGAGAAAGAAAGCGAGCCAAAGACAGAAAGGCCATCCTGGAGAAAACTCGGACAGCAGTGAGAGAGAAAATACATCAGGCTCCGTCAACACATTGACGTTCCTGCCAGAGAACATGACTCCTGTACCCGCCTCCCAGACTTTGCCTCAATCCCCCGCACCACTTACCCCAGGGCGCCACAGTGAGAGGGCCCATTCAGGCAGCCGCCCTGAGCCCTTTTTCGCAGTCTCCTCAACTCAGCTCATCACTGTTTGGAAAACAAAGCTCTGTGAAATGAAAGGCCCTCCTTATCAGCGCTCCGAGGCCTGGGGCACCATTTGCATGACAATCTGGCGACTGAGGCCTGTGAGTCGATGACGGACAGATGAGATGAGAGGAGTGGGATAGGTCGGTGGCTGCTGTTGTTAGGGGAGGAGAAGAGGATAAGAGAGGCAAGAAGGAGGGATAGTTGAGTTATCAGTAGCCACTGTTCGTTTCCTGCTAAGTATCAGTTTACCCCCTAATCCCTTCTCTCAATTCTTTCTGTGCACAAGTGGCCCAGCTGCACTGACCAGGCCTAATCCCCTGGTCACATAGACACACAGGTATTATTCACTAGCTACAAACTAGCAAATACACACAACAATCCCGCCCCCAACATTACACTAAAGTGCTTCAGCCGGAGTGGGATGTGCAGTACATCATTCTCCACAACCTCATTAGAAGTGAAATGTAACTGCACATAACAGAAATAGCCATTTAGCTGAAGGTGACTTCAACTAGGTCAATTACATTAAATTCTAGGTCAAGTGAACTAGGCCAATTGAGGTCCCTTTATAGGTTCAACAGATACAATAGGAGAGAAAAGGCAGAATATGAAGAGATAATATAGAAAAACAGGAGACTTTCTGGTAAAACTGAAGCCTGTTGTTCCCTCATCTCGACTGGAAAGGGGAGTATTTCTGATGTATGTGAGCAAAGGCATGACTATGCGGCTTGTGTTTTGTGTTGCAACACACTACTTTTAACTGAGCAGCATATGACATTCTGGCAGATTAACAACTACTCTTTCACAATATGCCTTCAGATTTTGTCTACGTGACTTGTTGGTGTTATTGAATCCTCAGTGGGACACTGTTCCAGAAGTCTAGTCTTGGCATGTGAGAGCTAATGCACAGGCCGTTTCTGTGTGAGGACAGTGTATACAGTACAGTACAGTACATGAGTGAGTGGCACATACAAATTTGTAGGTGTTCATTTCTGTCTTTATGTCGATTGCATGTGTGTGACTTTGTCAAGCGGCGCTGCCCACTCTCTGCAGCCTGTATTTGATTTGCAAACGCAGGACTGTTCATAACCGTGCGTTAGCGAGCTCCTCTGGTCCCCATTGAAATATCCTCTAGTGTGCAGGTCATTGTGTTAATATTTTTTTCAGTTCCTGTTAAACTGCAAGCATGGGCATGTGGAGCCTTTGTCTCCATCTCTATCTTCATTAAACAGCCTCCAAAGCTTGCATGTTCTTGTCGAATGCACTGAGCAGTAAAAGGGTGTGTGAGAGTTGGAGGCAGTGTGTGAGAGAGGGGCACACAGTAGGGCTCGCTGTGAAAAGAGGGGTGGGTATTGGGCAGACAGCAGTGGCAGAAGGGGAGCAGATTGAGAGAGGATGGTGAACAGTGGACTGGAAGACTTGCTGGCACACTAGGTGGGGCCTTTCAGGGTGCCCTTGGCCCTCTACCCCACAGCAGAGGCTACAGCACCACAGGGTGCTCAATGAGTGACCATCAGCATACTGAAAGGTTTTCATGAAGAACTGGGCTTCGTGAAAGAGGAAGAGAGAGTACCACACCCTTGTCAGTGGTGCCAGCACGTTTCACTTTCCTTCTCTCTGTTCCTCTGCCCACGTCTTCCTGCCATCTCTCTGAGGCGTCTGCTACAAGGTCCCACACAACAGGCTCATTTCCTTCCTCTTGTCAGTACCAGTCTATTCCGGAGGATGTCCGTCACTGCTTTTGTAGTCACTTCTGTGTCCCTCGCTGCTACACCTTCTTACATGTACTCTCATTTCCCACAGGTCGAATAATGCTCTGCTGCTGTTCAAGCTCTGTTGAACACAGTTGAGTCACCTGCACGCTCTATTGTGTGAGTTACACAATCACAATGTGACCTGCCTACAACTGAGAAAGAAATAGTTTATATGGTGGAGAAGTAAAAAAGCTGAGACGAGGGAGGAATGTTTGTGTGTGTGTGTGTGTGTTGACAAGGAGGGGGGGGATGCTTTCATTAAAAGGTGCTGAGCAGTAGCAACACCTTTCAACAGCTGTCAGAAAGCTCATTACCTGGGCTCCTAGTGAAACACACACATGCCTGTAAAAAGGCCCTGCTAAGCTGTCTTTTATAGGCCTATGATAAAATCAGGGCTGCCGACCAGGAGATGGCTCAGGTTTGAGCGGTGAAAACACACCAAGATGGCCAGGGGTAGTGAGAAACCAGACATTATCTCACACACACACACACACACAAACACCCCCCTCAAGGAATTTACACACTTCTGTCAGAACCAGCAGAAAGTCATGAAACTCAGAGAGACTGACGTGTGAACACAGATGATCTACACATAATCTGAGCATGTGTTCAAAGCTGCCATGAGTGCTAATGACAAAAGTCTGGACATTTGAGAGTGACACAACATGACATGGCACACAAACTCCTGCCAACACACACACACACACTTCACACTTCTTTATCTATAGCTCCACCAAAGAAAGTGTACATGTAAGCGGAGCAGAGCAAGAAAGGCAGCAGGTGGGATAAGCCTGTATCCTCCGGGCACATTTTAAAAAGTGGAATTACCCTTGCAGTCTGGTGGTGCTCTCAAAACACCCTTTCTTCTTTACAGCACCTCATAAAGGGCCTTTTGATATTTTCTTGATGGAGTCTGCCGAGCCAACATTTGGCAGCAAGCACCCCCCTTTCCTGCACCACACAATCCTGTCAAGAAACCCACAAGTTGGCTTCAAACAGAAAGACCTGCCCACCAAGCTGCATGTCCCCCGTGAACCCAGCAAAAAAGTTTCCTTGAAATGTCCTTGTACAAAACCTGAGGAAGGATGTATTAAAATGAGAGGGAAACATAATTTCAATGAAAGGATTTTAGTCAGTGGCCTTTTATGGCTGGTGCAGGAAAAAGCAGACAGTCAAGTGCAGATCTGTGGAAAAAAATGTGCCCTGTGGTGAGCTCCAGCTGACTCTTCATCTGCCCACCAGAAGACAGCGAGGAACACAGCTCTGACTGGAGAGTGAACCTAAACCTGGCAATCCGGCACAGGCCTGGGCCATTGATCATATCAAGAAGACAGGAAAACTCACAGGCAGGCAAGGAAGCCGACAGAGAACGGAGGGAGGCAGAAAGGCAAGGCGAGGAGAGAAGAGAGGAGAGTCATCAGAGTCTTTGATCCTGAGGTTGTTCCTCATCCTCCCAGACTTCCTCTCACCATCTGTAGCCCTGGCTCTCACCTGTCTGTCTCTGGCAAGGCCACAAGCAGTCGTTCAATTGCTATTGCTTCCTCCCCAAAACAATAGAAACCTACAAAAGTAGAAGTAGCCCGGCCATGGCTGCAGCCTCGCTCTGTCAGAGGAAGTGAGGGGAAAGGAGGATAACGTAAACAACAACAGTAGTATTCACTCCAACTCATTGGGGAAGCACCGCAGACCAAAGCGTGCAAACGCAAACCTCTTATTGAGAGGAACAAGCACACCCACAAGTAGTAGTACACAGCTCATTCCTACTCAACATGTAAATGTCCGTGCCCAAGTGTCTGCACACACTACACTAAGTGTTTCCTCTTGATTTTTTCCTAGGCCTTACATATGCAGCAGCTCAACTGTTTTTCAAAATCATTTCAAGTCCTCCTCACCTATCTAACATCTCTTCTGAGTCCACATTTGCATTTACAGCTACATCTATTCACATGGAAGGCCTTGAAAGGCAGCCCTTTCAGAGAGATAAAAGCAAAGTCAGAGATTGAGACCAAGATAGATAAATGAACAGTGAGAAAGCAGCCATAAAATGACTGTGGCTTCCTGATGTCTGAGATTTTTGAAACATTGCAACACTGGCACAAAGTCCCCTTAAACTGGCACAAACAGTGGGAGTCATATCAGATGTAGAAGTACCTGAGAAACTTCTGCTTTGAGTGGTTCTGCGGAGCAATGATGCATTTCAGAGTTTTTCACTTTTGCTTGGCAACCAACTGTCAACAGGTTGCCCAACTCTGTGTCTTGGCGGATGCTGTCAGAGCACTGGCAAGAAATTCAGAATGGGGCCCTACAGTGATTTGTTTCCTTCTCTGTCTGCCTCTCGATGTGTTGGAATTTCCATGAGACATCAATATGGGGCAATAACGTCACATTTTGACTATTACCATTCAGAGAATACAAATACGTCACTGAAAAAGTAAGAAATGCCTATTCAGTCAGTTCCCATAATAGCAGTATACCCTGAACTCATTCGGCATTCCTGAACAAGGCATAAATCATTCCAAGCAGCCCCTAACTCCTTTGCTGAATCACTTCCTGTCTAACTGGCTGTCTGTCTGTCCGTCTGGTTTTCTCTCAGTGTTTTCTGGCAAATGTGAGGTGCTCAAACAGTGGAGCAGGAGCTGATAAATCCAGGCCTACTGACAGGGTGACTACAGCCAGCTCTCATTCAATCAAAGGTCACACTACAGTGAAGACAGTGGACATATTCTCTTCTAGTTTCTAGCCACTGAAGAGCATGTGCTTATTTTCTGTGTGTCCGTGCATGCCTGCTTGTGAGTGTGAGTCATGTGTGTAAGTGATAATGCACTTCTTGTGTACATCTACTGCAGGGGCCCACTGAAACAGTGAGAGTTTACATGCACTTCAGTAACCTGGTAATTGTCGGTTTTCTGCAGTAACCTGATTTCTTTAAGAGATTACCAAAAAAATGATTTAGATAGATACATTTCTACATGGGAAACCTGATTTTGTAGCCATGATCACACTTGACATGTGTGCATGACAAAGAGCCAGCACACAATGTAGTGGGATGATAAGGAAGGATCATTACTGTAACTGTGCATCCTTGTATCCAAAATAAACAAATCCAAAATGTGACTAAATCAGAAAACAAACACTAAAATAAATAAGTCAGTTTCCACAGCTGTACAGTAGACTGTTTGTAAAATCGTACTTATGCACACAGTAAATAGAAAAACTGTGTGGTCTGAGAGTCTTGGTTCAAAACCACTAGGTTGAAGAAAAATCTGATTACTGACCAGCTGTATGTAAAGATGTGACATGTGAACACATTCTCATGTTTCCTGCCTTAACCTGATTTCTCTGAATAACCTGGTTTCATGTGCGCATGTAAAGGTAGTGAGTGAGTGAACACAGAAACACACACACAGAGCAGTATCTGTGAAATTCTCCTTCGACATTCTTGTTCTCCCAGTAAAAAGTCCCAAATCGTCGGCTAAGCACACAATTACAGGCATGTCAACTTACACACACCTGTTCCACCACAGTGATACACAGGCAAAATACACACACAAACAAATGAACAAATGCAAGTATATACAAATCAACTCGTGCACCATTTCCAGATAAGTGGTCATGGCGGTTGCACATATGCATATTTGCAGGATTTGACTAATGTCCATATGAAAACAAGGCCAGCCCCTTGGCCAACTCCTCTTCCATCACTCTCCACCCCTGAATCCAGATAATAGCTGTACTACACCAGCCGCCCACCACTCGCTGCCAAACATTGTCGGCTGCGTAAACACAGCCCATTCACACATACACAGAGGGAGGACAGTCAGGCTTGTCTGGGTTTCTAGTCCTGGCTTGGCTGTCCGAGCCCTCCGCTTCTCATAACAGTGAGTCCCTAGCAACACTCGAGCCAAGCCGTCAGTCAATAACACGGTGATAACAGAACTGCTCTCTTCACACTCAGCTCACACATGGCGCCGAGCTGACATACACATACTCCTATATACACTATACACAAACACACATGCGCAACAGTACATCGCACGCTCACCAGTGAAATAAACTCTCACAGGTGCATGCATGAGTACAACACGCACACACACGCCATGTTGCACACGCATACACACATTGCCTGCCAATTGCCCACGCCTTTGTACAAGGGAAAATGTGCCTGGCAGGCGAAGAGCTGTTCTCAGTAAACAGCCACAATAGCAGCAGCCAGACATGGGTGTTATGGTGGGCAGCCACAATACCTCTGTGACAAAGTATTGTGAAAGAACTTACGAAAGTCCACATTTTATTCTCTGCTGATACAAAGGGCCAATCTGTTGGCCCAGTTGCCTCATAACAGCCTTTTTGGTCATGTTGTGCGCCACAAATTTTCAGCTGAAAGAGATTCCCTGTAATGTTTCAGCATAAGCACTCTTCTGAAATATTTTTACAAAATTTCACTAAGTTAGAGAGGGAGAAAGTCTGAGGTGTCAGATTCAGCCTCCACATGCTGGTTGATGAGTTTTATTTACAGTGGTGTGACTGACGCTGCTGAGGGGCTATAAACTGCTATTAGAGCAGAGCTGGATTCCAACACAGGCCTGTGGAATCCAGCTTGGCACATTGTCTGTCTCTGGATTTGACACAGCAGTCTGGGTGCCAAACTCCAGCCAAACAGGCACATAAACACTACATACATTGACATATACAGTTCACATACAGTCTACACAAAAACACAAGCACAGGTTGACAGTCTCATATTTATGCATAAGCAAAACCACACATGAAAGAGGGCTTGTGGAAAAATCTTTAAACAACTGCAGGGATTGAGTCTGTATATTTATAGGTGGCACTTCATATTATTGGGCTCAGCTATTACTGCAGGGCTGAGTTAGATCTGTTAGCAAGGTGGTGTGATACTACAGCACAAGAAGTCATACTGAAAATGGCTTCATGCTATTAAAATGTTTTCCATGTTGCAATGTAATACAACACAGTAAATATATAACTATTATATTGTTAGAATTTATATTTATTTTATAGTTTCAAATTCAATTCATAGAACAAGTATGAATACAACAAAAAGATTTTTGCAGCTGCCCGAGCTACTGCAAAATACAGTATACATACAGTATACACACATACATAACTGCAAATAAGCCTGTGCATACACACATACACGTACAGACAAATATCTAAATTTACGCATACATAGTAATGCACCTTTCCCTAAGAAGCACCTTAGAGAAATAAGTGCTTTCTATCTACAAACTGCACTCTAAACTTAGGTGCTTTTTGATTACAGTTTGGAATTACAGAACAAAAAGGTTTACTCTCATGCTTCAGTGTTTTGTACATTTCACTTTGTACTGATTTTCTACTTAAAACAGCTAATTTAGTTGCATTGACATAACTGTTTTCAGAGACAAGTAAAGTTTTTTTCATCAGGCATATCAATTACGACTCAGTGACCTTGGGCCAGCTGACTACTTAAGCCTTTTAACTTCAGCACATTCATTTGACATTATCTTGAAAGGATCAACAAGGTTTATGTATATATAACAGTACTGACAAGTCCTCATTAGAACTGCAACCATGGTAATATAAGTATTCTTTCTTCACTCTCTTACACACACACACACACACACACACACACCACCCCCCTAACCAAGATGACACTATCTATTCCCAGTCCTGCCCCCTCAGGCATTCTAATCTTTTAATTGAATCTTTTGTAATTATAATGAAATAACTGCGGACTTCCATCAGGGAGAAAATGATCAGGGGCCAGAATGTGCCAGCGGTCACAGGAAGCTCTTATTTCTCTGCCATTGCTGCCGAGATATACCCCCATTTCAATTAGCTCCTCAATTCACATTTGAACAGCACATTAAGGGAAAACAAAGAGCGTGTGTCTGTGTGTGTGTGTGAGTGCGTGATTGCACACATGGTGATGGATTGCTCCACAGCAATCTGTTACAGCCATGTCACTCTCGTATGTATCGCTTGCAAGCATCACAATTAATATCCAAACAGTGTTCAAAAAGGTCGAGCTACGAGTGTGTTTTGGTGAGAAAACACACTTTCCCTTCTTTTGACCCTGGAGAACTGCTAAGCGTAATTGCCTCATTCCTCTAAGCAAATGAACATTGACAGAGAGGGGATTGGTCTGCATAGGCTTTCTCAAATGGCTTCCCTGGCAGTTGACTAATTCAGTTCTCATTGATGTATGACTAAATCTGTGTCCATTATCCTTACACACAGGGAAGCTCAGATGTAGTACCAGCTCCATGGTAGAAGGCACTTAAGAGCATCACACAAGCCAAGCTGGTTGAAAGGGTCTCCTTTTCAGCACGTTGACAAGGCCACCACACATGGTGTAGACCTGACATTGGCCAGGCCGTAGCCTCTGACTAACCTCTGACATTGAGGTCTCCCATTGGTGAACAAAAAAACAGGAAAACTGACCACACACTTTTAAGTCCTCCCACTGTCCTGGACTAACGGCTGACAACAGTGACACTTATCACCGCAGGAGATTTACTACCAAGACAAAAGGATATACTCATTTTGTGTAAGATTTAGGGGGACAGTTTTATTGCATTTTCCACAATTATCAAAGAAATATTGTCAATTTTATGATTTCTAAAAACTATTGTTTTTAGGAAATTCACCTCAAAGTGCAAATTACCATTTTTCCACACTGTTGAACTCTTTTTAGACAGAAAAAAACCCCACAATTTGACCACAGTAATTAATTGTTGAGTATCATGCCAGGGCCAGGTGACTCTCTTTACAAACCCGGTAGCTATTTTGGTGTGCAGAGTGCATGCTTGTGTGAGTGAGTGTGGCATTAGGAGCCAGACAGGTCCCTCTGTTGTGCAGCTGGGCTGGCTTAATGAGATATCAGACTCAAACATCAATTCATCAGCCTCATTGATGAGGACAATGAGGGGCAACTGCTTCAGTAAAGAGAGGCATTATGGCTCCTCATGTGGGGATAGACAGCCTTGTTTACAAAGGTTATTGGGCACAGAGGGCTTGAAACAGTACACCACACCAGCATCCACTTTGCTCTGCTCTGCTAGACTCAGCTCTCTTACCCTCAGGGCAGCTTCTCGGGACTTTTTATCTCTTTGATTTTCTGGGACAAAGACCCAAAAGAAAAATGTACTTCTGGAATCTGGATGCCTAATTTTTAAATGTGTGCATGTGTGTAAATGGGTTAAAAGGTGAGGCCATAGAGGCCTGATTGATTAAATAAACAACTCTCATCTTGTTATCATCAGGGCTCCCCTAGCTAAGAAGAGCAGGCTGGGCTGGCTGGAGTCCCCCCTGGCCTCGGCCTCCACTGACAGGGCATCTGTCTTCATTAAAGCTCAGCCAGTGTGCATGACAGCCACTGAAATGCTGGTGTCTTCACGATTAATGAAGACAGTTGACTCCCCCCCCCCCCCCCCCCCGAGAGGCAGTAAAGAGGAACAAAAAGC
>CM022479.1:16048850-16149463 GCA_011952105.1 Coreoperca whiteheadi | reverse complement strand
CAAAGCTGGCTTGCTTACCCCTCAGGGCTCGGGCCAAGGGGGCTGCTGTCAGGGGCTACAGAACAGCACAGGAAAAGCCTGGGACAGACAGTCCCCCCCCCCCCCCCCCCCCCCCCAACCACACAACCCAAAAAAACACAACACCACCCCCCCTTTAAGCAGCCACCCCACCCAAAAAAAAACAACACAACCCCCCCCGCCCGACTCAAGGACCCAACACCCCGAAAAAAAACCCCCCCCCCCCCCCCCCGAGAGGCAGTAAAGAGGAACAAAAAGCAGGAGGATGAACAAACAGAAAAATACAAAAAAATTTCAAAACCAAATTCAAAAAGCTTTCCAACATCAAGAACACATTTCATTTTTCCCAACTGGTGCTCTCTCTCTTCTTGTGTTCTTGATTGTTTTTCCACTGTCATATCTGGCTTGGCTCCCTTCACACTTCTCCCACCATACCATGCATATACACCCCCACTCCTTTTCCAATCTCACATGCTCTCTCACAGCAGTAGCGGCCCCCTGGAAGTGTATGGAAATGGACCCCAGTTTTGTCTGTCCAAAGACAGGCCTGTTGTTAGAGTCAGAGCCCTGTCTGAAGTCCGAGGCAGAGGGAGTGAGAGGAAAAGTGAGAGTCTGACAGAGGAAAAGATAGGATAGAAAGCTGGCCAGAATATCTCTCAGCATTTTTAAAAACTCTGTATGCATTCCACATTTCTAATTTATTCATCCATTTCTCCATTAAATAATTAATCTACTTATTAATTCATGGCTGTTTGGCTCGAGATGAATATCACTATCCATCTATTATCCAGGAGCATAAACAAATCTCTGACCTATTGGGCTATGCAAAACATATAACATCTGTAATATTAAACACGTGATATTCGTCAATAATTCAGGATCACCTTTAAAACGCATCAGAAACCAAACCTCTAGTGTCAAACCCACAATATGAATGGACTAGTATCTAAAGTGTCAGTTTCTTCTCTTCCTGTCACTCACCAACTTTTTCCCCCTCTCTTTCGTCTGTGCATACTCATAGTTTTGTTTTTAGCATACAGCACCTGGCAAGGTCAAACCTCAGGTGGCTCACATTGTCACTGAAACTTGACTCCATGGGCTCAAACATGGACACACACACACACACACACACACACAGTGGATATCATATCATAGCAGAGAGTTTCTTTCAGATGGCTGAGCAGCTCAAACTGGCTGTGGGCTGTGGGCTGTGTGTGTGTGTGTGTGTGGGGGGCGGGGGGTGGGGGGGGACTGTCTGTCCCAGGCTTTTCCTGTGCTGTTCTGTAGCCCCTGACAGCAGCCCCCTTGGCCCGAGCCCTGAGGGGTAAGCAAGCCAGCTTTGAGCGAGAAAAGGGGAGAGAGAGACACAGAGAGAGAGACACACGATTGTGTCATACAAGAAATCCAAACAGGATGCCACTTACATTGAACGCTGGCACTGCCTGTCCAAGCGAAGGGGTCCAGCCCCGCAAAGAAGGGGCTTGCCTTCCGCAGCATGCACGCACCGCGGCTGGTGACATCATAGAGCTGACGGGGGCCCATTCCCAGAGCCTCCATACAGTCGAACATGGCACCCCCCCCCGCCCTCAGCAAAAATCACTACGAGCCCTCAGTCCTGCTTGCGTCCTGTCCTGCTTCCACCGCTCACGTCACCCGCTGAAGCAGTGACAACAACAAACAGCAGCAACAGCTAGCTGGATCTGCTGCTTTCCCTTCCCTCCGTTCCCTTATCTCTCGCTGTCACTCTCTCTCTCTTTTTGCTGTCCTTTCCTGCCAATGCTGGAGTTTCCCTCTTTCCCTCTCAGCTGGAATGCAGATCTGGTTCCTGCCTGGCTGGGCTGGGCTGGGCTGAGCTGAGCTGAGCTGAGCTGAGCTGAGCTGAGCGTGAGTCTTACTCTCTACTCTCCCCCTGCCCTTGGGTGAGCTGCTCCCTGTCTGCTGTAACAGACCTAAATAACAGCCTCTCACAGTTCTCGCTGAGCCCCAGACACGGCGGAGCGAACCAACTGCCTCGGCATGACGTTCTGAGAGGGGGTGGAGAGAGAGAGAGAGAGAGAGAGAATGCCAGAGAGGGAGGGATAGACAGAGGGACCCAGGAGGAGGGGGAGAAGGGAGGGAGAGGGGGCCGGCCAGGAGAGCCTGCACTGGAGGAAGAACTCATCTGGTTAGAGGACAAAACTCTATTCCCCATTCTTCTCTTGCTTTTTTGTCCGTGCTGCTTTCGTGTTTCATATTTCTGCCCAGAATGCAAACAAACACAGCCCCCCTCCCCTCGTGTCCCATTCAGATCTGGTCCCTGTCTGTCTTTACATCGCACCTCCCCCAGTTCCCCTGCACTAAATATGAGCCCCTTCCCCTCCCTTCTCTGAGCCCCCGTCTCTAATCATAACCATATTAAAGTCCAGCCACTGGCTGGGTGAGTATGTGTGTGTGAGAAGGAGAGCCAGAGAGAGAGAGAGAAAGAACATTGTGCTGTGGTTGAACCCAGAAACCAGATGCCAGGGTAAACCCCTCCCTCCTCTCTGTCTGTTTGAGGGAACAGAGGATAGGCAGTTCGTTCTGTCTCTCCCTCTGGAAGTGCTTTAACAGTGATGAATCAGGGCTGCCTTGCTCAATCCCCGCAGTGCATTTACACAGACAAATCCCCCCCAATATACAAACACACCATGTGCTGGACACACTTCTCACAGGTTCACTTGACCTTGTTTGTGATTTATCTCTGAGCAATCATTGCAAAGACATAAGAGATGCAAGGATGCAGATGTGATGTGGCTGAGCAAGTAATTAATTTTAATGTATCAAAAGCCACTTGACTGTATCACCGAGACTCAAACACCACTAAAAAGCTTCTGCCTTCCACATTTAGTCTACTTTGACACAGGCTGTGTATCGCAAAAACAATTTAAAACATAACAGTGCCCTCACAGTGACAGTAATTCAAAGGAAATCAATAGGCGGTCTGCGGTCAATAAAAAAGCCTGTCACTGATCCTAACTGTTGCTCAGCAGACAGACAGACTCTGGCTGAGCTAAAGCAAACAGCCTGATGCAATGGGAGATATATGGTAATAGAATTGTTTTAGTCCGTGTGCCCCGCACATTCATCTCCCCCCTGTCAAACCAGTACAAGTGGTACAGCCCAGCAGGCAAAAAAGACAACATTTCCTGTCAATCTGTGCTGCTGGCTACATTCTCCATAAACACACAGTGCCCTCCCTCCCTCCTCCCTCGTCTAACACTTCACTCTTTTTCCTGTCTCATGAAAGAAAGCATGCTTTCACGTTTCGGGCTATTTTCAATGATTTCGATTAAAATGTTTATTGAACTAAAAGCTTTTCTTTCAGTTGAGACCTCTTATTTATTTTCTTAAGCTGGCACACTCTCGCAGTCAGACACACATGTGGGATGATACTCCTCGCATATACACGGGCTCTACACACTCACTCACACATCAGGAACGCACATCTAACAGCTCTTTTGTTGCATCCAACAGTACACAACATCAGTAGTTTTTATGTGTTTCTTTCTACAGCTGTCGGGTCATAAAGAGGAATCTTTATGGCAGCAAGAACAGAAAGGTGATGCTAGATAACAAACTGTTATCAAAGATGCCCCTCCTGACAGTTTGTTGTTAAAAATGACTTCTTTCTTTTTCCACCTTTCCACCCATTTACATAATAATAATAAAAAAAGGCTTTATCTGGATTCATTTCAGATTAAATCATCACTGCCCTGAGTCACATTTTTGTGATCCACAAGCATTCTTCTCACACTCGTCTTTCGTCTCCTTCCTGTCTTTTTTTCCCTTCTAGCTGCTCGTTTCATGCAGCATCCTGGAAACTAAAAACTGGCTAATTCCCTGGTGTTCAAATGTTCTATGTAGCTTCAGAGTTGTTTGCCAGGGCTGCTCTCTGGACCGGCTAGCCACAACGCGATCAATTTATAATATCATGTGCTCACACTTCAAACTCTTTTGTTTTTGGAGATTTATGAACCCGATCCGACTCTGTCCTGCTTTTGACATTTCTTTTTACTGTGTTTGAGACTATAATTCAGACCACTAACTCCAGGTTCTCCACTTATTGGCACACAGCACTGGGAGCTGTGAGTCTTCCAGCGCTTCAGAGGGTTTTGCGGAGTGAGTTTAGACATCTAATCTACACATACTCCATACTGTTGCTGACCCAGGCCCTGCCTCCCCTCCTTCTCCTCCCCTTCCTTCCCCGGCCAGAGAGGTTGAACTCTAGAAGAAACCCCCAATGGGCCACTAACTTTCCCCCCAAACTTATCCTGCCCTCCCTCCTTCTCTACTTCACTCTCTGGCCCACAAGTCTCTCCATCGCTCTCCGTAATCCCCCCCCCCCTCCCCCCTCAGTTTTTGCAAATACTCTCCCCATTTCATCAAGTTCCCTATGGCCATTTTTTTCCCGGACTGCATGATTTGTTTTAGTTGACAAAGTTCTCTGCTTATGTTTCTGGTTTTGGAAATGTTTCATTTTCAGTCGCTGCCAACTCACTGGTCATTTTGTGTAACTGCTGCTTTCAATCATGTTTAATTGCACTGATTAGACCAGACTTTCACACATATTAAAGATATTAAAACTGTGTGGTCTCTTTTGTGATAAGATTGTATTTCTATGATGTCTCATCTCCTTATCTATATAGTAGACAGGGACGCTCAGTCAGCTGGACCCAGTCTACGTATAGCTCCACATGGGCCAGAGCCCAGGAAAATCAGGCTTTACTACGGTCTGACACTATGATGCCAATTACAGATAAGACGTATACAACACATTGTTGACACTTCCTCTGTATACAGTCATTCCGGTTCCAGCTAAGCAGTCAACAACACAGTGGTGTGTGAGGCAATAAAGACAGCTTGTTTTTAAATGCCTATGAGCTAAACGCAGCATGGTGATTTTCAAAGGAATGTAGAGCTTTTCCATTGCTGATGTGAGCATGTGTGCAGTGTGTGGACGTGCTGAAACAGATTGCCGGTGATGATAGAGACACTGAACACCAGTTCAGAGCGCCCTCCCACTACAGCCAGATTCAGGTTACTCAGAAACACACACACACACACACACACACACACACACACACACACACACACACACACACACTCTCAGAGAACCTATAAAGCCCATTTTAGTTTTTTGTTTGTGTTTTTTTACAAATGAAGGAGCTAACAGACAAGAACAAAACAAATAAAACTATGTGTCATTTTTGAAATCATTGAAAAAAGCAACATCTTATTTAAGTGACGCTGTGATTGTCAGTGCAAACAGAGCGCAATCCTAGCGTTCTTACTCATCACATCCATCAACTGCTCCACCAGCCACAGGTTTTACACATGTTCAGCTCTGACAAGACATGTAATCTTATCCACTCATCTACCTTACTCTCTCACAATATATCTCTGGAAGACACCTGATGTGTCATGGAGGAGGGACGTGTGGAAAGTGAGGCATGACTTATGACAAAGCCCATTTCTCAGCGGCGGCCATGTTGATCACATGCTTGTCCCACCAAAGGCCTAACAGAACTACTTTTGAGAGCACTATCATTCTTGGCCATCTTTCAGAAGTCTTTTTCTCTCCCTCTATCGGCACTGTCATGACATTTGCTACCCGTGTTTGGTGGGGAAAAAATCTCTTAGTTGTGCGGCCAAAAATACGAACCCCCCCCCCCGTTCTCATAGGCCAAGCCTGTGCCTGTGTGCCCTCCCACGCCTACTGACGGCCCATCCCTCCTTTCTCGCCATTGCGCGCTCTTCGCCTTGCACGTGCCCACAAAGGCCCATCTGAAAACAGATTTTTAATAGTAGCCTCTTTATCTTCATCTGTCATCATATCAGAGCTGTAGTACACCCGGTGGCCTCTCCTTTACAGGCAACCTTTGCTGACTTTCCACACACGCTGGCATGCAGGCACACGCAAGCACACACACACACACACTTAACACACAAACACACACAAAGTTTCCAGCACTTAGGGCAAATTGGCTCCAACTTGCACAGAGGGGATAATGAGAGGAAATCCAAGGTGGAGGCTGAGAAGAAAGAGGAGAGAGAAAAGAGCAAGGGAACTCAAGAGTGCATAAGCCGACAGGGTTTAGGTGGATATGATAGGAGGAGCAGCTATTCCACTCGGTTTCACAAAAACTCCTTCAGTGAGGTGCTTAAGTTGACTGGAAAAACTTTCTGTCCATTTTCCCTCTCATCTATTGAATCATGGCCAGCACTGGTTGAAAAATACAAAGAGCAATGTGAGGGGAATCGATTTCCAAAAAGGAGTAGAGTGCCTCGGAGAGCTGTCATCTTGAGGCTAGTGGTCACCTAGGGAGATGAAAGCAGGCATGTCAGACAATGCAGAGCTGTTTATTAAAGCAGAGGAGGCTCCAGTCCCACTGATAGATCAAGGACGCAGCCCAACAGAACTACACATACTGTCATCACACACAAAGTACACACAAACGGTACAGTCCTAGCATTGTTAATTTGCTATGTAGACCATGGTCATGAGAGCAGAGATACCAGAGAGCCGATGGCTCAATGATGGGGATTTTTTGTGATTACGTTTTGACACTCATAGCGGTGAACGCCGGGTTCAAAACCAAACACTGCTAACTAACATTGATTTAGTGTAATAACTGGGTGCTTCATAATCTGATGCATTACTATCTTTAACATGATCTGAGAATTCATAACTGTATCAGGACAGCGATCGCATTTGTAGTTTAACATATCAAGACCTGTTCTTTTATACTCCTGTCAGAAATGATCCAGAATTAATTTCTTGTACGGTTTTGATAAAGGCTCGGACAACATGACAGATGCTACTCTTGTTAAAAAAGAAACAATATTGGTAGGTGATCATGCAAAATCAGAGATCAGGCTTGATAGTATTGATATGTATCAAAATGCACCACATAAGTAATTACAAATCCCTTTCACTGCTTTATTTCAGTCTTTTAAATTATGCTTTTCTGAAATTCTTTGAAATCCTCATTTGTAATGTTTTCACCTCAGGCTCAGGCCATTTTTCTGCTCCTTCAATAAATCCAACAGAGATCAGTAAATGACACCAAGATGACAGGGGTCAGAGACAGATGGATCGGCTTTGCTCTCAAGAACACTCAGGTTTCGGTTTCACAGTTTTAAAACAAAGGTGACACCACAGTTTGTAAGGAGCACACAGGAGGAGAAGAAAAAAAATAGTGATGGGAGTTTTGCCTTTCTGTGTCTGTAAGGAAGCTTGTGCATGCAAGGAAGTGAGGGGTAGCGAGGCTGAGTTTATCATTTTTATATCCATACAAAGCTCACTTTCTCTTTCGTCTCCCTCCCTCCCTTCACTCAAATATAAAGCATACTCACATACGTGCACACATATGCACCCAGACAAAACTGAACCTTCACAGCCAGCCACGTACCTACCTACCTCCATCAAGGCTGGGCTGAAACCCAGCACTTCAACCTTTATGAAAATAAATAAAGTGGTACAATGTGCTGTTTGTGCTCTGCTTCGCATCAAGTGGAGAAGGCTTCACTCTGCTGGTTGACATCCTTTCCTGCTGTCCCTCTACACCATTTAAACGTTCGCTTTTACGTTCCCTCTCATAGCACATTTCCCACCAAAATGGCTCCTTTACGCAACTCCCCGAGCTCCGTAAGCCAACATGACCTCCTTGTGTGTGTGTGTGTGTGTGTGTGTGTTTAAGAATGCAATGAGTGTTTTTAATTATGTCACTCCGCGTGAGGATTTTTTATTCTGCTGGAATATTTTGGTCCTTTTCACAGCCTCTGTGACTTAATGTGTTTGTGTGTGTGTGCACACATGGATACATGCATATATGCTCGGCAGCTAGTATTGCTAATGTTCGTGCGTGTGTATGCGGCGTATAAATCCAACACACACTTTACATAAACAGCACATCGATTCACCTTGTCTCCACCGGAGGCACAACTGAGCAGACTCAGGCAGCTTTTACACAAGTTTCTACACGCTATTCATTCCATTCTATTAATACAATGCTTTAATTTCATCCCACTATGATGCAGCTGAAAACACTCACATCTGAGCCTCTCGTGAGTTTTCTGTATACATCATTCAACATGAAGCTTCAAATTATGGTCTGAATGGAAAGTCCGAGCCCCGCAAAGGACTTTCAGATTTTGGTCCAAGCCATGTGGGCTGAAGGAAATGACCTACTAGCTTTTCAAAACATCCCTGTGGCTGGCTTTGGGGCCAGGGCTCCGGCCCTGATTGGTGAAAGCTTAGAGAGGTGTTTCAGGGCTCAGTGGCGATGTTATCACATAGTAAGTGGCCTTAATGGGCTTCCAACTGTTTGTTTGAAGGGCTCCCATAATGACAGGGATCAACTGATAACGGCCTCCGCTACACACTGCACAGACAGCCGTCAGACCCTCTCATGGATGAGCAAACGCCTTTATAAAGATATGGGTGGCAAGGATAGGAGTCTTCCAGCACGCCCACATGGTCAGTGAACCTCATTCACACATGATTTGAATGATGACGTGAAGCACTAAGGTTTTCTGGGTCCACTTCCTCCATGTATGCATTTAGAATGAAGAAAAGCCTACTATCTCTACATGTGCAAACACAATCCACCTACCCCATCCCTCCCCTTTTCTGTCTCTTCCCACCTTTGTGCAAAACAGGTATTTCCAAAGACACTCTGGTGCCAAAACAGAGCGCCGCCGTGGGAGGTGCTCCAACCTGTCGGCACAGCATGCACACCCAGGTAGGTGTCACCCGGACTACCTTTCTAACAATTAGCTCTGAAGCTGGGCAAGAATGCATTACTATTTACTGCACACACAAACACACACACAGAAATATCCGCAGTACTACTCCCTTTATGTGGAAGGTATTTTCTCAGTCCGGCCTAGGGACAGCCCTGACAACAATGAGCAGGCCTGTTAAGCTAACTCCTGGAGAAGAAGTAAAAGGAGAAGAAAAACAGGGCCTGGGGAATGTCCAAACCAAGACCTTTTGTCTTCCCCGCTAACATTTAAGAGAGCAGGGAATGAGACTGCTGTCATTAAAATGACTTGTAACATTCTTTGTCAGGGGATACACCAAAAGGATGTTTTAAAAGCTGATAGTTTTCCATCCACTGGCCAAAGCCTAAACTGATACTCAGCTGTATTTGTGTATGAGCTTCAGCACAAATAAGCAGTAGACACGTCTAGTTCTGAAACAATTAGTCGATAAACTGATAAGTCAATCGACAGAAAATTACTGAACAACAAATCTGTAACCTCTAAGATTAATTGTTTAAGTCATGTAGCAAACAAATATGCTAAACATTCTCTGGTACCAGCTTCTCAAATGTGAGGATTTGCACATCAGTTTTTCTCTGTTTAAATTGAAATAATTTCAGACAGAATATCTTTGGGTTTTGGACTGTTGGTCAAACAAAACAAAAACTTGGGATCTTGAAGTTTTTTCACTATTACTTTACATTTGATAGAGTAAAAAAGATTTCTTGATTAACCAAAAAAAATGGCGACAGATTACAAGTCCTTAGTCACAACTCTTGATATATCTGTTTTAAGGTAATTAATTGGGTTAAAAAAACAAAAAAAGTTTAATTTCTTGCTGATTTCAAACTCTTGCAGAATAAATCACAATAATGTTGATCCTAATATTGACAGTAAAAATATTAGATAAATACTGACAAGAGGCAGAACTAAAGAAAATGTCAATCTCCACACATAAAGCTGAGTCGACACTAACTGTCACTATGATCCTGACTTAATCTTTGACCCCAGCCTTGTTCAAGCCCTGACACAGAGCTTAAGCCGAATAACTGCAGTCCTTAACCCTTGTGAACGATACTACTGCCTGTGTGGATGTGTGAGTACAAGCAGTCATGTATGAAGCCCCAGTGCATGTGGTTGCCTGCGTCTGTTTGTGCTTTGATACTTGTTTTTGTTTTAACTCATGCCAGTGTAAAAACCAAAAAAGAATCCATCTGTCAGTGCTGTGGGATTTCATTCTGCGTCAGGGGTATGTTTCTAGTTTTTAGATGAAAGAAGTGCTCTGTGTGTGTGAGAGAGAGAGAGAGAGGGAGGGGGGGGGAGAGTGTCTCTGGTGGTGTGTGTATCTGTGTGTTTTCCTAGCAGGGTGTGTTCTTGGATTCCACTACACTAGGACATTACCCCCAGGTTCTCTCTCTCTCTCTCTCTCTCTCTCTCTCTCTCTCTCTCTCTGTGAAAATACCTTGAGGATTAGGTGGGCAACAGCAACAAGAAGGAGGAGGGGTGAGGAAGGGTGGGGTGGGGGGAGGGGGTTAGTGATTGACGGCTGAAAGGCTGGAGAGGTGCTCAGGCATGCTGTGGTTGGGGAAAGAGGGGGACTACGCACACAGGCAGGGGGGCTCTCCAGCTCTGCACTCAGCTGTTGCCACCCACACCAATTATAGCCCCTCCACCACCTACCACCCACCACCACCTGCCGCCCCTTTAGCTGTGGACCCATATTAGATTTCAAATAACTCCTGCTTACCTTTACCTCATGCCCTAACCTCAATGAAAGTGCTCCTTCTTTTCTCTCTCTCTCTGTCTGCGTTCCTTTCTCTCAAACTGACATCCTCAGCAGCGAATTATGCAGCAGTGGTTTTATATAAGGATACTCCCTGACCTGGAATCTTGATACTGATTAAAACACTGCATTTTGAAACCAGCAGGTGTTTTGAACAATGAGCAATGCATGTTGGCAGCATGTGTGTAATCTGGCTAGTTTTTCCATGACAGAAAAAAACACTGTGGATTGCCTACAGTCTCCTCTTTGTGCTCCATACATCATTCTATCATAGTGCTTCAGCATACAACAGTGCCCCCTGTGGTCACACCTGAAACTACAGGTCTAATACTACAGGATTGTTGTGGTAAATCTGGTTGTTTGAATCTTTCTTTCTACAAAAAGGTGTGTGGTATGCTCGTTCTGAATAAACAGTCAGATAAATCTTTCAGTCGCAATTGTGCTCATTTTCAAATATATGTTGATGCTCAGAGCACTTGTCACCTCACATTGAAAGAATGTTGTTTTGTCTCTAATTGCAGACTTGTGGGTTGTCTGCCTCACAAAATCTCTATGAGAGGTCCACATACACACACACACATAGACACACGCATTACACACCAGTGAAGCAAGAGCCAAAGTTTGTGGTCACAACCACACCATCTACAAGCATGTATAAGGAAACCACAGGAGCAGAGTAATCATTGTATTGATGAAAGTGGACGTTTTCCTCACAGTTTCTTTGGGGGATTTTTTTTTTTAATACCAAGCATCCTATATCACAAACAGACCCTAATGTTTTCCATTTCCACAAAATTGCACATAATGAAGTGCAATTTAAATATATCCGTATTATCCAATTTCCAGTGCACGTCCAAATTATTTAATGTGACTTTACTAAAATGAAGGTATGGGCCATATATGTAGCTAGAGTTGAAATGGAAAATGATACATGAGAGGGAGGAAAAGTCAAACACACAGTAATGAAAATGACTTACAGAGTGCGGCCATCTCTTTGGGCAGGTCAGCACCAAATCTCCCAAACAGGCTGCTGTTGGCCAGCAGGTCGAAAGGGGAGTGGCTCCTCATGGAGTTGAAGGCGAAAGGGTAGACAGCAGGTGGGAACCCAGTCATGTGACCCACCTGCTGTTCCCTGTTGGTGGCCATGGCGGCGGCGCACACCCAGGGGTCTGCAGCAGGTCGGTGGGTGAAAAGAAAAGCTCTCACAACACCTGGAAACCCCCGGAAAAGTTGAAATCCGTGTCTTTTTGAAGACTCTCAGGATGTTGGGAATGGATGAGTGACGATGGGGCCTCTGGTTTAGTGAGAGAATGTCGAACTCCACTTTAGAAGAGTCATTCAATTCACTTTTCTGAGGAGGAGAAGGCAAAGAAATGTGTTATTTCTTACTAATAAATTCATCACATACAACATGAGGATAAGTGTTTCTTATTGGCATGAACATACTGTAATGATACAGTCAGTGGTTTGTGTTGAGATCCTCTCTGGATTCCACAAACACAATTCACCTCACATCAACTCTGAGAACAAGATCCATCTACGCTCTGGGACGGAGAATAGTTTATCCGCAGTTCTAATGTAAGAAGGACATGCAAACGTCATACCAACAGGTATGAGAAAATGTGAAGGAAAGAAGAAGTAAGGAAGCATGTCGAGAACCAAAACAGATAAAGACGTGAGAGAAAAAGAATGAGTGAGCTGTGAGAGGAATAGCCAAAAAAACTGGGACTGGGCGAGGGGAAAAGAAAATAAGAAAGAAGTTTGGAAAAAGTTTTAACAGGGAAGAGCAGGAGGGAGGGAGGGAGGGCAAAAAAAGAGAGAGAGAAAAAGAGAGAGAGCTCTTGTTCCTGCAGTTTTGAAGAGCTTCCAGACTTCTACAGTGATTCCAGGCTATGCCATATGATTTAAATCACCAGAACTCTACTATAAAGAGCTCCTCTGTTCCTGCTGCCAGCCTAGCACAGCAGCCTGCCTCTCTGCCTCTTTCCCCCAGGACCAGAGGCCCAGACATGGGGTCCAGAGCATGGGGGGTGGGGGGTTGATGGGGGTAGAGGGTAGGGAAAATGAGATCCACTGATTGCTAACTGCTGCTGTCACTTCCAACTATCTTCTCTTGAGGTCAGGCTCCCATCCCACAGAGTCATTTTGGCTCTAACCTCCTGCAGCCCGCTCGTCACTTTGACTCCACACAGTAGGCACAGACAAGTCAGGCTCAAGTGTGGACAAGGCTGCAGTTATGCCCGACTGTTGACTGTTAATACAAGAGGGGAAAAAAAATCTCGGTAAAGCCTCCCATTTTCTTTTTCATGTTTTCTTTTTGAGTGGGTGGTGTGATCAGCTTGTTTTTTAAATGTGGCTTTGAAAAAGAGCAGAGCCAAGGGATTTGGAACTGCTGTGGCTTGTGAATCCGGGAGAAAAGACAGGGGAAAAAAATCTTGGTAATGAATTCGGTATAAACAAAGAAATGGGGGGGGGGGGTCTAAGGCTGAAAAGGTGACCTGCTGAACTGAGCGAAAACGCACAGAGGAACAGTGACAGGGTCTGGGCACTGGGGGGCACTAAAAGGTGGCGCCGTGCCCAGCAAAAAGAGGGAAAGCTTTCCAAGACGCACACATATGCACAACACGGTCTGAAACACATACACATGCAATCAAGCACTTAAAAAAACTCTACACATGTGTGAGAGCACCCACTAACACACACACACACACACACACACACCTCTCACCCCTTGCCTTTTCCAGGGCTCTGGCTCCCTCCCCGCCTCTCTTTCTGGCTCTTTCTCTTTCAACAGAGCCAGTTAATTACACCCTACTGCTGCAGGCAGCTTCAAACCACCACTAATTTAGAGTTCCATTACAGTAAACTGTTCCACATGTGCTTCCAGGGCCCAGGCAGGCTCGGGTGGCCACGTTTCAGGAAGAAGCAGCCGTCGATAGGCACCCACCCCCATCCTGCCAACACAGCCATACTGCCATCTTTCTTTTTCGTTCCTCCTTTCTCTCTGTATTTCTTTCGCTTCCTTTTTCAGTCTATCAAAACTACCTTTGATTGTCTCCCTTTTCTGACCCACACCACCCTCTCCGCTCTATAATCATGTCCTTATTGCCAATCCTCTCCCCCACCTCCCCCACCCGCACCCCATCTCCAGCCCACCAATGCTTATACAACTTGTACCATGTCCCTGTGCAGCGGTTCCACTGTGTGGCTAACACACAAAAACTTCACTAAAGATTTCACAGTGGGCCTAATGGGAGAAGAGGTACAGACTGGAAAAACAAAACTGCCAGCAAAGCACAAGCTCATAATGTGTGTGTGTCTGTGTATATGCATGTGTGTTATGTGTATGTACTTGGCCAGAGTTTAGCCCGTTTGGGTATCTGCCTCATGAACTCAAACCAGGCCCCATAAAGGCAGCACAATCTGTCTGTGAGTGAGAAGAGAGAAGGATAAAGAGAAAAAGGAAGATGTGTGAGAAAAAGGATCATAATAGCGTGTAGGACTGTACGCATGTGACTTTTATATTCCCACAGGAGGAAACAACAGTATATTCATCCAAACATTAAGCTTTAAATGGGTTTCAAGCCACCCAACCCAAGCGGAGAATCTTACCTAAGCACAGTAAACCACATAGCCACTGTACATTCGCACATATTTCAGGAAACAACAAAAGAAACTAAGAATGTGAAAGAAAGAAACTTAGTAAGAAAGAAAGAACTAAAGAGTACAGAGAGAGACACAGCCTTTTAAAATAGAACCCAGTAACTTTACTCTCCCCAAACACAATAATGAATTAATAAAAGAGTTGGCGCCAGTGTTTTTTAATGAGTCACATCAGCCCAGCAGCTTTTTACAGAGCCATTTATGTTTTATGTTGGGTCCTGTGGTAGGCTCACTTCGCCAGCCCGTCTGGGGCTATAAGGGGATAAGGGGAATTTGGAGTGACCTCATCCCCTGTTAGCCAGGGCCAAATGGGCATGGAGGGCCTCCCCACTTCCCCCTGAGCCTGGGGGGCACACAGGAGGCAGCAGGCGGCCAGGCAGGCGAGGAGCACCAGGGCCAGCTATGGGTGGGTTCACGGCTGCTGCTGGGACTTTCCATCATTCCCTACGATGTGCACTGTAGCAGTTTAAATTTACTTTGGTTGTTTCTGTAAACAGTGGAGTGTCAGACCTCACAGTGGTTCATCATGTTAAAGGAGACTCATTGGTTACACTATAATACGTTGATTTTATTGGACAAAACGCTGTGTAGCAAATTAAATGAAATCAATCAAGCTGACAATTTGGAGACAGCGCCACAAGACGAGGCACGCTTAGAGAGAATGAGATTCTCTTGTTTGCTCACGAGTTTGGATTTCAACAAAAAGACAGAGCAGAACAGAGAATTGAGCAAGAGTGAAATAAACAGAGAGAGAGAGAACAGTTCCCACAGATTGAATGTCTGTCAAACAAAGGGTATCAAATCCTCTGTGAGCTAAACAACAATTGTGCCTTAACCGTTGTGACGGGAGTGAGGCCCCTCAGGCAATAAGAACTGCAGTCAAACATAGCAAATAAATCACGGCATCTCAGGAAGCTCTGCACCACACAACCAAGAAAGGCAGTGGTTTTTTTCAGTCAGCACAAGAAACCACAGGTGATTACTCTGCGTATATGAGCAGGATTCTGGGTGCCATGGCTGCCCCTGGTTGTTAAATGGACGACTTTTCTTATTGCAGTAAGGGAAACACAAAAAATGCACATCACTGTGTGTGATGTTACATTGAGTTAGAATTGTATGTTTGTCTTTGTGCATATTTGACTTTGAAGTTTTCACAACTCTTCCCACTCTTTGACTCTTTGTTGTTTCACTTTTCAGAGATTGAGCAGTTCACACGTCTTCTTTGGCTTTCTTGAACTCTCCAGAAGGCCACAAGATGCAATTTTCTGACATTTTCTGCGAGGTAATTTAAAAAGTATGTGTCAATCAGTCCAGGCAGAGCAGCAAGTCAAAACCTTTACTGGAAGGATTGAATTGTAAATTCACAGCCTCGAGATAAATTAACTGTACCATGTATTCCTGGCAGGGAAAGCTTGGCAGAATCAAAGAGTCCTCTCACTCTTTTTCCACCACTGACTTGCCCACTCCTGTTCATTTTTTGACAGAAAACTGCATGTCTTCCAGGCACTGTCCTCCATTCGTCAACATCATAAAGTGATTTATGTTCAGTAACTTTGTAAAGGAAACGACTTGAAGCAGAGACAGTTATGTTTAAGTTTTGGGTCATGGGTGAAGTCATACTACCACAGCAGTTAAACAATTATTTTGTGTCCTAACTGAGTTGACAGACTGGCTTTTCCAACTGCTTGGAGCAAAATTAATATTTAATGTCATCATCACTGCTTGACATGCCCACACAGAGCAATCAGCAACTGTTTGTGGACAGAACAGTCACAGACAAATGAAAATGGTCATATTGAAATAGGATCATGAGAGCGTTATCTGATCTCGTCACTGGCGTCGGCAGTATTTTGGCTGTGAAAACACTATCCTCAACACTATTATCTGATACAAAGCTGACAGCTCCCAGTCTTTCAACAAGTGGCTGGCTAATGGCTCTGAGAGAGACACCTAGTGACAGACGGATCCAGTGTCTCCAAACAGACCCTGCATTCCATCGCCTCAAACTTGTTTGACATCTCCATGCTCTTGGCATCACACAAGCATGTATTCGCTTACAGCAACAATGCAAAGTAGCACCTCTGTGTAATCATTTGTCACACAAGAGTTATTGTTTTTCATGAGTGCCACTGGGGAGTGTCATTATGCAATCCTTGGTTTTGTGTCTATAAATAATCAAACATTCGTTCCTAAATCCTATTTTTTTTGTTCTCTCTTTCTTTTCTTTGTTTAAACATAATGTTACAAAACAGGCTGTATTGACTTGCAGTGGTGGAGAGAAGCATGGAAAGAGTGAGAACTCACAGTGAGACATAAAACACTTTGTGACATGATGAAGTCATCCTGACAGCTTGCTGTTTCCATGATGTGGTAGAGCTCTTTGGAGTACTCAACATGGAGACTCCAGAAGTGGGTCCAGCAAAACAAGAAAACACACCACAACAGGAAAAGGCAAAGACAGATGATGGTAAGAAAGTTTGAGAAATAAAGAGACAGTCAGAGAGACAGGAAATAAAGCAAGAGAAGAAAGTTCAAAGTGGCACCTGTGTGTTGGCTACTCTTCTAGATTTGAAAGGTAAAGTCGGTGCTACTACTACATGTACTAATACGTTTGGTGATTACTGAGAGAGGAATCACACAGGCGGGCCGCAATGAAGGTGTTTCCCTTCCTCAACTCAGAGAGAAACAATCCTTTCTCTGTATAAAGAGATGCATAATGGATGGGTTTCACCACCGCTGCTTTTAGCCTCGGGAGTCAAAGCAACACTCAGACACAAGCAGGCCCAAACACACACATGCAAGCACAACATGCAAAACAACACACATTCACAAACGTTTAACTTTGTGCCAAAAGATCTTTAAATGAGGTCTTGGAGGCAGGCTGAAAATGTAAATCCTCACAATCAGAGCGGAACACCTGCAAAAATAGACACAGGAAACAGTGTGCAGATAGTTTCCTTGTTAATTACAGTGTGGTAGCGGAGAGCCCCTCGATTGCCCTAAAACCACCTGTCTAACCCCTCCCTACCACTTGGCCTTAATTGCTATAGAAATTCCAGAAAAAGACAGGTATCAACAACTCCCAGATTTACTGCTCAAAGTCATGTCACAAAGAAGGACTGTTAGTAGATTTTGTAACACAGAAGCTTTTATGGGTCAACTGTTGTTTCACTGGTTCCCACAAAACCTCAGATTTATCCACACCTGAAAAGTATTATCACATTATGTACCAGGTTTGCAATTTTATTAAAAATTTCATGTAAAAGATATACTCATTTGGTTTTTGACTTTTTAGAACTTTGATGGTTTTACTGGGGAAATGACTAACAAATGAAATATTCATTGTTGTTAACATCCTGTTTTCTGGTGACATTTGACTTTTTGATCCATATCCAAGACACCTCTAAATTTAAGGCACACATGACTGAAAAACTACCACTAATAACATTGTTTCAATAAAAGAGTGTGCTTTTGTTCACAGATAGTTATTTTCATTTACACACAGTGCATTTTACCAGTATATTACTGCTGACCTGCACTGATGGACAATACAGTAAGTGAGCATTGACTAAAGACTTTTAAGGCTGGTCTGTCGCATGATGTGTTTACAACAACGAAAATGGGAGAATGGTTTTGGGGAGGCCGATAAAGCTGACATACTCATGATCACAAGTACAGGGATCATGAGTAATGTCACATAACCATCTGGAGCATATAACAGCAAGCACAAATTATAATTGATTCCAAAGTGTCACTGAAGACAAGCAAAATGCTGTGACTGAACACCATGAAGGTAAAGCCGCTCTGTATGGATACCCTGGCCTCGAAAAAAGACACTTGTGGTGCCCTGGAGGAGCAGGGATATTACTCTGCCTCAGAGATGAGCTCTGTTTCTTCCACTCCAGATGTCACCGACTCAGAGTCAAACTGATAGACCAGATGACAGCGGAGGGCGACACAGATATCACTGGCCTTAAAGCAGTCATCCCTCACTCGACCGTGTGGGTGTTTTTTAAATTCACTTCAGTCGAACTGTCCCTCACACTTATGTCAGGTCCAACAGGGGATATAAGTGGTGAACAGCAGGTGCAAAGCCAAGGCAGTCCAGCTGCAGTGGTTTACCTACTGACCAGTCACTGCTGAAGCAATAAACCAAAGCACTGTGGAAAGCTACACTCTGACATCAGGTCCCTGATCTTCATCTGATATCCAAATCACACAGCACTAAATGCACTGTGTTACACATGGCTGTAACAAGTAGAACCTGTTAGCCTAGCACATATGCCAACATCAATAAATTATCTTTAGTGACACGCTGCTAACTATGGGAACACGATGAATAAACTAAGACCAGAGTTTCAGACACCTCATGCCAGAGGAATTAGCCTCTGCTGTTTAAAAGGTGGAAAACAATGCTTCTCTTTTCCAAGTGTTCATATGTTGGTTATTAAAAAAAAACAAAAAAAAAAACAGGTCAAGGACTGGTGACTCCTCCGGTGAATACACATTCATACACATCAAACACACTAACACACTCACACACACACATGCTAATAATAAAGAGCACCACAGGCACTGGGTAACACTTGAAACACTCACTAATAAGCACATATGTGCACACAGGCACACATGCAGGCACACACACACACACACACACACACGCTCAAGTATGTTTTCATATAAACTCAGTGTCACTCTCACAGTGATAAAGCAGAAAGAAATCATACTAAAACATCACACACAAACAAAAGTGTGTTAGGATGTTTTAGTTTTTACACATGAAAATCTGGTCAGATTTCGGCAAACAATGATAAATTGGCTCAAAGCCTCTCAATGGTTTTGTACACCTGGTCTCTATCTTCAATTAAAGCTGTCGACCCATTCCCCCCCCAAAAAATTGCAGTCTCTCTGGTAACAGAGAGGGAGTAAGAAAAAGGAAGACAAACAATGACTAAAGTTACAGATTGTATACTTTTTAAGTATAAATTACTCACCAGCTCTGGTGATGGTGAGGCAGACGGTCTGATGAAGCAGTTAACGGTGCGGTCTGATGAGCGGAGCTAGCCAGGGAAAAAGGAGAAAAGATTTGTGTACGTTCGTCAGAGTCCTTCTGACAGCAAAGACAGAGTAGCAGTGAGCCTCTCTCTCTCTCTCCCTCACTCCCCCTCTTCCACTCTCTCCTCCTCCTCCTCTCTCTCAGTCTCTACCTCTTAAAATCACTCTTTCACTCCCCAAACACAGGCACACACTCACTCTCTCACTCACTAAGAAATAATTATACTCTGATTCATAAAGCCTTCCTTTGTCACGTGACCCAACACTTCAAATATACAGCACATTTTTTCACAAGCCACAAAATGCCTGGGGGGAAGGAAAAGGCCCAGAGAGCTTAAGTTTCTGTTTTTAATTCTCTCTCCCTTCTTTGTCTCTATCGGCTAAATTCTTTTACTCTCCTTCATCTACTAAAGGGTCGGTTTACCTACAAACTGTTTGTGCATGTGGAAATGCAGACCCATGTCGTGATCTTAGATCATGCATGTTTAATCAATAAATTCGCAGTTTATTAGGAGAGGATGTTTGAGTATCCCAAACAACAAAGATTATAATGTTTTGATTTAACACAGATGCTGTTTTAATGGCAAGCCAGTAGGTTTATTCTTCCAAGAAAGTCCAAGTATTACACCTAGTCATTTATTCAATTTACAGATTCATTATAATTGATTTTGTCGTACCTGTCTGCTCAGTACAGGCATGTTCTGTAAGTGCTGATTTTGTGCAACTTGTATTTGTGTTTGGCACTTTGTTTCATTGCTTACAATGTTTCTGTGACAATCTTCCCAGAGCAGTGATAATAAATCACTAATTTTGTTACAATTGCTGATGCTACTACTTCTGATTTTGTACGAGGAGCCTTGAGAAACTAATTAAGGAAGTACGGCACACAAAGAAAACTGATAGAATATCAAACAATGACATCCTCATTGAGGATAAATGAAAACCAGAATTTGGCATTGAAGGCTGGAATCTAACATTTTTTAGGATACAACATCTGTCAACATCCTGCCAAACATTATGCAGCTAGGAATATTTTTAAGTCAAGATTATTGGAAAGAACCCTGCAGATATCTGTACCTAAATCATTTCAGTTCCTAAAATCAAACTAATAGTGGCACATCAGCTGCAGGGAAGTCCCCTGTGAGATGGCAGAGCTGTGCAGCAGCAGCAGCACCGACAGATTTGGGTGTGCCCCTGAACGTGCCCCTCTCTCCATATGAGATCATATGTTTCAGATCTGTGTTTATATGTTTGTGGTTCTGGGTGTGTGCCCTGTTTTTCTGAATGTAATGTTTCTCAAGTTGTTTTGGTTATGAGGAGCACCTCAAACCTCAGAACTGGGAGGAGAAGGCACACCTCAACTGGCACCTCAACTGGCACTTTTGCCCCTGCAGCAGAGCATAGATCAACTACATTAATGGCTAAACCAAGTAAGTGCAACTAGCACTGTCAAAATACCCAACTTAAACATGCACTACTTATTCTGAAACTTCATGTAAAAAGATGTCCTTCAGGCGTATTGACCATGCACCACTTCAGTCTCCCAAATCTCACAGTCAGAAGCAGAACTGCCAACCAGTGCAGCATGTGAAATTTCCCAGATACATGTACATTTAAGACCTGCCACAACTGCTGCTTATTTTGTTTGTAAATCACAGTAACTGGCCTGACACAAGTAGAGATCTTATCCCCAAATACACTGACCCCAATATGTCTCCAGGAAAAAGCCAAGCCACACCAGCCTCGCTCCCGTTTTTCCTGTGTGCTTCCGATTTTTACAGCCACATATGGTCTACAGAAGCCTACTGAAATCTTCTTTCAGAATTTTTTTTAATATGGATTTTCTTGTACATAATCAGGGGGAGTGAATGAATAAGGAGTTTGAGGCGCTGTTGCCTTTTTGCAGAAACCTTATCTTCAGGCAGCACAGATCTAAGCCATACTGCAAAAAGCACTTCAGCCGATCCTTATCTCGTTTACATTTGATTTATGTGTTGCTTACGAAGCCACTAAGGCTAATAGAAATACCTTAACTGTTTACATAGCAGGACTAAATCAGCAATTGTGTAAAATGAAACAAGAAGGTAAATACAGCCATAGGTCGCTGCATAAACTAACACTATATTAGCCACTAGAGTGATGTGAACTGTAAAGTGTGAATTTCAAGTTGGTGTGATGCCATCAGGCTGACTGAGACCATGCATTTGTGTCAGAATGCGCAGTCAAGTGCACGATGATAGCCGTGCGTGTGTCAGTGCGCAGGGCATGCTGTGCTCCTTATTAAGTTATGACAGTGAGCTTCAGCAGGGGGTGTGTTCAAGCTTTGCGTATGTGTGTGTGTGTGCGCGCGCTCTTGCAGCACGCACGTCTGCACTTGTGAATATGTGTGTGCTTGTGTCTGTGTGCATGGATGAGCATGCGTAGGCAGTAGCAGCGAGAAGGTCAGAGGTTACTAGTGTTTGTGTTTCAGTGTCAGTGAAGTGTGCTCCAGGCAGAGATTTATGATCATTGTGTCTGGGAGGCTGCAGAGTGGGGGATAATGAAGATAGATCAGGGTGCTATCTCTCTCTCAGGGCACCACTGGAAACATGGCCTAAGGCCCCCTCCGTTCTCGTATCATTAACTTCAGCCTGTGACATCATAACGCACTGCCCTGACATCAATCCTAACACAATGTGCTCTGACAAAAAGTCGAACACAGAGAGGCTATTCCTCACAGGAAGTCATCCTGCAAACACAGGCATTGTTCAGCACGTAGCTTTGCAGCTTCTCTGGGTGTGTTTATGAAGATATGAAATATTCATGGAAACATCGTACTCAGTCGTGTGTTTCCACTTTAGATCCAACGTATTTGCATTCACAGAGCTATGGAGTAGAGGCCTGGGGCTCGCTGGCAGAGGAGGAGCGGCAAAGGCAGAAAGGAAAGAGGAAAGGGGGGATGATGGAGGGAGCAAGGGAGGGAGGAAGCGAGGTTAGAGGGGTTAAAGAGAGATGGGGAGGGAGGGACAGGGAAGGTGAGAGGGAAGGTGAGAGGGCCAGTGGCTCAGGGAATGTGAGAGAAAGGGGTGTGAAATAGAAAGGGGGGAGGGAAAGAAAACTGGAGGGTGAGATGGAGAGAGAGATGGATTGTGGAGGGAGGGATAGGAGAGGGGGGTTGATGGGATTGGTGGTGGTGAGGCGAGTAGGGGCGCAGGGAGCTGGTGCCTGTGGCGGCAGGTTTTAATCAGTAACAAGATGCCTGTAATGAGATCACTATTTCCCCACTTTCAGATTGATGTCATGTGAAGTTTGGTGCCACACTGAGACAGGCAGGGGACGCAGGGCAATCACACACACACACGAGTCATTTGCGCATACAGATGCAGAAACACATTCGTGTACACACACACACACACACACACACACACACAAATATACACTTGCTTGCACTTTCTTGGTTACAGACTTAAACACACATCCTGTGAAATGAAGGAGCTCATTCATCCAGCCTGGCAAAGTGCGCTCATTTAGAGTCCTTGAAGTAAAAACATACACAGAGGAATACTACTCGCAGGAAAATGAGTTACTCATGGCAAAGGAGAAATGTATGTGTTAGGGACCGAAGGGCATTTACCACTATGTACTCCTCTAACAAAAACAAATGAGCACAAAGCTTGGAACAGAGAGAGAGCCAAAAGCTTTTTTACTGCCGAAGAAACTAAGGGAAAAAGAGAGATGGAGTGGGAGAGAAAGAGAAAATAAAAAGAGGAGTGGGTGTGTTTGCTTTTTGTGCATATTTTGGGGTGCATTCAGAGGCTGTCGACACAGCTACCAGCGTGTGCCAGCGCATGAGCACTCTGCCTATTCCCCAACATGTGTGTCCAATGAAAGGTGAACGGCTCTCCTGTCTATACTTTCCTCAAAAATCAGCCATGATGTCACCATGAACCCATCTTGAACCCACCTCTGTCAAAAAGCATTACTCCAGCCCTCCCTCCCTCTGCCTCATTTTCTGTTCCACCTCTCCCTCCTTCACGCTCTATTCCTGCCTCTCGAATTCTTCACTGAACTCCCATTCTTTCGCTTTCCTCTTTTTCATCTTTCCGTATTCTTCAACATTTCCCCTCTCCCGTCCATGTATCCTTTCTCGGTCTCCCTCCTCTCTCACTGAAGCACACAAACTCTTCTTTTTTTTGTTTTTTGTTTGGCAAGCGTGGGCTAATTGAATCACCAAAAAGCGCAGTTGTTTGCCAAAAATGCCAGGATGTTCTGATTATCATAAACTTTGTTTCAGCTGTGGTTTCACAAAGAAAATGCTCTCTGGGTGCATGAGGCGAAGCCAAAAAAATAAAAGCAGAAAAAAAAAGAGGAATAGGGGAGAATGCAAATGAAAGAGGGGAGAGGGAAAGAGAGAGAACACTGGGGAAGAGAGGGGTGGTGGGGGCAGCAAGAAGGCAGCCAGAGAGCCACATATGGAAGTGATTCTGTAATTACTGCAAATCTGTGAGCTCAAAAGGAAAGGTCTTCTTTTCCATGCCTCCTTCCCTGCACATAAAACTGCCCTTGTGAGAAAGCTGGGCACTAAATACTGAGCAGGAAACATGAAAAAAAGCAAAGTTTTCATTAGCTTCTGCTTTTTTGGCATGTAGGGTTGGTATATAAATATGTATACGGTATGTTTAGCATATTGAGTTTAAAAACGGATCTGCTTTTGCTATTTTTCTGCACAGATGAATAAAAAAAAAACCCTCTGACGATCAGGAGGCTAATTCCTCATTGTCTACTATGGGACATTTGTCTGCATTCTTTGCTCATTCGCTTTGCTTTCCTGAGTTTAATCAACCATCCTGGACGCTGATCTAAAACAAACTGGGAGGTTCAGCCTGGCATAAATTTAAGTCTCTCATCAACCACACACCTAACTGGCATCATTCACATACAGCTCACATTTAACAAGGCGTGTGAGGGAGGGGGCGGTAAGGGGATGAGTGACAGACACAGGCCTACAGACAGAAGGATAGACGGACGATGATGAAGACTGTCTTTTATGCCTCAGGCAAAGCAGCGCTTTGCAGGTGTGTATGTTGGCAGCGGCTTCTGTTCTGCTCAGTCCCCAAACACTTTCAGCAGCCTGCAATTATCTCGTGCCCTGCCATAACGTGTTCTCATGATGAGTGCTTGAGTCTTACAAACACACACAGCCTATATAGTAAACACACCCGGATTGACGCAACTTGAGCTACGTTTATACTTAAACACATCCAATTAATCACAATTAAAGTACACAGTCCTACCTTCTTCGCCTAGAGTAGTGTATGCCTCGGCTTCAAATGCGAGCACATTCCCCCAGAAGTTTGGACAATAAATAATGGATGACAAGCGCACGCACAGCGAAGTTTTCTGTGAAGGAGGCAAAACAAAGTCACGGGCGGCCTTCAGAGAAGTCCTCCATCAGGCTACAGCACAGTAACTTGGAAAGATCACGCGGTTTGGTCTTACGCTTCAGAGATCATTTCAGTCATTTGTCAGTTTACCTTCGTTTGTTGCCAATCCGTCACCGTGTCCCAGGGAGGCTCAGGGGCGTTGATGGGAGCTACGGTGCGTGAAGATTTCTGGCACTGGGACTCCCTCTAGCGACAGAAAGAAGGACTGCAGTACACATCCGGTCAGCGAGGGTGAGATAAGACGGAACACAACAAACAAACAAACGAATAATGATGTAAGAAAATAATAAAATAGGGCAAACAAATACTAACCCTGCCACTCTTTGCATGTCTAAAAAAGTTTTATTTATATTGCGTCACACGAGTTAAGCATGAGAAAGGGAACTAAAAGAATGGCGGCGAGGGTCATTAAAGCAATTAGCCTAGTTACTAGATACATTGATAGACTGAAAGACAGGAATAGGATAAAATACGCTTATATACAGATTTATAAATATATATATATATATAAATATTTAAAAAGCAGTCATTTCTGATTATCTTAGACATTTAGGCATTAATGTTTAAATGTATAGCGAAGGAAAACTCAGGCGTCATATTTTATGACTAAGTCGAAATTTGATTTTCAAAAAGCTAAACTTGTTTGTCTGCAATATCCGCATTAAAGTGTACTCTTGCACTGACACTTCTAAGCAACATACATTAACTAAATAAATGTGTTTGACAGACAGACAGAATCCTGCTTGTGTATCAATGCCATGAATTGCCACTGAGGGGCGCTTTCCACAAACTGTGTATAGTTGCAATGATTCAGGTACAAACTGACTGGATGTTATAAAACTTCCTGTTGCGCAAACACATTTTAAAATTAGGAGTAAAATGAAAAACTATGAAAACCGACTTCACCCTCAAGGACACAGGGTGGCTGCAAAGACAAAAAAGAAATTAGTCAATAGCGTATAGATTTTACATTTTTCGGCAATAAGAATTGTAGCCAAAGCTTCAACAGCATGTTGTTGGCGTGTCATAGGTCCAGATGCGCGTCTACAGTTTAATTTCGGCACATGGGCTTTAAACTTGGCACTTGCTGTTGTTTGGCATTTCTCAGCGTTTACCATCCGCTTGCAGCGCTACTTGTCAGAGAACAAGCAGTCACGGTGAGCCACGCCTATTGTCCATGTGCTTCATCCCCCAATCTCTCCATCCCTCCGTACCACGCGCTCCGTATTTTGCATAAAATGTGTATCAGTAGGGCAGCGCTCTCCCCGGCACATGCAGGGCGCACATGTAGCGTGGCTTTAGTGAACACATACCACGGTCGAATAAGCGCATCAAACTCCCCTCAGCTCCAGATCCCCGCTAATGAAAATGCACAAAAGCGTGAAGGAGAGAGAGGGAGAGAAAAGACTCCGCGAGATACAAAGAGTGAGCCAAATCCCACAGAAACAGGCACAACACAAGTTGAGCGAACGGAAAGGCGGTCACATTTCCTACTCACCTGCAAACCTGATTGAGGTGGGTGTTTGTATCAGTGGGTGTGTATGTCTTGACTGACACCCTGTTCACGGACGTGCTGACTCTACTTTCTTGGAATTCATGAGAATCGTTTAATCTTCGCTCGTGCTACCTCACAACCTCTCCAGCCGAGGCGCAGTATCCAGAGCACAGAAGGCATCCAGGTATCTTTGAAGAGACCAGCTTGTCTAACTTACCTCTCTGTCAGACCAGACCTGAGCACTAAGAGAGACACCTGCCGACAGTTTACTGGGAAAACTTTATGTGCACTGGACACATTTCCATCACTGCTCTCCATTTTTGCGCTCCATGGAGCAGGTGTTTTACGCAAAGCTGCTTTTTGACTTTTTGACTTGTGTTCAAAAGACTTTTTTTCCAGTCAAGTGACTTTCACGGGCGTCTATCTTCAAGTCGGTTTGGAATCATTGACATCAACAAGAGAAATGGATAACAGCCCTGGTAAGATTAACTTTAACGTTATGTTTGACATGCAACAACCGTTTCATTATTATTGCACTGCTGATTATGACATGAGTCAGAATAGATTGCTTGAACGTCATTGTTTTCATTCATTTTGTTGCCAACAATCAACAGGGGATAACTAATGAATTATGACTTTAATTTGGGCTATATGTAACATCTTTCATTAATATAACGCAAAACGGCGTTACCATATTTATTATTTGACTGATTGTATAAAACGCTTAAAGCTCCAAATTGATCTTCGCCTAATATGAGCATAATTGGCAATTATGAGTTCTTCTCACATGTATCAGTGGGTGCACGGAATAGGTCTATATAACTATGTTTGCACGCAAGTGACTGAGTATTTGTATTGGTTTAGGCCACCACCTGATTATGACAGGTTAGGTTTACACCAATTCGCTCTTTAGGGATTGTATCACTTTAAAATTCAATAAAAGTATAAATGTAAGAGAGACTTTACGCACACTTCTCGGTGCCGCTGCGTTCAGATGGAAAATCGCAGCGCCTGGACTGCAGCTCTGCTGACGGCGAGCCGCGCCATATGGTTGTAGTGAGGCTGGCTACTTCCTGTTTCTCTCCATGAAAACAAACTCACGTGGAGCTTCACTGGCTGTCACTGGAATAATAAGCTGCCACTGTAATCATAAAATGCCCGTGCCAGAACTTTAACTGCACACTAACCCTCTATCATCTCACGGGGGGGGGGGGGGACAAAGCAACTTTGGCGTAAAGGGCGTGTTTGTTAGGCTGTACTATCAAGGCCATCGCTTAAGTGCATGCAGCATAAACGTTGATAACGGGACTTCCATCCGTTAAGTCGTATTAGGCAACGTTTTCTCGAGGTCAACCAAAGGTGCACATGCTTTGCTCTTTCCTCTCTTACACTGACGGTGACTCCTTTACAACAGCGACGGTCACGTTCCAGCACAGGTGATGGGCGCACCCTGTGCACCGTCAACATGTTACTTTAATCTGATGCAACACTAAACCCGGTTATGATTCACCGGGTTATGATTTCCTATTTATGTTGCTGAAGTGGGCCAGTGTTGTTCACAGAACAAGCAATGCAGTTAAATGAGTAATCACAGATGATAGCGGTAGTAGGCCTATTAGTCAGCCGATAAAGAGGAAGACTGCATGCTGGGCTTTTCTGTTGGCGTTTTATTGACGTTTGGAGGGTGTTTGTGCGAGTGAGGGCAATTTCAAGTATTTTTATTGGTTTATTTATGTATTTTACAGTTTATATAATTTCTTATTTAATTGGAAGTAAACATTTAAATGTCCAATTCCTTTTGCAATTTATTCTTCCAATAATCGATGTAAATGTAAGTGACCACATTGAACTGGGTTCACTGACCTTCTGGTGTTTCAGTAACGTTATTGGAATGCACATGGCTTCATTTTCTCATGAGTTCAGTGTAGTGATCTAAACAAAGCTCATAAGCATCATCATAACCTGGCAAAATATATGACTGCAGTGGTGGGCTGTATGGCTCATAAAGTCCAGCAGATAAAATGAGTTTGTGTGTGTGTGTGTGTTTCTTGACACAGAGCCCCCATTTCTCAGGCAGAGATGATTAGGTTGTGGGGTTTCATGTAAATGCTAACTAACCCCATAAAGTCAACCATAATAAAACATGTGCTAGTTAATAAGCTAGTCACATTAGTTTGAAGGCTGTTACAATAATTGATTTTAAAAAAATCCATATTCATTTAAAAAAAGTCAAACCGTATCCCCAAAATATGTGGGCAGTGGAAATATAAAACCATTTACCCCCAAACCAGTCCACAAAAATGAGTGTATTTATTTATTTATTTTTTTTAGGACATGCAATGCAGGGCTTATTGACATCACTCAGGACTAGTATTACCAAAGGAGGTAAGAAAACGAATTGTAGGCATATAGGTATTAAACACACTAGGCTATAATTTAGCAGAAATAAAGGGATTTTATATTATAGAGGAGTTATCGTACGCATTTCCTCACAATATAAACCTCGGTCTGGCCACATACTGATCCAGCACAGATCCTCCTGTTTCTAATGCAGCGCCTGTGTGACAGTGCAGGCGGTGCTGCTGCTGCTGCCGGTGCACAGTCAGACCACCCCGCCGCCTAACATGCTGCTCTATTTAATTTGGCTCTTTAATTAAAAGCCCCTGGCGGACTGTAGAAGCTCTGACTTGTAGCTGGAGCGCAGCTTCATGTCTTCCCAGTGAAAGCTCTCGTCAAAAGCCTCCTCACGTGGCTTCCCTTGCAGAGCCGCGTGCGACGCGTGAGACGGCCTGCCCGGGCCCTCCTCCCGGCAGCTTCCCCGCTCTCACGGACGCTTCTGTGTTGATGTCGCCTGCGGTGGTGGTGAGAGAGCCCTTGGTCAGTGGGTCAGCGATTCCATGCATTAACTTTTTCTCCCTCTCTCTCTCTCTCGTCACGTTTTCCCGCCTCATGCGCCTCTTGCAATCGGCTATATTGGAAGCAGTGTGGTAGAAGCTGACTCGATTTTCAGTGTGCAACATCTGTCCCCTACTCAACGGTTCAGGGCACACGTCCGCTCAGGGTGTGTTTCAGCTGGAACGTGACTCTGCTGTTTAACAATCACATCTCTCCTCTCATCCAGTGCGTTCTCCAAACGACGCTGGCATAGCTACAGATAGCGGATTTAAAACATCGAGAGGCTGCATCGCTGATAAAGTCGCACAGCCCGGAAACGAAGGTTTTTCAGTCCATGTTTGACAGGGCATGGACGTGAAAACCGGGATATTAGACTAAGAGCCTAACAGATTTCAAATCATATTCTGGTGTTTATCCACTGTGATAAGCTCCTCCTGACAACTGCATGAGCCAGAGTTAGTGTGTGATGCAGCACCAGTTTGAAGAGATGCTAGAGGCACATAGACACTATCAAGTTCCTGTGATATTGACCTACTTACACAAGCCTGAGTGAAGTCTACTGCAAACACCCAAGTATTGCTCACAGATTGGCCTTGTTCAGTAGCACACAATAACCTTTTTTTTATTGGCCATACAGCATACATAATTGGCAGCCTATATGTATTGCTCAAAGGAAGCAAACTATATGCCATGTTTATGAACTACACCACCAGGGAAAACACACACTATGGCCACCTTACCTGTGGCCGTCTCTCCATGTCCTGCAGTATAAGGAGAACAAATGACAGTCAGGGAGAAAGGACAAGAGAGAAGAGGAGAGGCGCTGTTGTGCCTGTGAAGCCCTCGTTGCTCACGTTTCCCTGCCTGCCTCCTGGCCCAGGCACATTAGTGCTAGCATCATTTGAAATAAATGAATACATCCACGGACCATTCAATATAGAAGTAGATTATTACAGGCTGCCAATAATAAGAATAAAATCAGTAATGCATGTCTATCACATAATCAATTGATTGGTGATATCACTTTGCAGCCTGTGTGGATACTCAAACTTCCAAACTGCAATGTTTGCATTAAAAAACAGAAAATGACTATCATGCTATGGTTTTCCATTAACCAATGACAACTAATGCCTTCTTTGACAATAGGTGGTGATAAGAGGAATCTGCCTATTTTGTGCAAAATCATAAAGGGAATGTTTATATTTAAATTGTATTATAACCTTTATACACTTGACACATGCAGGTGGTGGTTTTATAGTAGACTATCAGTCCATCACTACTCAAAAGCAGACTGTAAAAAGGGTTGTTAATTGACAGTGTTTACAGCACAGTGGCTCGAGGGGTCATTCATAAACACCTACTGTACATGTGAGTCTTCAGGTGGACATGCAATGTGTTCGGGTGGAGTGGGGGTTGGGCCACGACTGGGCTGCTTGTAAGCTCACGAAGAGGTGAGGCTCGGGCCGGCATCTGCTGGGTCTGCCTGATGGCTCCGGCATGAGTCAACAAAAACCAACCACCAACACGTGCCGGTTGAGGGATTATGAAAACATTTGCGCTAAAACAAAAACCTTGTGCAGCAAAGGGCGTCACACAGCGACGCATGCAGGGATACTGCACTAAATCATGGTTTCCATATACAAGGCTGAGTTGGTTAAACCACTGTGTCATGGCATGAATTTTAGATGCTGGAAATAATTTGAATGTTGGAAATTTGCATGTGCAAGCTAATCGTGAAACGTTTTAAATTTGACACATTTTGTTTAGATTCGTTTAAATATTTAACTTTATTTGCATATAATGTGCTATTCGGGAACGTCTCTCTGCTGGACTCTACTGTACACTGAGTTGCTTGTAGCCTACTGTATATATTATTGCAGCGGTCCAGTTCATACAGCTGAGGCTTTTCCTTTGCAAAAAACGTGACTCACATTCTCCGACTGTTGGTGGCGCATAAACAGCAGTGGCTGCGAGTTGGTGCCACCTCCCGCCCGGGGGGGCGTCCCAGTCAGCGTGTGTTTGTAAACACAGATCTGACTTCAGATTGTTGTATAGGCTCTTTCAACACGAGACTGCGGATTTGGTTCGGGCAGTAACCGTGTCAGGAGTCCATGCATGTGAGGCGGCGGTCAGGTGTCGTGCTGTTAGCTGGCGCTGGGCACGGTGCCAGGGGAGCGAGGCTATTATTGGAGCGGAGGAGGCAGCAGACCCCGCAGACACGTGAGGCCGTGTCTCAGCTCATCCACAACGCATGACTGGAAGTGCGAGCTTGCGTGAGGGGTGGGGAGGCGACATGCGAGGGAAGCGAAACTTCAGAAACGACCACAGCTGAACGACAAAAAAAACAACAACACACCATTCCACATCTTTACACAGTGCCTGTATAAATACTGCGTTATCGTGACGCAGGAATTGTTTGCAAAAAGTAGCGCTTCCTCGGTGCAGCCAGTGGAAGTCTGCCTGCGTCGTTGCTGTGCTACCAGCAGTATTTTTAGCGGCCACTTTATCCGCTTGGACGCAGCATTAGCCTAATACACTCGGGATGACGCGACCACGCGGCAAATTCTCAGAGCTGTCCGCTGCTGCCCAGAGGTTGTGCAACATTATATCACATAACATCCAAAGTTGTAGAGTAGTTTCTAAAGAAATATGGATGGCCAACTTAAATTTAGACTATTTCTAGTCCAATTCTGCCAACAGTTTACTGTATGCAAAACAAAAAAATAAAGCCACTTCTTATCAGTATCTGAATGACATTGTCTGCTTTAATTAGGAGCTTGAATTTCAATTTGAATCACCTGACCCCAAACTCTCAACTCATGTCCTCCATCATTTCCGTTATCTGCAGGAGGTGGAGTTATCCTGTATGCAGGCTCCTCTGGCAGTGCCAGCCCCAGCCCTGGCAGCCCCTCCAGTGGGTACCAGACACAGTCACCATCTTCACACTCCCAGCCCTCGTCTCCAGAGGAGGTTACCTTCACAGAGATTGGGGCGTTGAAACAGAGGGCAGGTGGGTGCACCACCCCATCCTCCAAACTGGTGTTCCAGTTCCCAGAGGTCTACGGTAGCCCCTCAGCAGCAGCCAATCCACAAAATACATATGCACACCCCATCGCAGGAAAGAGGCCATGCGGGTTCACAGGAACGTTCACAAGTTAGTGTTTCCTCTCTGTCGACAATATGCATACAGATTTATACCTTGATCTAAGTTTTTGCAGCTTCTCTAACTGGCTGTTTTCCCTTCCTCAGAGACAGGTGGAATGGTCCTGCTTTGCAAAGTCTGTGGAGACATCGCATCTGGTTTCCACTATGGAGTGCATGCATGTGAGGGCTGCAAGGTAAGGACCCCGATCAGAAAAATCAGGTCAATGATCATCATTGTGGAATGATTCAACAATGTGTTGCTTTTGGTGCATCAGTTGCATTTGATTTTGTTTTGTTTTTTGTTTGTTTCAGGGTTTTTTCCGCCGCAGTATCCAGCAGAACATCAACTACAAGATGTGTGTGAAAAATGAGAACTGTCTGATCATGCGTATGAACCGCAACCGGTGCCAGCACTGCCGCTTCAAGAAATGCCTCTCTGTTGGCATGTCAAGAGATGGTGAGACATCCTGACACATTTTTAACGTGAGAGACCCTCGTGCAGTAGTGCCAGGATGCCACAGTGCTCTGATTAGCCAAAGCAGCAGGGAAATGGGCAGCTCGAAAAAGGGGCACGGTACTGATTAGTAGGTCTGTGTGAAAAATGTAATGCGGAAAGTCTTTTGAGGTCATCGTGCCAGTAGCTCAAGTCACTCATTTGATCAGCAGACCTGCCTTGCCCTTATACTGTCACAGCACCACCAAAGATTACCATCTGGCCTTGTATCACTCTCAAGTTTCTAAGTGTCTTTCTTGTGCCCTTTGCAGCATCCTCCCACAATGCTCTTGTTCACTACAGCCCCGCCCCCTCCATGTACCCACCATGTTCCCTCAGCTCTCTTACATCTCCCCCTCAGACAATGATTTATGAGAAAAGGAGCCTCGAAGTCCCCGAAGCTATCTATCATCTGGAAAACTGCAGCACACACAGGAATTATTTTAGGAAATTGGAACAGGGTCAACTTGATTACCTTGTGCATGCCCATAGAACATCTTACCGCAATTAATGAAGGATAGGGCAACAATTAAGCAAGGGATGCAGAAAACAACCCGTCGTTGTGACAGAATATATCAGGTGTGACGCTCCCATCACCTAGTTTTAAGCTTTAATAGCTGAACATTGAATGATCACCTATCATTGCAGGTTAAGAAAATAGCTGCGCTGACCTAGAAAAACAATACAAAACTGAGCCTGTAGTGTACTCATACATCATGACCTACTTGGTGTAGTTTGCCTGTCTTCTTCCTCCCAGTATGGTTTCTGCTTTTCTCCGCCCTCCAGTACCCTGCATTGCCTAATCTAGTAAAGAGGTTAGTGTTATTTCTTCATGTGCTTGGCACTTCTGGTGTACAGAGAAAATAGGGCGGTAAAATACAACACAATAAGAGAACAAACAGCCAGGTGGACCCTCTTGGAGGAGATTTTCGAAAGCATTGAGGACCACAACCTAGAAACCCCTTTTTGCTCTGTTTCAACCATTACAAAAACAGGAAAACCACATGCAACTGCCTGCAACCCACAATAAATAGTACACGATTTCACAGTAGGCAGCTGTGTGTCTTTGGCTCTGCAATGTAGGCAACTATTTAAGTCTGTTGGCATGATGGCACACTTTTCTTCCTCTAACCAGAGCATCATTTTCAGAGCAACAGCTCACTAGTCCACATTTGCTTCTTTTTAACCACACTGAAGGGGATTAATCTCACGCCACATTATTGGCCCCAACCTCATTAAGGGATCCTGCAGGCAATGAACAGACTACTGTATATTTGGTAAACACAGCAATATCTACTATGCAAAGTAATAGGTCAAGTAAATCACCTCACTTGACCCAACAGGGTGTCATTATGTTTTTATGTAAATTGCTTAAGTTTAACATATGTGAATAACAGTACATAGCTTTACAAATATTATTTCTGCTATACCAATTTTCTGAAATGCAGGTATCCTATACTTGCAAAAGTCTTTGAAGCTGTACCAGTTCAACTTTTCTGCCTTATCTAACTCCACCTAGCACACACACCCCACCCCAACCCCCACCCCCAACCACACTCACACACACAGACACACACACTCACTTTCCCTGTATCACCGTCTCTCATGTCAAACCTCTTCATGTCCTCAACTGTCTTCTCTACTCGTATCTGCGCTTCAAGCCCATCTCGCTCATCTCTCTCCTTCTCACGATCTCAGTCCCAGTGACATCACGCTAACGTTGCCCCACTGCCCTACTTACAAGTCGAGGGAGGGTGCAGGAGAGGAAGGAGACGGGGTGGATAGAGGCGAGGATGAGGCAGATGGTAGCAGGGGTTCTATAAATAGCCTCTCCAGCTGATGGTTACTGTGGGAAGGGGGATGGGGATATTGGTGAGGAAAGGGAAGTTTTCATCTCACAACTTACATGATTCTCCTTGAATTCATTCAATACTTGAGCTTTTGGTGTGTGTGTGTGTGTGTGTGTGTGTGTGTGTGTGTGTGTGTGTATAAGGGTAACTGTTTTACCATGATTAGCATTCATTTAGTCTGCTGCTTGTGTCTTCCCTAGCTGTGCGTTTTGGCCGCATCCCTAAGAGAGAGAAGCAGAGACTTCTGGATGAGATGCAGAGCTACATGAACAGCCTAAATGAGTCGGCTGCCATGGACATGGACTCCTCTTCAGTGAAGGATGCTCCCTCCAGCCCAGACGATGGCAACTCGAAAGAGGCCATTGGGGCAATCTCCAGAGCCTACCATGACATCTTCACCAGCAGCAGCAGCCAGGAGAGAGCAGCCAAGAGGGCTAACATCATCACCACCACCACCAACACATCTCCCTTTTCTCAGGATGCCAGTTTTCCCCAAGACTCCTCTCACCCCACCTCTGCCCAGAGTGATCAGTCTTGCCCTGTTGCGTATGCCACTCAATGCCCAGTTGCCCCTAATGACAACCAACATACGTTCCACAATGTGGACAACAATCGCTATACCTACTTAGTATCAACTAATCAGAATCATGATCACTCTACCAGTACAACACCTCAAAGGGGCAGCTCTGCCAATCATAACAGTTTTCACAATGCAGGAAGTACCCAAAATCAGCCCTCCTGCCCGTGGAAATTAGCTCCAGGAGCTAAAGTGCTGGTAAGTGCCGGAAGCAGACTAAATTAGATCATGACTCTTCTGATATATCTTGTCTGGCCAGCATTTTATGATTATTTCTGTCTTTTGTCTTTCTTTAAGGCTTGTCCTCTCAATGCATGGCCCGTATCAGGGGCAGAGCGCACAAGTCAGGAGATATGGGAATCCTTCTCTCAGTGTTTCACTCCTGCTGTTAAGGAGGTGGTAGAGTTTGCAAAGGGCATCCCAGGTTTTCAAGAGCTTAGCCAACAAGACCAGGTCATGCTGCTCAAATCAGGCACATTCCAGGTAATGCAGTAAATTTCAAATGATTAATTTGTCATAAATGTGTGACTCCTTCCTTGACTCCAAATGTATTACTGGTGTAAACATTTGCCTGAGTCTAATCACTGCGTTCCTGTTTTTTCTGTTTCGTGTGTGTTTAGGTTCTGATGGTGAGGTTCTGCACCTTATTCAATGCTGAGGAGCGTACCGTAACCTTCCTAAATGGCCAAACTTACCCACTGTCCACCCTGCGGGTCTTGGGCATGGGCTTTCTGCTGGATGCAATGTTTGACTTCAGTGAGAAGTTGGGCTACCTGGGGCTAGAGCCTGATGAAATGGCACTCTTTATGGCTGTGGTGCTGGTCTCTGCAGGTGAGCGAGGGGCACTATTTACTTCATGAGTGGTATAACAGTGACAAAAGCAGAGCAGTGAAACTTTGTTAATGAACCAATAATGTAGTAACTGTGTCTGTCAACCACTCACTCTTGCTTTCTCTGTGCTCCTCAGACCGTTCTGGCATCTCAGACATGCAGGCTGTGGAGCAGCTACAGGAAGGTCTGATCCGTGCTCTACGGTCACTGATCACTCGCCGCCGCCCAGATGACACCGCCCTCTTCCCCAAACTCCTCCTGTGCCTGCCAGACCTGCGCACCCTCAACAATCTGCACTCTGACAAACTGTTGGCCTTTCGCATTGACCCTTGAGCAGGCCGCTTGTTCACAGAGAACTCAGACAAAAACTGTTTTACACAGAAATAGACCGTACACCACACACAAACACATGCACAGATACTATCTTCCAAGGGCAGCACTTGCTTGAAAATTGAGGAACAAGGAATTGTGCAATCTGAGGAGTGTCATTCAAAAGGATAAATGAGGGCAGTAGCGAACATATTTTTGATTCGTTATTGATCTTCATGCTATGTTTTGGGACATATAAACATAAACACACATACAAAGTCATGCAAACAAATAAACCTCAACACCTCTTGGGAGACGTTGTTCCAATAAAAAAAATGTATCATCATGTACAGTTACTATTACTTTTTTTTTTTGGACAAATAATTTGTAAACTTGCTCATTATATCCAGCCTACTTTAGAATAAAAGCCAATTCTCTTCTGTTGATTCCTTAAATCGTACAGTATTAACAGGCCATCGCTAAGCAGCAGCTGAAAGACGGATAATGTAGATACAAACAGTTATTACTTAGGGACCAATAACGATGAGTGACTACGTGTCAGTTTGTGTTTAAGAGAAAGGGAATCTGTATATAATACATAGCGAAGTCTGAAATATTAAGGTAATTGTGTATAACTGTTTCACAAACATACCATCTGCATTAGTACTGGAATGAGACCACTATTTTAATGTGTCACTTGCACACAGTAGAATGCATTCTGTCTCTTACTATTTTTGACTAATCTTCCAGAAAACATTTGGCACACCTCGGGTTTAAATATGCTAAAGTCAATGGCATTTTATATTATTTCACAAAAACTTGTGTCTGCGTCACTATATCGTATCACATCTGGACTGATGGAAACACTCCATGCATGTTGGATTTTGTAGTTCCTTTGTTTATTTTTGTTGCTGTAAATACTATGTTACTCCAATGTCTTTGTATCACTGACTGAACTGATGTGATGGATAGGACGGATGAGTTTGGTGTGAAGAAGAATGTACTGACCTTCCTTTACTAGGTGGGGGTTTGGCCATGCCAAGGGGGCTTTGCACAGGAGAAAACGTAGTTTAGGATTCTCAGATGGCCTAGACACACTTCCTGCTATCAGATGATGTAACCAACCAGCATAATCCCTGAAATCACCAGCACTCACTCCACATGCACCCTTCCTCTGCCCCCAATGTTTGTCATACAAACATGAGTTATTTTTGGGTGAGAGATCTTATTTGATTGGTCCTCTCACTGTTTGCTTGTTTGATTGTGGCTGATTGAGGACATCTTGTACATTTTGTAAATGTTTCTTCCTAAATATAAATGATATAATGATATAAAGTTCAAATTATGTATAACTCTGATTGTGTGTCGTTCTTTTGTGTCCCTTCAAGCAAAATGAGGTAAAGAAGATGTGCTGAGTAGTTAGGACTATATGGACATCAGAAATGGGTTATGCAACTAAAAGTGTATATTGGTACAGCTCAATAAAATTAGATGAACATTTTCATTATCTAACAGTTGCATTCCCTTTGTGCTATTAGGGTGTTAGAGTCACTTAGAAGGATGACTGCCATCGTAGCTAGACATTCATACAACGTAGTAGGCCTAGTTATTTTTATTATGTTGTAGGCTACTGTACAATGTGCCGATTTCATCAGAAAACTACAAAGCATTTTTCAGGAAATGCTTACTTAAAATAACAAACTGTTAGTAAATTAATAAAATCCAAAATTAAGAATGGACTGGCCCTCCTTGAAAGTTGAAACACTGGATGCCTGGAAACATTAAACAACTTTCTCCAAACCCCTGGAAATCAAAAAGAAAAGTAGGGCTGCCACCTTGTGGTGAAATAAATAACAGATCCCAGATCCCGGATCCCGGAAGTGAATGGTCTGTTTGCTACTAAAGGCTACGTTTGCCTATATCTTGCACTAACACTCAGTTATGTTTCATGGTCTCACTTTTGTACGTCGTGTAACTAATATGGGACTGCTGTCAAACGGCACAGTAAGATATTTCAAATACTATGATACAGTATAGTGAAAAACATATGGTAGGATAGTGACGCAAGTTACAACGGTTTTATCCTAACGTCAATAGCAGGTTAGCTTGTAGGCTAGCTTAAGCTAAATAACAATAGCATGCAGGTACATTTCAGCGACATCAATTACGTGTTTAAGTAAACTAAATTAAATTGTCACTAATCAAGCTTCCTGTCATTGATGCAGGTGGGGCTATACTTTCGTAACTAGGTAATGACGTTTTTGTCGAGTACCTATAAATAAATTCCTAAAAGTAAAAGCTTATTAGCTAGGTTAGCTGCGAACTATCATTGCGCGTTAGTAACGGTAACTCTAGTAACGTTAAATTGTTCCGTGGTAACCTAAACGCTCCTCTCTCTGTATACTAACGTTACTTGTTCACCTTGTCTGTGTTCACAGGTGCTGAGGGATAGAAAGAAAATAGCGGAAAACGCCCCAGGACCTCAGATTTGACCTCAAGTGGGTGCAGTTTGTCACACCATGTTGGTGATAGCGTATCTTGCCATCATCCTCCTGCTTGCCCTGTGTGTTGGCCTGGAGCTCACAGCACACCGCCTCAGCCCACCTCAGTCTACTCCTACTGCTGTAGCCAACCCAGCTTTCCGGCGCTTCCAGGGTATATTCCTCCGAGCATACCTTTTGGCTTTGTGGGCAGACTGGCTCCAGGGTCCTTACCTCTACAAACTGTACCGCCACTACAGCTTCCTGGAATCCCAAATAGCCATCTTATATGTGTGCGGCCTGGCCTCCTGTGTTCTGTTTGCTCCTTTTTCAGGCTGGCTTCCTCAAGCTTTGGGCCGCAGAAAAACATGTCTTCTCTTCTGTCTGTGCTACTCTGCTTGTTGTCTCACCAAGCTGTCCAGAGACTACTTTGTTTTGATAGTGGGCCGTGTCCTGGGTGGTCTGTCCACATCCCTGCTCACCACCACATTTGAATCCTGGTACGTGCACCGTCACGTAGAGATCCACGATTTTCCCAAGGAGTGGATCCCTGACACCTTCACCAAAGCTGCTACCTGGAACCATGGGCTTGCTGTAGGAGCAGGGCTGGTGGCTAATATCCTGGCTGAGTGGCTCCACCTGGGGCCCGTGGCTCCTTTTCTCCTGGCTGTCCCCTGCTTGGTGTGCTGTGGCTGGGTGGTGCTAACAGACTGGGGCAGGGAAGAGGCTGAAGATGGTCCTAAAGGGGACAAGCACACACTGCTTCTTGGCACTCCAAATGGAGGCGTAACTCGTTTGTCTGCGAGGGCCCGGTTCTCACGCAGCTGCCATGATGGGTTGCGCTGCCTGCTGTCAGACAGGAGAGTCATGCTCTTGGGTGGAGTGCAGGCTCTGTTTGAAAGTGTCCTCTACATTTTTGTTTTCCTGTGGACCCCAGTACTAGACCCTCATGGGCCTCCTTTGGGAATAGTGTTCTCTTGCCTGATGGCTGCCAGCATGGTCGGCTCCTTGCTGTACCGCCTAGCCACCTCCACACGCTACCGTCTACAGCCTGGCCATGTTCTCTGCCTGGCTGTGCTGATGGCTTTCTTCTCCTTCTTCATGCTGACCTTCTCCACTGCCCCAGGCCAGCCTAGACCTCATGAATCCTTTCTGGCCTTCCTGCTGCTGGAGCTGGCCTGTGGCCTCTACTTCCCCGCAGTCAGCTTTCTCCAAGGCAGGGTGATCCCAGAGGAGAAACGGGCTGGTGTACTGGCCTGGTTCCGGCTGCCTCTGCACCTGCTGGCCTGCCTAGGGCTGCTGGCGCTCCATGGGGAGATATCAGGAACAGGTGGAGGGGAGGGTGGCAGCGGCACCAGACACATGTTTGGAGGCTGTGCAGTCATGATGCTGGCAGCTTTGATGGCTGTAGTCAGTCTGTTCACCCTGGGCAGGAACGACACAGACCTGAAACTGGAGGGAACCAGAGGGGAGGGCGAGATGTACTGAGGAGCTGGACCACATATCCATATATGTTTGACTGGTTTCAAATGTATTGTGCCAGTTTTGTGTGTCTGAGAGTAGAAACCTCATGTGTTCCACTGGAGTAATAATGTCAAAATGTTGCCAAATGCATCAGTGAAGGAAATCAAAGGGTGTTTTGGTAGATTAAAATTCAATTGAATATTAATTTTTATGTTTGCCTTGTTACTTCTTTGCTGTTGTTTTTTTGGGAGGTACTTTTACTAATCATGTCTGCGTAGGAATGCTTTGGGAACATGGCCATATCTACCTTCATTTGTCATGTAAATTGCTGGAAGCTTTTAACAGCCATGTCCAAAACTCCTGATTAATTCCATTGACTATTCCAGATAACATGTTATTGCCTCATTGTGTCCACTTACAGGGGGATGAGGTGAAGTTGGACAAGTTATAATTAATTTCCCTAATCAGTATCCCCGTGAGGATCAGTAATATAGTGGTTCCATCATATGTTTAAAAGCAGGCATGAAAAGATGTAAGTTTACAGAGAGTATCCAAAGAAATAAGATCATGTTGAGCATATAAACCAGTATCTGAATGTCAGTTCTTACAATACTTCTTCCAGCATCTGTGTGTTTTTATTTAAAAGAACAATATACAGTAGGTCACTTTTACTTTGAACGCTTTTTCTTTACTGTCTACAGGATATTTTCGCTGTATTGTCTTACCATTTCTCTGTTTTTTCCACTTTTAAATAAAAGTGTACATAATTAATATTGTTTACTGGAATTTATATTTTGTGGCATATTGATGTTTTATTATATTTATTCATTAGTATCTGAGTTGGGGTTTCCACATAATCCAAAATTGTGTAATATCAAATATTTTAAATTGCTAAATTTTGGCTGTCCAACTGGATTGTAACTACTTTATTAACTAATTCACAAATTAACAAACTTCTTAGCATTAAAGTCTCATTCTATACCAATCATTTTTGAAAATACAATTACAACAATGGATTATAATGGAAATGAATTGGAAAGTAACAGCTGTAAATTGTTCACCTTTTTATTGAAGAAAATCCATTTGTGTTTCATGACGTTCTACTGCAAAAGGCCTATTTAAATTCGCAGAAAACATTTAACTAGCATTGACCCAAGTTGTAAATCTGGAAGATTTACAATATTTTAGCCCATGCAATTCCCCTGTCCTGGTTTTGGCTGCAGACCATATTTCCAGATTTCTCTGGACTTCTCTCCTCATAATGTGTCATGCAGCCATCCATCCATCCATCCATCCTCCCCATTCTTCCTGGTGCTGTGGTACAGCCCCAGATTTTCTCTATGGTGCAGCGTCACCTGGATGCTGCTAGAACATCCCTCGGTGGGTGTGGGAGGGGTATCTGCACGAGCCTTAACTGCGTTGTTTTGGGATTACATCACAATATCATCAGAGGGTTTTCAGACTGAGCAGGCAAGAAGAGCACCATCAATCCGAGGTCCTTTCAGACAGTTTAGCTTTAACTCCGCATAAACTACACCATCAAGAAAGGAGACACCAGAGTCCCATTGACTGGTTGGCATACAGAACAAGACAACCTACCGCAGGACTAGAGGAAGGCATCATGACACAGGGCAAGGTACGAGCTCGTTTTATTCGTGTTTTTAGCTTCATCTTTCCGTCCGCATTTACCGTTAGTCAACGTTACAACAATTAAAAACAGTTCTGTGTTGTGTTTGGAGTTTCAGTATGGGGTCCAGGTTGTTATGTAACAGTCAGTTGACATACGTGGCTCTACTCCATCCTTTTAGTGTCACTATTGTCAAATGCTTGATGGCAATGCAGGCTAAGGTTATTCAGTTGTTAATACCTCCAGATAACGTTAGTCATTTTAACGAATGATAAGCTGACCAGTCTGTTGTTTTGTGTCCTGCAGCATAGTATTTCTAGCCACAGAATCGCGCAGGATTCAATAGCTGTTACATAGAGTAGCTTATTAATTATATCTTACTCATGTTGTAAATTGTCATTTACACGGACATGATATGTTTTGCCCTCAATGCTAAGCTGTTGAGTGTTACCTGGGTTTGTGTGAGTGAAATGCGTCACTGGTTGGTTTACCATGTTGCGTCACCATGACAACCCATTTCTTTCAGTAGCGCTAGTAAAAAAAACAAAAGCGTGCCGGCCCACCCCCAGTTTGTGCCTCTTATATTTTTTCACCCACATGGTTAGAACAGTCTTTGAGGATTCTGCAAATAAAGTCAGAACAGCTGTTATTAAATGCCCTGGTTGTTTTTTAAACATCGCCTGTTAATTATCTTTAGTGTTAGAGAAACCCATCCTCTGTGACCCGAATGCAGTATATGTATTTTTAATTTACCTCAAATAAGCAAAGGTACTTATGTTGAATTGCAGGAGATGTGTCATGAGTTATGCAGCTGTGTGATGGGTGTAACCTAATGAGTGTAATTTGCCGAATCTTCCCGGGTCTTCAGACTGCGGAGGAAAGGCACACAACAATGGTTCAAGTTCACTGAAAAGTATCGATGGAAGTTCCTGGTACATTTGTTGGGAAAGCAGCCTATGCTGATACATGAGAGGCACAAACTGGGGCTAACCTAACTACAGTCTATCGTTTAAAACCCGATCTAACTTAATAGAATAGAATTGCAGTTCTAAACACTGTAAACGGGTTAAGGGTTAATTCGTTGTATGAAACGCATGACAGCGAGGTAGGGCGCAGAGCATAGTGCACTGTGCAGAGGCAAAGCGCAGCGCAGATATACGTCATACTTTAGCATTGGATTTAGCTATGTCCGCAAACTATATGCCTATTCACAAACCTGGCTGTGACTGTTTACATCTCCCCACGAATTACTTTTCCTGGCGAGATCATGGTATGTTTTGAATATTGTGTTATAGAATTCGGGGACTCTGAAACACAGTCCTCCTTCCATCACCCTCTGGCTGCGCTTCATTAGTAACTTAGTTCCACTTCCCGTCATTCACTTGGCTCAGGCCTTGGTGTTACGTTACAGCATGCGTCGCACAGAGGCCACTCGGAGAGCAGGCGGAAAGCGTGCGGGGGAGGAGCGAGGGATTTCAATGGGACGTACCTGCCCTTGCACACTTGCAGACCAAACTATCATGGATCGACCGCCAGTTGTAGGCTCAGCGCTTTACTACTTTTTACAAATCATCAGAAACACCTGCAGACGCATTTCAATGAGGCGAAGCCATCCTCTGCATACAATTGCAATATTTAGGCATTTTGTAATTACCCTAGCTGCATCAGTTTCTGATTTAGACATTTCTGTTTGTGATCTGTAGGCTATCATTGTTATCATAACTATTATTGCTAGGGGTTTATGATATCTCACAAAACAGCAATTTTTCCAGATAATGTTGGGAATAAATAAATCGCACAAGCTGAAGAACAATCCAAGTAGGATATAACTAACTAGGCAATATGAGTTTTATATAGGCCCCACATTACTGCGACCTAACCACGAATGGATTTTCTTGCACCAAATCATAGACTGTAATGCATGGCGACATGTCAGCAGTCAGATGGGGCTACCATGTTTGTGAATAGACATATAGTTTACTAACTTAGCTAAATCCAATGCTAAAGCTTCTTAGCACACTTGTTGATGACGATGGCACTGCGCCATAGCTTGCGGCGAGCGAAGAGCACATTTCTTATCATGTGAAGGCAGCTTCATTGCTGATCATGTGTGGGAGCCTTCACTGCTATGAGCTGAAGTTTCAGTTGAAGTTGAAGTGCTGGAGATGGTTACGTGTGTACATTAGGACAGTTGAAAATGCAATTGGTATGTAAACACTGACAATAATTTAAGTGTCACCTGAAATGTAACTAAGAGCCCAAGAGTAAGCTAGTTGATTTGAAGAGGGAAAAAAATCAAGTGTCAGTGGTCCTGTAGACACTGAAACAATTCAAAAATGTCAGTTGAAGAGTATGCACTGAAAGAAGCTGCACTGTCAGTTGGAGGGTAACAGTCGAAAGCAGCTGAAATGTCAACTGTTGATTTGTGAGCTAAAGTGTAGCCCTAAGCACATTTGGCAAGATTTCTTCGGAAGTGTCAGTGTTAAATATGATGTGATTACCTAAAAGTGCTGCTACAGTAAAAGAAAAGAAAATACATCATCACCATTGTTAAATACATACAGCAGTACTGCATAAACTGTAATCAAACACCTGAAAATCCATCATGACCATTTATCTTAATACTTTTCATTTTATAAGATGGAGAAGCTCCTGCAATATGACTCACGTTTGTGATTCTTTGCACCAGAAATGTTTACAAAAGTATATTTCTGGGAGATAAGTGTGTATGTGTGTGTTATATCACACTACTTAACTAGTTGCTATACTGACAGACTAGGGAACAGTATTTAAAGCATATGCAACACCGGTAGTATGTGAAACATTTTAAACTCATTACTGGAAATATAAAGTTCAGGTTAAATGTAGGGGATTTTTTTCCCCCTTCAAATATTGATTTACTCTGACCTAAGATAAGATATAAGTTTATTTATCCAGAGGGGAATTGTTGTGCGTCAGTTACAAAGTAGGAAAGAGTGCAAATACAAATGTAAATAAAGTTTCAAGTATTAAAATATCAATAACAGATATCCAAAATATACACAATTCCAAAATAAACAAGGTTGACGGTACGGTTGCTTCTTCATGAGCTAAACTAAACTAAAAGATAACAAAATTGTTCATCTTTTGTGACAGCTGCCACTAGCAAACAAGGCCACCAATGGCTCCTCCAGTGGACAAGTCTTAGTGTCACCGACTCCTCCCAGCTATGAGGAAGCCACTGCGGGTATGGTATATTTACTCATAAAGTTAGTTTGTCATTATCTTTAACAAATACATTTGACAATGTTTATTGTGTTTTGGGATGGCGGGGAAGTGATGGGATTACATAAGTACAATGTTGGCTGAAAAATGCATTGTAAATCTTAACCACCGAAAAGTCTTAAATAAATGTGTTCTCTAGACACCAGTGCTCCTTGCTACAATGATGCTGAGATGCTCACAGAGTTCACCTGGGATGATTGCAACATCAGGAGGGTCTTCATCCGTAAGGTATCAAAACTTTATCATCACACTGATGACAATGTTAGCTCCGTTGTGAATGCTGTCTATAACTGATAATTCACCTCAAATGACCATGTTAAACTTTAAAGGCCTGACCAGCACATACCAGTTCACGTACAATTATGCAATCCTTTTTCACTCTAACTTTCTTTCTTTTAGGTGTACACCATCTTGATGGTCCAGCTTTTGGTCACTCTCGCTATTGTGTCTCTTTTCACATTCTGGTGCGTGTTAGTCCAATTGCTTTTTCAGTGTTCTCTGGATGTTTAACGGTATTGAACAAGTAATTTGATAAAACTGTGTGTACTTACTTAAGGCTATGTTACTTTTAGTGACCCTGTGAAGGACTACATTCAAACCAACCCTGGGTGGTACTGGGCCTCTTAGTAAGTAACAGGTTTTTCCATCTCAAATCAGTAATACACAGTTACTCTGTACATTTTGGGTCCATGTCACTTCTGTCTTATTAAATATCTAACAATTTTTCTGTTGTTTAACAGCGCTGTGTTCTTTGTCACATATCTGACCCTATCTTGCTGCTCTGCACCAAGGTAAGTTAAGAATTCTCAAAATGAAATGTACAACATCAAAGAGAAAAAAAAAAGTAAATCCCCTATGGTATTGACACTCCAGTCTTTTACTCACTCCTACAGGAGACAGTTTCCATGGAATCTGATTCTGCTAGGCATCTTTGTAAGTACAAGGCAGATATTTGTCATGTTTTTCATAAATGTTTTTGTGTATAGACTGAATTGTGTGTTCTTTATGAGGTGAGCAGTGTTTTCAAATCAAACCTACAGACTGAGGTTTAGAAATGCAAACTGTACATTCATAGATTAACAATATTTGATCATGTGGAACTTTCACTCCACGAATGATTGTAAGTTGATGGTTAAAATGACCTAAAAGAAATGTCTGAATATGTTTTATAAAAGTTAAAGCTCTCCTGTCATGACTTGTCCAAAGAGATTTTAAAAAATGCCTGCATTTTCACATGACTTTCATATATCCCGTTACAGACTCTCTCACTCTCCTACATGACAGGGATGTTGTCCAGGTAGACTGCCTTGTGTTACTTTGCATTGTGTCTTGCCTTTTTTAGACCCTCTCCTTAGCTAGCATGATGGCTTTTGCACCCAGATAAATAGTCATCAATGTATTTTCTTTACCGAATGTGAGGTTGTGTGTGTGGCCAGTGATGTAGATCTATATAAAACTGTATTGTGTATTCTGTTTGAAATTGCTTGAAAAATTTTCAGTAAGTTTTGCATGTTTTCTTGTTTTAATAGCTTTTATAACACCAAGTCAGTGGTGATGTGTCTGGGCATCACAGCAGCAGTCTGTCTCCTGGTCACAGTCTTCAGCTTCCAAACTAAGGTGAGAAAAATAAAATTTTTACTTTCCTGTACTTCATATCTGGTATCTGATATACTGTATGCATGACTGAGGGTGAAAATCAGTCAGCTTTTCACACCGTTGGATTCACATACTCATTATTATTATTTGATTTCATGTGCTTTCTCTGTCCAGATTGACGTGACATCATACCAAGGCGTGCTCTTTGTCTTCTGCATGGTCATGTTTATCTCTGGACTGGTGTTGGCATTTGTCCTTCCCTTTCAATATGTAAGTATGACTATCCAAATCAAGCAATTACCCCACTTGTGTGTCATGTAAGATTGGAATGTGAAGGGTTTTCAGAGAACCAGGATATAGTTACATTAAATTACAAATTTAAATTGACAGTCTGACAAACATATCTATATTGAGATCATATTTGGTAACTGTACCGTCATATGTTAGTTAGTGGACCTTATACTTGATAATACTGGAATCACATCTAATAAAGTCATTTTTACCATTTAGGTACCCTGGTTGGATGCCACCTACGCTGCCTTGGGCGCAATACTGTTTACCATGGTAAGAGTACAGACACTGTCAAGACATTATTGGTAGAAATTATCATATATTGTACTATTGACTATCAGAATAAGAAAAAAAGATGTCTTACTTGCCGTTGTATTTTCTGTTGCAGTTTTTGGCATTTGACACCCAGCTCCTCATGGGGAACAAGCGCTATGCCATGAGTCCAGAAGAGTACGTCTTTGCCACTCTCAACATCTACCTAGATATCATCTACATCTTCTCCTTCCTCCTTCAAATCTTTGGAACAAAACGAGAGTAAACCATCACCCTACCTTTCTTATCTGGGATGCACCAGTATGGGGATTTAGGCAGACATGATAAGAGTCTTTTAAAAATGTTGGTGATTGTGATGACAATGCTTTCAATTGTCAGCAATAGCTTTATTTTTTTTTTGCCTGATACTGATAAGGTCACAAATACTTTGTGAATCTCTTGTACAGATGTACATGTACATAGACGTATGTCAGTATTCAAAATGTCAACAACCTTTCCCTCCTCTAGCATGTGAACCCACACCACATTATGTGGTGAGCTTACTAGCTTTACCAACCAGAAACATTCAGTGATCCGTGATCTTCCTCCATTTAACGTAGATAAAACATACTGTGAGTGTTCATCTGGAGCTGTATGGGTGTCTTTATATCCATGCCTGCCTAGATATCACAAATCTCCTGCAAACAATAGATGTCAATGCTCTTTCAGAGGTATTTGATCTATAATACATTATGCATGACTCAAAAAGCCCTAACAATGCCAAGTATAGTCATTGGACTATTGCTGTGGGTGTTGGTTTAGTGACTGTGAAAGCATAACTATTACTTTTTTTAAAAACTTCAAAGACTTAAAGACTTTTCCTGTGTTTTCGGTCATATCCAGTGTTGTCTAAATACTGTGAATTACAAGAAACTCCTTCACTCTTTTTAACAGTTTAAGAGTAGGTGACATGTTTTTTCTGGCTTTTGAATGACAATCTGAAAATGTTATTTATTAGATTTGGGATGTTGCTACTCATCTCTGCATTGATGTTTTACTCATATTTATGATGTAAATGTTGATTTTTTAACTATGAGACTGTCATTCACACTGTTGCAGTGTTTATTATTAGTATGTCATTTGTCTAATATGTGTATTTGAACCTGAAGTCTTCTGAATGAAGATTGTTTAGACAATTTTTTTCATGAAAGATTATTTAGTTGTAGTGATTGTTGAAATTATATTTTTTGCTCTTAATATTGTAACTTATTAGTCAATAATATTAGTCAGTTTGAAGAGGTGACACATGATAAGTGAACATAAAAATGACAGTGCCATACATGCATGGATTTAATACTATGCTATATTTCATGACATTTGAAGTTTATTTTTTTATGACAGAATGATATATTTTGGAAAGTGTGTGATATATAATCATGACTTTGAAGCTTGAAATGAATTTCTAGGTCTTCTAAAGTGTCCTTGGATTACCTTTTATTCAATGATATTGATGCTGTATTGTTGTTTTAAGAGCACCCTTTCACTGTAGTGTTGGTGTTACTGTATTAATTTATTAAATGGTGAATGTGTATTAATGCGCTCACTGGTTCTCTTTGATTAAATAATAATGTGCTTTAACACCTCTACATAACCTTTATTTTTAGTTCATTTTAATGTTACCCATGAAAAAATTATGCCTTTTTCACAGGAAAAAATGGAGCCTAATTTCTGTTTTGTATTTTCAGCCTGAACGTCTCAATGTTGTAGAATATTCTAAATATTCTGAATGTTCTCCTTTGATAAAATCACGCGCTAACAAACACACTTGCATTGTTGAAATATCTTGCAGTTCCTAGATGTGTTATTTATCAGCACTCTGGTCCTCAGATAAAATACTTTTCTGATTATTCCAGCTATTAATAAAGTTCCTTGTATATAAGATAGATAATTGTATTTAAGGACCATATAGGCAAAGGTTATGTAATGCTGTTTGGTCAGGTAATTTGGCTTTAGTTCTGTATTGTGATGCACAGGTGACAATAAATGCCCGCACAGAGCTAACTGCTTGGGCCTCCTCTCATCCTCCAATGTGCTGCCTATACACCATGCCATACTTAGTGTATACCATATTTTATAACTTTCATTGGACAAATTATACTTGTCAATAACATGTGGCCTATAGGTAGAAAGACGCAAAGACTATTCGAATATGTTATGTCTGTATGAATTAAGACATCTGAGGACACACGGGTGTGTTTGACATTAAGATCGGCTTCCTACAATTATTTCATTCAAAATATGATAAAATAAAAGAATCGATCGAGTCCTCCACATGCAATTGAGTGCGACAGACAAACACGGGGCATGAAAGTAACGGAGGCAGACTAACGCTAAATACTTGCGTGCGTATGTTATCTATAGTTACCTGCGATAGGAATACAATTGTGTTCAGAAGTAAATTCCGGCGGGTGTGACGTGTAATTAAATGGTCTCCTCCAGTCTACAATCCACCAGTAAATGTCGGGTACACTCGGATTTACAGCATCCAGTCATCCAATCACAATGTGCGATGGTTGAGCGTCCTGTTCAGCCATGTTGTGGTTTTGAATGAGGAAGAAGCGGGAGATAATATTCTTCAACGAGTTTATATGCAATTTAAAGTCACGTTAAGGATATATAAATGAGTTAGGGTGTGACTCAAAATGGTAACCGTTTTTTCGAATGCGTTGGTTGCGACTTATCGCATTCCTGTTGGAATTTAAACATACTTCCATAAATTAGCCGTGTGGCTAACAGCGTTAGCTAGCATAGTGTGCTAGCTAGGCAACTAGCTAATTCTCAGCTAACGCTTAGCTCGTTTCGTGGGAAAATAAAATGATATTTGCGAGGAGTGTTAGCCTTTGAAATAGCCTCAGCTAACCTGCCTCAGTCGAATGAAGCGCATAAGCCTCATTTGGTTTGACTACACTGACAGGCAGACTGAAAGCAGCATTAGCGAATAATCTTTAAACCAGCGGCGTTATTTCTAAAACTTTTGAGCCATGTTGAATAAAATCTACGAATGGATAGAAACAAGCTTTGCCAATCTTCGCAATGGTGTACCAGCTGTGGAGCACTCCGATGCACACCGGGCACCGGGAGACGGTCAGATGAGGAGGAAAAGACCAATTGAATGGTAGGAGCTGTAACGGCGTTATTCCCTTGTGTAATCAAACGTCTGTGTTTAAAAAGACACGGAGATAAACTGCTTATTTTCACTTGTCGAATTGGATGGACTGTGATATTCATTAACTGTGTGGCATCGATCTGTATGTTTTTCCTTAAGTTTGGAAGATGGACATAACATCGACAAAGATGGCTTAATGATAAAGAAATCTCGAATGGGTAATTTAACACTCATTTTGTTAGATGTTATGGTGTGAGGATATACTGTAGTTAAAAAAAGTATTACCCTACTTACAGTCTTGTCTGTCTTTTTTAAATTTCTCAAGGAGATCTTATTGACACGGTTAAGATTGCAGCTGAAGGTGTTAAGACTCATAGCTCCAGTGTGGCTACATGGATGAGGAACAATGTGAGCCCTACCTTGAGAAATATACTGCCTGCCTCCCCAAGTCCTGCGCCTGGAGAGCCACAGCCCTCAACATCAGCAGCAGTCTGGGCAGGGAGGCCGGTAAGGAATTCATTTTTGGGCTGTAGAACTGTCAAAACGTGTTTTTCCTTTATGTGAACATGTCATGTGTTTGGTTTAAGATTGTTGAAAGGAACTCTCTGGATGAGACGTTCGCTGCTCCCTCGACAACTTTAGAGTGGAAAACCTCCAAATCAGGTTAGATTATCACTTAAGGAATTTTAAAGTTTTTGCATCAGTGTTGTAAAGGCTTTAAGCTCTTGGAGAAAAGCATATCATTAACAGTTTTTTTTCCCCCTCCCCAACTCTAGAATGCTTGCGTAATGAGAAGTCCATCGTGGGATCAAAAGTCTGTAGGCGACAAGTGTGCATGAGTCCTATACATCGTGAAGTGCCAAAAACAAATGGGCACTCAGTCAACTTTCCACCCTCCATCACCCCTGAATTGCACCCCTCTCCACGGCTAGGCAGGCCCCTAAACCTCCGACCATATGGAACACCAAGGTATTCCTTACACAGTGGTTTATGCCTGTAGGAAAAAAACTTTCTCCATTTCGAGAGTGGCTTTTTGTTATATGTTTCATCATTGTAATGTTGTCGGTTAAGGTTTGTTGACCACACTGTAATTTTGTGTCTGCAGCTTGTTAAGTGGAGTGTCAAGCAGCTCCTGCACCAGCATGTATGAGAAGACCTTTCCCATCAAAGTGGTGCAGAGCCCAACACACAGCACCTCATCTGGCCGCATGCACAGGGCCAAGCCCCGCTGTACCGCACAGGAGGTCAGACATCAGGAAAATAAGTCACCACGTGATTCCATCTAAATCAGTTCTTGCATTTCTGTGTTGACTTCATGGTTCTCTGTGTTTGTCCAGTCTGTTCGTGAAGAGGAGAAGGAGGTGTACAGGCAGCTTCTGACCATGGTCTCTGGGGGTCAGTCGTCTTTCCTTCACAACGGCAGCTCACACGCCATCGTCAGGTCACACAGAGATTTGTACGTATTCATTCAAATGCAGTAGACTTTAACAATGCCATATTCAAACCGTTAATGAAATGTGTGAAGGGATATTAAGTTGGTAGGGGGGCACAGAAGAAAGAATACTGTCAGAATTCAGTCACAAGCCAGTGGGGGGCTCCAGAAGCATGTAAGCTTAACAGCAGTACTTAAAAGTACTAGTTTTTGTGTCAATTGTTCCCTTTGCATAGCCTGGAATCAAAGATTGATCAAGGTTTTACTTGCATAGCTTTAGTCAACAGAGATCTCAGAGATTAATAACAGCAAAACCATATCAGTATATGTACAAATGTTCAACTAGTCATGGAGCATAATTCACCTTTTGTTCACCGTGCCATAGTTGAGGAATACTCAATGGTAGTTGCATGTACATTTTTTTTAGCTGATACTGGCATGGGTAGTGGAACTATTAAAATGGAACAGTGTCTATCCTTTATCACTTGCTGGACTGTATCTAGATAGTGTCTGCTCTCTCATCTGCTTACCCCTGTCACTTTCTCAACAGCACCAGCTTCCTGACCACCAGCCACAGACTTCTACAGTTCTCTTCCCCTACTGGGTCAGCAGCAGGAGGAACCTCAGAGGGACCCAGCTGCCCCCCAAGCCCCAGGGGCATGTCTAGCCAGAACTCCAGCAACCTACCCAGCCCACTGGGGGCCTCCAACAGGCCAGGGAATCAGACATGGTCTCTGGACACGGACCTCAGCTCCAGCAGAGCAGCTACTCTCACATCAGCTCCCTCCCCATCTGCTCTGCAGGATAACTCCTCTCAGGACACACAATCATCGGGTAAAATCCTAACCCACTTGTGTGTACACATAATGGAAATATAGGCATTGTGAAATGGGATACCATAAGCGAATTGAATATTTGCATGCTTCTGTATTGGGTTGTTATCTCCTTGTCTTTTCTTGCAGCTCATGATGGTGACTCTGTAATTATTGTAAATGAGCAAAAGGGTAAAAAGCAAGACAGCTCAAGGTTAGTATTTGTTTTCAGTCAGTCTTGCTATTTTTTTCCTTACATTGTTTTATCACGGGCTTTCTTTTCACTGTAGTTAATATTAATGTGTTGATTATGATTTAACGTTATACAAGTATGGTCAAATACGTAGACGTCTAAACATTTCATGTTGGATGCTGTTAATTACATTTTCTGTCATTCATTCAAACCTTTATTTAAGCCTTGAAAATCGTTGAGGTTCCCTCATGCAATGATTCCGAGATACAGAGTTGAGCAGATCTAAAGATGACAATACTCAGTGAAAACAGTTGCATACTGTGGTGACGTGTTTTGAGATCATCGGCTTGAATTGTCCAGGGGTAACGCGAGTGTCGATCTTGAGAATGTGATGTAGATAATTCTGTGTGTTTGGTGCATAAAAATGAATAGTGGAATTCCTTTTTGTAGAATTTTTGCTCAGCAATAAATGGAGTGGAAAGTTTTAAAAATAATAGCGTTTTTCTGCTCCATTTCATTTCCTGGCATCAATGGTTTGTAATGCATTTGCTGCATAAGTAGGAGAAGTAATGTGAACTGAGAAGCAGGTTGTACAGGGTATATACAAGTACTATTAATAGGTGTGAATCCTGTATACACAGCCTTAAATAAATGACCAGCAAAATGCTTATTAAAGTCTAGACACATCTTTTGGTCAGATAATATACAATTATTACATTTAACGCGCAGTCTAATGCCAATTAATAAGTAAAATCCAATTTATATGAACACACCATGTTAAGTCTTTGATACTTAAGTGTGAGTAGGTAAAGTAAAAACAAAGACTTACGCTTAGTCAACTCAAATGTTTTATTTGTATACACAATAACATATTTCTCTATTCTTACAGCGTGCCATGTTTCCAAGCGGAGTTATGGATCAAAGAATTGTAAGTACACGCCATTGTATTTAATAATGTGATTGATTCATTATTCACTGATATTATATTTGAATAGAGGAAAACGTGTATTTTTTTCATTGTAGGACTAGTATGTATGACTCTCGGGCGAGAGAAAGACGAAGACAGATAGAAGAGCAGGAGGCCCTGGCTGCCCAGCTGCTGCGACAGGTGAGTGTGCACCACTGAAGCCCTCTTTCAGATTCGCTTTTATCATATACCTCTTGTTATCCCACTAACCTGAGTCATATTGGTACTGGTTCCCAGCGCCTTTCTGAAGAGGGGCAACGCAGCCCAGATGTGGAGGTCCATGTTCGCGTTCCTTTGGAGAAGGAGGTTCCTTTAACTCTTGTGATAAAAGAACCGAAGCCTTTGGAAGAGAAACCAGAATTCCCTGAACTCACAGAGGTGGGGTCATTGTATCTTAATGTGCATGCACAGTGTTTACCATATATAGAATTTATTGAGATGACCCACCCAAATAGACTTGCTCTCACTTAATAGATGATGTATTTCTGAATTTCTTATTTCTTCCTTTTTAAAAGTAGAAAAGTAGTTGAAACTAAATGTGACTAAATGTTTGCCTGAATGGTGCTTTGATGAGCAATTGTTGGTCCTGCTTAAGTTGAGCGCAAATAGATTTTTCCCCCCCCTATTTATGTCCCATTCTTTGGTTCAAAACAATAAGTATTAGTATTTAAATATTAGAATTCCGTGATACCGGCTGTTACAATATTGGCTATTTTGTTTCTGCAGACTAAGCTGTACACATTTTGGAACAAATTCATATTTAATGAGTGTAAGGGTTAAGTGAATATTTCCTGCCTTTTCACATATATGCTGTCCCTTGCCATTAAGGAAATGGAGGCTGAGGTAAACAGGGTGCTGAGAGAAGGCAGTTCTCACGAAGTATTAAGTGAAGGTTTTGGTCTCAGCCTTACGCGCAAAGACCTGCAGACCCTCAGCAACCTTAACTGGCTCAATGATGAGGTGAGTGCACATTATCCTCAAGATAAAATCTGTGTGAATTATCAACAGGCGTTCATTTAGCACCAAATGGCCAAACTCTTCTTTCGATTTTGCATACTTCATAATATTAAAACAAGTACATGTCCATGATTATATTGTGCATGTAATCATAGTGCAGATTCATAACAGAAGTTATCTCATTGCACTTTTCCTGTAGAGCAGGTCTAGACTGTACTCTTAATAATATTATTTACAGAGACCCAACAAATCCCACCATGAGCAAGCACAAAACGTCCTTAAGAGGCAGAACCAGACTCCATCCTCTGCTGCCGTGTTGGGTTGAGAGATATTAATAAAATAATAAGAATGGTAGTGATGATAATCATAGTAAAAAGACAAATAATAATAATTGTAGCCGCGGTCATTGTGATAGGAATAATAGTGATAATATTAAAGACTAATAATGAATTAATTGTAGCAATTAATAATAATTGACGTCTTCAAGCAGAGGGGCAGCAGGTGGCCCGCATAGATCCAAACTCTACAGCTCGAGAGGCAGGAATATCTGCTGAAAGCGACAGAAGGAGAGAGGAGAAACCTATGAAGAGAGAAGATGTCGAGTTTACATGCATTAATGGGATAAAGAGGAGAGGCGCTGAGAGGAGAGAAGTGCATCCTGGGAAGTCTCCCGGCAGTCTAGGCCTATAGCAGCTTAACTAAGGGATGTTTCAGGACTCACCTGAGCCATAATCAAAAAGGAAAGTATTAAGCCTACTCTTAAATATGGAGATGGTGTCTGCCTCCCGAACCCAAACTGGGATCTGATTCCACAGGAGAGGAGCTTGATAGCTGAAGGCTCTGGCTCCCACTCTACTTTTTGAGACTCTAGGAACCACAAGTAACCCTGTATTCTGAGAGTGCAGTGTTCTAGTTGAGTAATAAGGTCCTATGAGCTCTTCAAGATACAATCGTGCTTGACCATTAAGAGCTTTGTAGGTGTGGAGCAGGATTTTAAATTCTATTCTGGATTCTGCTGAGAAGCTAATATTGTAAAAATATATGATATATATTTCTCCTAGTTCTTGTGCCGCAGCATTCTGGATCAACCGGAAAGTCTTAAGGGACTTAATCGGGTAGCCTGATATGAAGCATTTGCAATAATCCAGCCTAGAAGTAACAAAGGCATGGACTAGTTTTTCTGCATAATTTTGCGACAGGGTGTACCTGATTTTTGCAATGTTACGTAGGTGACAAAAGGCAGTCCTTGAAGTCTGTTTCATGTGGGAGTCAAAGGATAAACCCTGATCAAAGATAACTTTGAGGTTCCTTACAGTTGAAATGCCATCTACGATAACTATAGATTTAGATAATGTGTCACCAAGGTGTTCGGTGTCAAGTACAATAACTTCAGTTTTGTCTGAGTTTAACATCAGAAAATCCAGGTTTTTATGTCCTTAAGGCATGCCTGAAGTTTAGCTAACTGATTAGATTTATCTTGCTTAGCTTGATCGATAGATCGAATTAGGATCATCAGCATAACAATAAGAGTTTATGGAGTGTTTCCTAATCATATTGCCTAAAGGAAGCATATATAAGTAGAATAGAATTGATACAAGCACATAACCTTGTGGAACTCCGTGGCTAACTTTATCGTGCCAAAGGGATTCATCGTTAACATGTACCAACTGAGATTGATCTGACAGATAGGTACTGTAATAATTGTTGCACAACTGGGCCATACACTAGTGCTGGACCAGTTAATTGAAACTCTTCCTCCTTAATCTCTCAGGTGATCAACTTTTACATGAACCTGCTGGTTGAGCGCAGCAAGGACCCCAGCCGGCCATCCGTCAATACTTTCAACACTTTTTTTTATCCCAAGCTGCGCAGCAGTGGATACTCTGCTGTCCGCCGCTGGACCAAAAAGATGGACATCTTTGCGAAAGATATCCTGTTGGTTCCTGTCCACTTGGGGGTGCACTGGTGCCTCTCTGTAAGTTTTAATGACAATAATTGTGAACCTGTAAGTAACAATCTTGGGATATATATTGCAGTTTTTTTAATTCAACTCTTTCTCTCAGGTGGTGGATTTCCGCAAAAAGGCTATCATGTACTTTGATTCTATGGGAGGAAACAATGATGAGGCATGCAGAATATTGTTGTAAGTTTCAGTATCAGATAAGTTTGTTGAATGGGATGTATATTTGGAGAGTTAATGTTAGTCCTGCAAATTGATTTTCATGAGCCATCAAATTGTATAGAAAATAATTCATTTGTGTTTCCCCAGTGAATACCTGCAACAGGAAAGTAAGGACAAGAAGGGCAAAGAACTGGACACCTCAGGCTGGACTCTGCACAGCAAAAAGCGCCATGTAAGTCCTACACACACGAGCATTGAGTAGTCTGATTTCATTGTTGTCATGCTGTGCTGTCAAAAGTAGGAAACTAGCAATTTTGGAAAAGTTTACAGATTTTCAAAGCAAAATCTTAGCAGTTGGTAAAGTAATTATTTAGTTTAGTTTTGTGTATTATCTTTATTTGGAATTTGGTTAATCACTCTTATTGATCAAATATCCTGTCAAACGTAAACAGATTAATATTAAACAAACTTAAACATTTAGCAAATTCCAATAACTTCTTTATTCCTTCTTTGGTCTCAGGAAATTCCACAGCAGATGAATGGTAGTGACTGTGGAATGTTCACATGCAAATATGCTGATTACATAACCAAAGACAAGCCAATCACATTCACACAGGTATTCACAAACCGCATCAACAAAGAAGATTCATCTGTTAATCATCATGATAGTGGCCTAAAAATGGCTTACTTGATCTGTTTTATTCACAGAAACACATGCCCTACTTCAGAAGAAGGATGGTTTGGGAGATTGTGAACCATAAGCTGTTGTGATGTCAGTATGAGGATTGTGAACTTGTATAGTCGGCTCACAATGTCAGAAATACGAGTAACCTAACAATGGCTGAGCTACGTTCAGCAGCAGGATCCACTTACAGTAGTCCTGTTCTGGGACAGACTTGCACACCAGCTCATCAGATCAGGAACCAGATCTGCTCCGCTGTATCCTCTGAGCCCTTAGCTGATGGGATTCCTGCTGGAGCATCAAGCACTGCCTACCAGTCCTCTACTCCACTTTGTTGTTTTTTGGTGCACCCATGGCGCATCATTTGTATTTCCCAGCCAGAACTGTTTTTGAAATCACACTTGTACTGACTTACAAACCATACTCTGAGCTGCAATATGTAGTTTGATGCGGACATACAAAGTTTACATGTATTTGTCTCACATTATGCTGCATCATTTTTATAACGACAGTAATACATTTTAATGTCACTGTCAATGTTTGATACTCTTGGTATGTGCAAAGGAAAATTTACTTTATCATAAAAATATGCCCCTAGAACTGAATTTGAAGGGCATCAAGTATATAAATGCGTTTCTTTGTATTTGGGCACGAGAGTTGTTGTTTGTTTTTTTTCCCCATAATATGAACATTTCACCTAAAACAGAATTATTTTTTGCAATTTAATTAAAACGCACAGTAGTCTGCAAATGCGATGTTGCCTCAGAGTATGATTTATAAAGAAGATAGAATGTTGTCTTACCTTGCCACTAACTTGCAAGTGTAACACAACACTCTTAGCTGAAGCCTAAAACAGATTAAAGATTGTAAATTAAGGTTCAAAGTCTATTTTATGTAGCCTATTTCAGAGTCTTTTCATTCAACAGCAAATTTTGGGCATATTCAGTATATTTTGAATTTTGTACATACTTAAAACCTATACAGCCTCTTGAACAGTGTAATATACTTTTTCTTTACGTATTTCTTATCTATTTTTATCTAGATTCAAGTCTGTTTTTGGAAATAAATGCTCTTGTATTGTGACTGTTCTTAGTGTATTACCTCAATCAGCTGGGTTTAATATAAAAACTGCCACATTTGATAAACATGAGAGAACGGTGACTTGTTTTGGCTTATTTTAAGTGCATTCTCTTTAACAAGACATAACGTGCAAACGGTCCCTTGTGTAATAAAAAGCACCCAAACCACAGTGAAAAATTTTTATTTAAAAAAAATGACCAGTTCAAAATCAAACAAAGTTAAAACTTTAATAGCTGTAGGGGTTTTTTTTCTATCAAGAAGACAAAGACCTGCATCATGGCACAGACAAACATTTACTGAGGACAGGTTGTTTGATGCACAAAACAGGACTGCACGGACATTGTTGAACATGAGTTACAAACTGACCCCATATGTGACTTAATATATTGAGTGACCTTCAGCTAAAATATATCTAAATACTTAGCAATCCAAAATTAGCAGCAATAGTTTGTTAGACTCAAAAAGCCACCATTCAGTTTTTCTTCAATATTTTGGATTAAAAGAAAAAGGAACATGAAATAAAAATTAAGTTGCTTCATAAATCTATTTTCAGAGTAATTTGATATAACAAAGTCTTTTCAACATTAGCAGTGCATGAACAAAAACAAACAAACAATTCCAGTCAGAGGTCAAGCCCACCAAATCTGAGTAGCACTTCACTATCCCTTCCAGTGAAGTCTAAGGCATTTCTGTGAGTTTTAATCTTCTCCTGGAAATGAACTGTTTCATGGTTTAAAAGAAGAAAACCGCGTCAATTAATAAGCAAAAAGCAAGTTAACAAACAGGACTCGACAGGACACGAATTTAACCGTAATATAAAAATTGCAACTGGATGGAATGGTAAATTACATCTATCAACCCTATGGTGGCCATGTAAAATAAAAGTTGGTTCGATGAGTGGGCAACCTGCCTTCATTCACATAAAGCACAACTGCCATAGTTTTTTTTACATTTTTTACAGTCATATTAACAACCACATTTTGGTATGAAATAGTTCCCTTTTTAATGCAGCAATATTACTAACGATTAATGAACCAAAGATGAATGTTTCAGTCTGAAAAAAGAACATCTTGACAAATGTATAATGAAAAAAGCCACGTGAGCAAGAATGTGAAGTCATATTGTGAGGTGTCTCTTGGATATCTGTAGTATTGCATTTATAAAGGATAATAAATTAATTGCATAGATCATCAGACCTTGGGCATGTTTTCCGAGCATTGGACGGAAGAGTTAAAGGATGTGGACACAGTACCAGCTGTGAACAGCCATGAGACCTACTGTAGTTGGTTATTGCCTGTGAACCTTGTACACAAACTGAATCTACACTTCTCTGGCAGGATGAGGTAAGTCAAGGTTTTGCACATATATGACTATTACATTTTTCCCAACTGCTTGGGGCACTACTCTGCAACAATGCATCTGAACTTAATGTACATAATTCATCCATGATCACAAAGTGCCAACACTTGTGACAGAGACAGAACCGAAATGCCTTGAAAACACATTAAAAAGCCTCTTTGACATCAACACTGAAACCAGAACAAGAGAAGCATACACACAAATCACTAGTTCAACAATCAAAAACAACAACAAAAGAAAACTTGAAATCATCTATTTCTCACTATTTGAAGCACACAACACACTATCAAAAATAAAATCTAAGCTTCTTTGAAAAATAGGATAAATCTTAAAAGTATTCAAACTGAATTAAAAAAAAAACACTTAAGAAAACCTTTAAATAAGAAATGTAAAAAAAACATGAGGGTGAAAAACAGAAATAGATGCAAACACACAGCAAATGGCCAGTATTAAAGCATCTCTATATTGGCAAAAATAACACACCTTGAAAAGATATAACAGGACAGAGCCACGCTTTAGCAGTTGATCTCCGTGACAATGTAGTAAGAACTTCATACTCTAATAACAACATCTAATTATTGCTTCAGAAGATACATTTTGGGGTATTTAGTGGAGATTCAGATTCCCTTTTTTAATTAAAAGGGGCATGAGGAAAAAACTGAAAACACAGCAATACACACATTTTTATGTAAAATTTGGTATAATGTTGTTATTAAAATAACTGAAGGATTACTACACCGATAAAAGGAAATCAAAACAAAGCCTACATAAATTTAAATCTCTTATTTACAGGCAGCTCTGTGTGAGATGTGATCCCTGTTAAGCGAACTTTGGATTTCATCAAGTGGAGCAAAGTGAACCGATATTAAGAACTTTCTGATAATAATCTCTGGAATGCTTTAAATCTATTTAGCTCTTTTAAAGACGTCTTCTCTGTGAGAGCCTCATTAATGATCATCACCTCTAAATTGTTTCTACTTTGTAATCTTCTGATTGTCTGAAGCTTTGTCGAAATTGCTAGAACTATAAATTATTGGAGAGTCAAGTGCCAAAAAGAAGCGATACCACTTCAGTTAAGGTTGTGTACCTGATAAACTTGCTGCCACTTTGAGAGAAGCTAATCCAAGTCAGCACCATATCTATCTAGAACATCAGGTGTTTTTTTTTTAGCCTTCTGTATTCAAATAGTTGCACCAATCAATCAAAGTAGGACACATGAAGCTAGAAACACACCAAAAACAAAGAATTATGTACAAAAAGGCAGGTTTCAAGCCTGAAAGTATCAGACAAAAAAAAGTGTAGTGAAATCAGCAAATCTTACAAAAGGTCAAAACAAAACATGACTCAAAATAAAACATGGTGTTGAAATGTTCTTTTCCTGGTTTCATTCTAGCTCCCCGGAGTAGTATTAAAAAAGAAAATGAACAGCGTTCAAAAAACCTTTTAAAATGTGTAGCGTGTGTGTCTTTTTTTTTCTCTCAACTGTTATCAAAATAGATGCTCCTTGTTCTGTTCTTCCATTTCCCATTGCCTGCCATCCTCCCGCCTTGCTTTTTTGGAGTAAAAGAGTTCGTTTTAAAATATGAGTTTGTAGAAATGTTTACATTTTTTTTTTTTTTCCCCCCTTTCTGTAACAGTCCGTGTTCCTCCCGGCTGTCTGGTGCCTTACGTGCGGAGTCAGTGTGCTGAGTTTCAGCACACAGGCCTCTTGAGAGTCACTCCGGCTCCAGGGGAAGATCTGACACCAAGTGACAAGACCAGCCAATTAGAAACAAGAGCTACTGTTGCATCGTCTCCTTTTGCAGACAGCATCATGGCAAACATGTTTTTGAATTAAGATGTACGCACGTACAGAGACACAAGCACAATTACACGCAGATGCTAGCAATGATCAAAACCCACCTCTTCACTTGTTATGCTGGTAGGAGTAGGCTGTGTGTTCTGTGGGTGTCTCTATGGCAACAGATTGTTGGACGGCACTTTCCTGAGAGGGAGGCAACAAATATTGAATCCATGAGTGATTGTTTCACATAACATTTTAGTGTCAAACTGCTCTAGTGAGAGAAATCAGAGGTCATTACCTCAACTGACATGTTGGTAGCAGGCACTTGGGTGTACTGGGGGATGTAGGTCCCCTGCATAGATGTGTTTGCAGGCATATACTGCAGGAGAATGGAGATGGTAAGTTCATTAGACATGACAGCTTCATTGGCAATAACACTGTCAAATAAGCTGCAGTTGACATGATTTGTATGTGAAATTACACCTGTCTCTATCAGCCTAAATTACAAAGGGGAGCTGATACTCAAGAAGAACATCCAATCCAATTCTTACCCTGTCCATTTGCCCAAATAAAAGTCTAGTTATCTCCACCCTAAGGATTTGGAAGATCCTTAAAAAGGAGTGAATGAACAGATAGTAAAAGTTGATCACCCCTTTGGTACCTTCTTGTACAACACAATCCCAGACTGGTCAGCTTGGTATACATGAGTGTGCTTTGTGAAGGTTACGGACATCACTTCATATGCCTTTTGGGTGTATACATTTTTCAGCTGCCATTTTAAGCCACCAATGTGTCAAATTGCCTAGTGCAGCTTTAACTGTTAAGTATCAGTGATGGCTGAATGCTAAAAACTCTACTGACTGTGCCACTGTTGCCCATGGACAGGTGGCTGAGCTGCTGTGTCAGGGGCCCAATCATTGAGGTCGGCTGGATGGACATGGTGTGGTCCATTCCTGGCGTCAGGACTGCTCCCTATAAAATAAAATGTACAGTAGTGTTAGCACTTGCCATTAGGACAAAGAGTTAGTCAGACAGACTAACTGTCAGACTGACAGAATGTGAAGGCAGCAGAATCTTAAATAGCTTCTCCTGCAACAAAAACAGGAAGGAAGGCCAACAGCTTTAAGATTCAAGATACTCACTGTGGGCGGCATGATGTATGACTGATGATGTAACCAGGATGGGTTGTGTACCTGGAGGAACAACAAAGACACACGTACCAGGATAAGATTACATAATATATAAAGGTTCAGTCAAATTAGACGAGCAAAGCCCCATAAATGTAGCTGTATTGCTTTTAGATTTAAAGAATTTTGTTTGGCAACTAATGTTTCACAATTATGGGATATAGGTATGTAAGTGCAGGCCTGGGCTTGATCTGCGACAGTTTAGCATCTTAACTAACTAACGGCCCAGCAGCTTTGTCTGAAACTACCTGGTAGGTGGACACAGGTGAATGCATGTATGGGGAGAGGGAGGTCGGCCCGATCATTCGGTTGGGGGCAATGCTGTAGGGAGAGGAGTAGAACCTACAGAAAGAGACACAAAGTTATTAGTCACCACAATATGATCGCACTCCCTCTGGGTATACAAGCGATTTGTCAGACAAGTAGTACGGACCCGTTCTGTAAGGCTGTGGTGGGGTCATAAGTAAGGGTCATTCCTCCCTGGAGAAAAAAGACAAAGGACTGCGTCATTATGAGGCTGCTCAATGTACTAGATCACAAACAACGCTGCATAATAAAGCGTTTTCACGCAAGTCATTAGGACATGAGGAAAAAATCTTAAACTCACTGTCTCCCCATCTCTCGTCCAGGGCCTGCCGTTCTGCAGATATTTCCCTTGGATCTGACGCTTCTTCTGGCCTCCATCAGCAAATTTACACAACAAGGGCTCTGATGGCACTGGACCAGTCAGAAAATATTGAAAAAATATAGTCAGTATCATCATTGAAAAACTCTTGAGATTATTTGCTTCAATGGCTATTTCTTTTTTAAAAGGTCCTGCATTCAAACAAGATGTCATCTCAAAGGCATTAAATGAAAAAAAAAGAAACTTCACCTGGAACTCCAGGTGGAGTCTTGATATATTTTCCATTGAAATGTTGGATGATGGCTTCACATTTCTCTGTTGACTCCATCCTATAGGAAAAGGTAATTAAAAACAATGACTGTGTTTAACAGTAGCAGGTTACAAGGGATCATGCTGTGTTAATATTTACAGTTGGAGATGTTCTACCTGTACTGGCCACCAGAGGGCTCACTCACTATGACTGATACTGAAGAAATAACGTTGATGTGTAACTTCAGTACTGACTTCTCTAATTGTAGATTTTTTCTTTGTGTAACTGGATATTTTCTTCAAAAGCACACAAGGCTATACCATCACCAATCAAATTTAACCAGCTGTCCTAATGCATGTTGTTGCAGTTAACCAGATACTATTGTATGTACAGAATGTTGTTTTGCTCGAAAATATAGACGTTGCCGTCTGATTCACCCAGGGAGTGGAAGCTGTAGGAACCAGGCTGTGGCAGTCACGAGACTGAGCCTGCTGAACAGATGTTGCAACTTAAGATAAACATCATACCATCTTTTGTGTTGGTATAACTCACCCAGGAGGTGCACCCCAGAAGTCAACTCGAACAGAGTGTGGATAGCACCAGCTACACACACTCCGGGTGCACTTCCCTTGCGCAAGAAAAAAGCAGACTCACTGTGTCTGTGTGCTTATTGACTGGTCTTGACGGATAAAGAATCGGTTGGGAGAATCTGTTTAGGCAGACCCGACACATGTGATTAAATAGCCAAAGCTTATACCTGGCAAAGCCCACTCCTCGGCTGGTTCCGTTGGCGTCACGGAGGATGCGAGTGGAAATGGCCTGACTGAAGGGCTTCAGCATGTTCTCCAGCTCCTGCTCGTCCATGGACATTGGCAGGTTGGAAATGTATAGGTTGGTGGGGTCCTGTTCCTGTTGCTGAACCGAGAGAAGCCAAGAGAGGATTAATGGATGAGGATGTGGAGCAGACAGAGCTCTTCGTTTCCACAACTGTATCACGATGTCAGGAGCCCTCCAAAAATCAAGAGCCATACAAAAGCGGCTGGCGATAGTATGAGGGAGTTTATGTAACCTTTTAACAGGAAGTGTGCAGGACATTAGATAGTTCAAAACAGTCTGAGAGAAAGGGTCGAGGGTTTGAAGTTCAAGGTGGATTTAATTTTGGCCTTGTATGAGAATGTGAGCTGCATGGATGAGGTCTAAGGAGAAAACAGATAGAGTCGGTGGAGAAAGTATTCTGGCTGGACTTTAGCTGAACTTCTCTCTCATTTTGACTGTCTCTTCATCCAATTCATTCCTTTTCTTCTTCACACTCCTCTCTCGTACCCCATCACCCGTATGTTATTACCAAAAGGGTAGAAGACAGGCCCATTGTGTGAGACTCGCCTCTTAAGAGGATGAACGCTCAGGATCCAGGTAATGTGACATCAAAGCATAATTACTTTTCAAATGGCTCTCCATCCATGAATGATCTAAAATGATGATGCGCTCTCGCTCGGTGGAGAATCACAGCAGCGACATTTTGGATAGAGACCGTTGGAAATTATCTGTAGAACATCTACAGCATTGTGCTATCATCTCCCCACAAGGCAAACATTATCATCCTGTTTCCTGGGTCATGGTAATAATATGTCGCTTGCATTCAAGCAGTTATATTAATGTGGTAATCCCGACCTTGAATGCAGGCACAGAGGCCAGCTCTGTTGGCTTGCATAAATCAGACAAATTATGCAGCTTTTCCAAATCTGAATTGGAAATTATTAGAAAACAACCTGAAAGAAACTTTTAAAGTGCAACCATTTCAGTTTATGCTTTTGAACAATTTTGTGGGCTTTTTTCCCCCTCTCTTTTCTTTGCTTCCTGCTCAAACACATTTAATTTGACCAACAGCATCTTGTAAGATAACATATCTGTATCACCCTCTAACCATTATGCATATTCATTATCTCAGAGTGCAGATGTGATTAAAAACCTGTAAATGCAGTGCGAATTAATTTCCATCGATGAATAATGCATGTGTAAGCGCTGCGACCTGTGGTGAAGGTGATTTCCTTCACCTCCCTCCTCCTCTTCCTCCGTCGCAGCAGTGCGAACTAGCGCTGAAGCTCGAGCCCGCGAGAGCCAGCAGAGAAGACCTGCTGCGGGTTTCAACCGCGAATGAGTCAGAGAGAAATCTGACGCAAACATAAGCCTTGTTGTAAACCCGGAGTGAAGGGGTGAGCGGAATCAAGTTATTTTGTGAGCAAGGAGCCGTATGAATGTCAGTGATCCAGCTTAACGAGAGATCAGCTTTCCCAGGGTGCTGGTGGTGTGCGTGTGCGTGCTTGCGAGTGTGTGTCATAATCCGGTTGAGGCAAGGCTGGTGAAGTGCATGTGCGATTGTCAAGTGTGCTCTGTGTGTGCATGTGTGTGTTGACAGGGCGGGTGGCTGGGCATAGGGCCCTGCTGACTGGGGAGCTGCTCAGACACTGACTCAGATGCCACCAGGGAGAACAGACAGGTCCTTTGTACAGGGAGCTCAGACAGCAGGCCCTGGGACACACTCCCTCAACACCGTCGCCACTATGAAACACAACGCGCACACATACATACGCATCATGTACACGTGTACACTCGTGTACCTGTGTGCATCCGTCCTCTGTTGTTTGTTCTCAGGCAAATTCCACAGTGCATAATACCCATAAATACACCAATTTAAGCACACACCCGTATGCGCATGCAGTGCACCACCCAGCAAACACACGTGCATGCACGCACACGCAAGCTGAGGCTTAATTGGCTTAGTTTCCTGAACCATGGCTCATATAACAACATGGGGAGAAAGCAAGATAGAGAAAGAGCTTGAGACAGCTTTAAAAAAGAGAAATTCATAAGAAGCAGATGAGACCAAGGAACAACCTTTCTGCCTGCAAGGTTAATAATTCACCATTTAATTTGCGATTAATAATTCATCCAACAACGTTTTGCTGAGTCACTGTCAAAATGTCTGAAAGGTTGGTTTTTTCTCCCCCCCATGTGCCGAGAATTTAACTCTTACCAACAATGTGAATTAAGCTGACACCACGTTGTAAGAAATAAATATCACCAAATATTTACATCTCGAGTGGAGTTCTTACCTTGGCCATCTGAGCCTGCACTCCACCGGCCTTTAGCGCCGTCACTGCCTTCTGAGCTGAGGCTGGACTGTCAAAGTCAACAAAGCCATAGCCTGCAGGGACATACAGCAAGACATACAGCAATGACAATGAAATATGCATACCGCAGGACTCTATAGACGCAGGCATGTCATTTGAACTCATGAAGCATTCGTAGCAGTAGTGTTTGAATCTGAAGAGACAGGCAGCTATGTTTGGACTGGGCTTTCTCTATAAGAAAGTAGAGTTATATACTGCATTTATGTCAGATAATACACACTTGTTCAGTAGGTATAGAGCGAAGCTTAACACACAGTTAACACTTAGCAACCGAAAGCAAACAGCTTTATTGAGAAGAACGTATCAGCAATGTGCTGTAACCTTGTAATGGGGATCTGTAACTTCCCACACATTCAAAGTACAGCAGAGATGAGAAACTATGGAGCGTCATGCTTGTAACGTTTTTTCACGGCTTTGTTGTTGATATGCAGTGAAAAAGACAACTGACAAGATACAGTATATGTGAATACATTATCTACTGAGGACATAACGTTATAGTGCATATGGTTATATGGCTTTTTGAACTGGACAAAACTGAAGTGGTGTATGGAGCGCATCTCAAACCATGAAAAATTAATTGTTTTTCCTGTTTACTATCTGCCATACATGGTTAAAATAAATGTATAATAAATATTATAGATTCCACATTTATTGACCTGAGACCATGGCTGCAAGGTATGGTACACAAAACAAAATATACAATCATAATTAGAGCTGCAATGATTAGTCAATTGATCCATTTGTCAGTCAAAAAATTTACCTGCAGCTATTTCGATAATCGATTAAACGTTTAAGTCATTTTTCGGGTAAAAATGGTAAACATTTCCAGCTTCTCAAATGTGAACATTTTCTAGTTTTCTTAGTCTTTTATGATTGTATACTGAATATCTTTGGGGGTTTTGGACTGTTGGTCAGACAAAACAAGACATTGAACTTGTGACGGGCATTTTTTATTTACAATTTTATGACATTTTTTAGACCAAAACATTAATCGATAATGACCATAATCGTTAGTTGCTGACCTAATAATATAATATAATATAATAGAACAATGGCACCTGATAGGACTGAAGTACAACATCAATTACTTTAACAAAGGTAGAACATTCTTCAAGAAGGCATTGAATTTACAAATACCTTTTGGCTTATCCATAACAAAATGTATTTAAACATGGATGAACAATTTAAATAATACTTTGGCATGTACTTTTCCCTGTTACTTATTATGCTGAAATTCTTACACTCAAACAAAATGGAATACTTGTGTCCCAGACAGTTGTCATTTCAAAGGCTGCAGAACTTCTGATTCTGATCCAAGGCTTTGTATCTTTCAGTGGGAATTCTGGTGTTACTAACTCTGAAATTACAAATAGCCTGTCTGTAATTTTTAGTTTTCATACAATAGGAACTTTTCCCATTTAAGCTCCTGTTAAAATTTAACATAAAGATCACCCACACTGACATACTTTTCACCTCCCTTTGCCAACTCTGTATGAACTGCCTTTTCAGCCTCTGCTCAACAGTTACTTTCAAGACAGCTGATGCTTTTACACCTCACCTTTACACTTGTTGGTAGTCTTGTCCAGGATGGCCTTGGTGGATACGATTTTCCCATACCTGTAAAAACAGTGAGGTTTATACTCAAGGATCGTTCTTGCACTGTGTACTAAAAATAATTAGTTGTTTACATTCAACATTAGCATTGTAACCTTGCAGATGCAGCGTGGTTTCTCTCTGAACTTAATACATTTTAAGTGCTTGCGCTCCATGATGACTGAATTACAATTCACCTGACAGATATGGTGCAATGACACTGAATACAATTACACCATCTGATAATAAATTATGTGCATAGGGAAATCTTTAGAGAGGGGGTGGAACATAAATTAACTGAAATAAGAGTAATGTCCCGTGGGTTTCTGCAGAAGGAACTATAGATTTCCCATATCTTATTCATTCTAGATCACACGCAAAGGAAAAGGGATAGGGATAAGGAAATGCTCGGGCAAATGCTTCTGTGCGGCAGAGTGTCTATCGGTTCCCATCTCTCCAGGCATGTGCATGCAGTGTAATCTGATATGCCTCTCCTTGGCTGTCCTGTCCAATGCTGGCTCCCAGCCATACTCTCATTCTACTAACCAGCTTCTCTCTAGGCAGCGCTCGACCCTCCACTGGGTCTTAGTGCCCCTCACAATGCAATCCAGCTTTCATCCAGTGACACTGCCACATTTCATCTGGGCTGAAAGAGTCACTTCAAAATACACTATTAATAAGGATAAAGCGGTGACCTGCTAAAATGTTAATCTGGAAATTTATTGTAGGATTACTTTCCCTTTAGAAAAACAATTAATCTGTAAATCTTTATTCCTTTACCAAGATGGCTTAAGGTCTCCCTTGAAGATGAATACATTTTTACGAGAATATCCAACAAATCTAAATTATTAATTTTGACACTACAGCAGTACATTACTACATGTTAGGAATATAAATATATAAGTATATACACAGTACGTTCAGATTTTACTTTAATTGTGTCCATCCAATCTCAATGTAGAGCAATGCAAGAAGACCAAGCTATCACTGACTTGATCCTAAAATGCTGTTAATCATCAACTTGAATCATCACCCACTCCGTCCTTCTGCTTGATTATGTCAATCCACTGAGGGCTTTAATAAACTTTAGAACTGATACTCACTGGCTTTTAATGTCTGATTTCCTGTTCATCTTCTTTCTTGGGTCTCCTCTGTGTTTATACCCTACATAAAAACACTTTGAGATTTGTTCAAAATTCTCTATAAATAGATTTTCCCCCCTGACATTCAAGGTATCATAGACAGAAACTGTAATATGTTAGAATAATTGATCTTATCCAAATTCTCTGCAAATTTAATCCATCCAGTGTTGGTTAACTGGAGGTCTGTTGTATTATGCATTTGACTTCCTACAACATTACTACTTCATGGTACATTTTTGATTGCAAGCCATGAGATGCCACCAACTGAACTGGATGCATATGCCAACATTGTCTTTGTTTTCACATGCATCATTTGTGGGTAGAGAGCAATCCCACTAGTCTGTGACTTCACATTTTGACTAGTATTTAAGCTGTGAGCTGTGCTTGCTGCACTCTCCTGCTTACACAGTTGAGATGCCCGTTTACTTAATTGCGCTCAGGAACTCGGACTACATGATGCAGAGCGAAAAGAGGGGCTAGAGACTCAGCCATGTGTGAGAGAGCACAGCGTAGTCCAGCCCAATGTCCATCCGTGGTCAACCACCAGAGACGGACCGGGGCAAGAACCGGAGCGGGAGCGGGGGCACCCAGAGAGACAACTGCAGGGGCCGGAGATGGAGAACCAACCCCCATCCTCTCCTCTCCTCTCATCCCTCACTTCCAGCACAGAACATCTCAGAGTGTCCATACAACAACTCTGTGTGGGGGAGGGGAGCTTTGGAAATGTTGTGTCCTGATACTATGCACACATTTAATGTTCAAACTTGAGTAAAGCAAGTCAAATTCCTTTCATGACTTGTCTTCTTACTGTTTTACATCATCATCTACAAGCATTTCCCCTATTAACTATTACCGGATACAGTATCAGTCAGTCTATTTTAACTGAGAATCACAGTGGCCTTAATGTGCTCTGCTAAAAGGCAAATTTCACGCAGTGATTTTATCTGCTCTGTAAAAGCAGAAATATGAGAACTACCCCCACAGAACACCACCTGACACACAAACCCTGAACTCCATTCACTCCTCCCCCATCTGATTCTCACCCAACCACCCCCCCCATTCATGCCATTGCCCTTGTTTGTCTTTCCCTTTCCCCAGAGCTCGCAGTTTCCTGTAGGGTTGGGCAGCCTCATGTGAGCCATATCTTCCAGACAGCTGTAAAATAGCAGGCCTCTCCCTCCCTTACTTAATCTCTCTAGCCCTCCATTCCCTCCATTTCTATAGCTCTTCTGGTCCTCATCACCAGGCTCCAGTATTCAATTAAGTGAACCCAGATCATTCATCTCAGCCCTACTTGTTTTGATGTCTTCCACTGAAGGCCTAACAAACATATCAGATGGATTGGATGATGCTGTTTGATGTCTGACTACATGCTGCCCACAACAGAGTTTTCAAAGCCTCGCGCTCTGATGAGCAGCATAGTGATGTATTTATAGTGCAGAATATTACTTTGAATTAGGATAGCACAGTCTCATTGTCACCATATTGCATGATGGTAATCTACGAGACACAAGCACAGAGGGGCAATAACTCATACAGGCCAAAAGTCCAAGAGCAGACATACAGAAAGAATTAGCGTGAAAGACGGAGACTAAACATTCTGTACCTAGTTTCTGGAAAGTCTGTGCTTAGCTGTGCCAAACTGAAAGGTCTAAGTCTGCTGCCCAAATGATTGTTGGTTTTTCCATGAGGCCATTAAACGATGGGCCTTAAAAACATGTGGCCCTCCTCTCTGATCCAGAAATACCTGCTGAGGTGTGCTTTAGCATTCATGTGCACTTCAAGTGTAAGGAAGTCGTGCAAGTATGTAATCATGCAATCCTTGATGCATATAGCCAGCCAGCCATGGCACATCTATCCATGCACCATCCACCACTCTGTTCTATCCACTCTGCAACGGCAATCTGTTTCATGTGCGCAGTGGGCAGCCAGAGAGAGCTTTATAAAGGGGTACATGTAGAGGTTAGAGCAACTGTTTTTTGGGTGACTTACGGCTGACAGAGTTTGACCAGATCCTGGTCTGTGGTCCCTGGGTGGAGACCACGGATGTACAGGTTGGTTTTGCTCAGCTGCTCTCCCCCACTGCTGCTGCTGCTACCATTGCTGATGGAGGAGGTGGTGGTGTTGCTATTGCTGTTGTTGGGGCTTGGAGGAGCCATCTGATGGTTGGAGGGGGACACATATGTCTGCTGCGGAACAAAAAGAGGGGATAGTCAGATTTAGCCTGGTACAGTTGTACATAAAGCAGATACTTCTTTAGGTAGATGAAATTAAATGTATACACTGATGTATTAGCTAACTGGATATGAAGCAAGAACAGCTGGTTAACGTTCTAATAACTGACCTGCTCAAACTACAGACTTTAAAAGGCACAATAAGCCAGAAAATGAGCAACAGTGGCTGGGTAACCTAATGCCCCAGTGTAAAAAGTATGCAAATTGGGCCACAGAGTCAGGATTTCAATAGCAATTGAACAGCTGACTTGACGAGTCAGATGAGATGAGATATAAAAATATAAAAAAGGTGGCTATGAAGAAAAATATATCTTTAATAATATATATTTAATATGTACAGTATAAATAAGTGGCAAAACACATTAATATTCTGCAATTTATATATCTAAAGAGAAATATGAGTAAGAACAATATGTGCGATAACAGCATGTACTGCACATACTGTATTCATTTTACGTTTACATTTATACATACATACAGAAAGGATCTTTGCATGTTGTTGTGATGTGTTGACAATGTACTACAGGCTCTAAATGTGCCCTGGTTTAGCAGTGATGGAAATCATAAAAACCACCAACTACAAGGTTACACAGATACTTTAGACATGTACTGTTAAAATTAAGACTTCAAAAAATTCACAAGCAGCCAGCTGCAATTCAGCCTCTCCAGTACTTTGGAGGGAGAAAAGATATAAGATAGATTTATTGATCACTACGCTTTGGCTATATTGTGATGGCAAGTGAACCCATTTCTAAATGTAAAAACAAAGCGGATAATATTAAATCTGGCTGGAATTAATGTGGTAAGATCCACACTGCTGCAAGAGAGGCTTTTATGTTGTGGGCTGAAGCTGGAAGGGGTTGTGCGAACAAGTTTTCATTAGGAGTATTTGAAATAGTTCCAATCAAAGCTGTTCACAGGAAGATCGTTGAATTATCTACAGTAACCAGGTCATTGTTTCTGAATTTTCCAGTGCTTTGAACAGCAAAAAACTAATTCCTTTCACCATTTTGTGTTGGGGTGGTGGCAGAAATCTCAAAACCTAAACTATCTGAAAGGCTAGATACAGGTAAATGTTTGTTTTTTGAGATTTGGGTTAACTGACCTATTAAGTGAAAATACTCTTAAACTAAGCATTAAAGTCAAATAGTCACAATCGCTCAGATGACTGTATATATCAACAGTGTAAAAATGTTATGGGATTGTGAATAAACTTCACATCAGCTGAACTCATTTCATGAACTGGCAGCTCACGTATGTGTACGTACGAAAGGAGCAGTATGCAGAGACTTCGCTCACCTCAATGCATGCATGCAATGAGCATGTCATTGGTTATGCTATTATATGTTCATTCAGCATTAATGTACCCACATATAAGGCAAGTGATCTTGCAGATGTGTGCATACACGTAGAAATTGTATGCACCATTTTCAAAAAAATCTTTAATTAATTAATATTATGGACCATTGTCCTGAATAAACCAAATCAAATTGGTATGTGCGTAAAATGTCAGCTAAATTTGGCCTTAGAGTTGCCTTCCTCCCAGTGCTGGTGGAGGAGGAAGTGTTTGATTAGTTCGGGTCAGCAGGCCCGGCCCCAGGGAACAATGGGATGGCTTGTTGGACACCACAAGGTCAGCACTGGAGCACCAGCTTATTAACAGAGAGGGAGTTGTCAGAAGACTGCTGGAATCAAGCTAATTATGACCTCTCTATTTCTGTCTGCTGTGGATCTGTTCTGACCAGCTAGTACAAGTTTAATTCAGATTCCAGGAGCACAAAACTATGAGGGAACATCCCATTTCACAAAAACAACGTTTAAAACATCTGAAATCTGAATGTTTGAAAGAGAGTTCTTAAAGTTCAAACTGTGGTTTGAAAAGTGAAAGATAGGATTTGAATGTTTAACAATATGAATGTTTTCTTTCATACTCATAATGCTGTCTGTCTGCAATGTTACAAAACTAAATTCTGAGATTCAGATCTGGTCTAGATTTTGGAACATGTAAAATATGTGAATAATTTGCGGGCAAAAAGTTCAAAACAGTCAAATATGCCTGTGCGGGATGAAAGAAAAATCTGTGTGGTTGTGTGTGTGCTCCACTCCAAAAGTGTTTTTTATTCGTCTGTCGACAACAAAGCCTAAAATCAGTAGCTGGTATACGGGATAAAGCTGTTCTGTTCATTAGTACTTTGTGTGTATTTTTTGTGTGTGTCAATTTAAGCTCTCAACAAGGTGTTCCTGAGCTGTAAAAGACTTGTGTGGAAGCAACAGCATAGCTAACATTTAGCTAGCTGGCTGGATGTCCTGAATGGAAGGTAACAGGCAGCTGTTTCCGGTCTAACGGTAGTTTACGCTCCTGACACTTTTCAAAACGGTGCTAAAAAATAAAGTTAATCACTCTCGGATAAGACAAAACTTTAAGCCCTTCACAGACATGAAATCTAGTATAAAATATTTAATATGACTTGCTCTTGTTCGAGTCAAACCGAGTGCATAAAGACTTTTAAATCATGCTTCCGGTTTGTAAAACCGCTACACCGTCTTGTTTATAACAGTAAGAGTCAATTCATTGTGTTCCCTCTCCATAGAGCAGGTTAATATCAAACTTTGATCTATAGCCATCTGATGTAGCCTACTTAAAGCTAACTGTCTACAGGCTAGCTGCATACATATAATAACAGTGTCATTATAGATGCATGCTAGGCATGTCTGTGCAAAATATGGAGGCAATATTCCATAATACAAAGCCAATTTTACCTAAAACCCTGAATACAGGAAAAGTGTGTACTCTGATATCTCTTATTACTTATAAATACACTGTATGTAAAATATAGCAACATCCTTTCAGACACTGACATGAACAGGAGCACCAATTATTCTTTTGCAAGCTTTATTGCATCCACGCTACCCAGCTGCCTTATGTTTTCCACTGTTTAGGAATCAGCCTTCAGAGCTTACGCCCTGTCTTTTTAGTCAAGCTGGGAAATAAATAAATTTACAAAAAAAATAAAAAAATTACAGACACTCACAGAGCCCATTCATCTTGGTCCTCGTCTCTAATCTCCCCCTCTTCTTTAGCATCAATAGTACACCGTTTGTTTTTCCACAATCTCAGCCTCTTCCTGTGCTTTCCCTTGCCTTCACTGTAGGCGGCCCGCAGAGACTATCAGGAGGGATGCACCTGCAAAGGCCTGGGGAGATAGGATCTGAAGGGAGGCCGAGTCCGGGCCCGAGCCTTGCTAGTGAGGCCTGTCTAATTGGGATCGGAGCTTGTTAGCGGAAAGTGCTAATCCCTCTCATGTGCTCAAGTCAGAAGGTAGTGTCTCATTAAGACCGCTCTGCTAGGCTCCTTCTGAGAAAAGGATGCCAGCGAGGCAGATCCACAACTACTCCCCATCTTCCTCAGCGCCCAGCGCCAGCTCCAGGTGTTTTGCCAGCCATGTAAGGTAATGCCTAATGTGCTGGTGCAAACACAGGCAAATATGCATGCAGAAGAACAGAAATGCAGTTAGAAAGGGAAGGTCAGAATATACGACAAGAGTTTTAAATGTGCAAGATTGGGAATCACATTTTTCATTTCCTCAGCTTGTAAGGTTGCATATAATCTCAGTTAGTCTGTGCCCAAAACCTGACCTCCTGGCCTGTTACTGATTTCCTTCCTACTTGGTACTCTTCAGTCCACAGCCGCGCTCATATCTGTTTACGCTGTTCCTTACATGCATCACAGTGTCATCTCTGAACAGTCTTTACATTCCTCTGCAATACACAAATGTTTGTCTTTTTCTCCTTGAAATTGAACTACATTCCTGGAGGCATCACAGTTCTGTGGGAATTGGCCTTCTTGACAAGACAAGAGGCAGCCTGATAAATACAGGAAATCCTCCTGTGCACAGACAACATACACAAGTTTACATTTGGCATACAAAAATGGATATGAAAACAAGAGGCATTTATTTTTACAGTGCATAGTAACAAATGAAACCGATCCTGCCCAAGAACAATTGATGCTCAGTTGCTTCCATCCACTCTACTACTCTCTGTACAGAGAAGCTGGAAATATATATAGTCGTCACATCCCCATTACTAAGAGTACGCAGTTGTTGTTGTTGAAAGATAAATCAGCAATTTTCCTTATTATTATAGTTGTGCAAAAAGCATAACTAGAGCAATTGGCCTACAGCATGGTGCAGAGAAAGGGAGCGTGCCCCGGGCAGCAGCTGAAGACCGATGAGGTGATTACAGCTGGAGGGAGCACAGGTGACTCAAGGACTTATTAATTCATTCAAAATAATGGTACTTTCCATTACCAGTAGCACAGCAATAATGCACAAGTAACCTGTCAAAATCATAATCTCTATATTGCCAAACAGTTTTAAAATAACACACATCTTGTATCTTGAATGAGAGATAAATATCATAAATGTGGAGTCCTACCTGCTTGGCTAAAGAAACTTTAAAAGGCACCGTGGAAAAGATCATAGTGTTACAGACGCAATCTCTTTAGATTATATTTCTGCAGCTGCAGGCAAAAAAGAAAGCAAGAAAAACAGCACAAGGTGGTAGGAACCAAATAGGAAAGGGATGAAAATCCTTGGCGTCCTGTGGCTAAAAGGTGAGACTTCTTGCTCTCCTTATCTTGACACAATCCAGTTTCATTTATAAAAAAACCCCCACCAGAAACGAACAGTCTAAAAAACTAAAAAAAAAGTCAAATTTCAACAGGTATCAAGCACCCTGAGGAGAGCAGAAAGTAAATTCTTAGAACAAGGGAGTCATCAGTTCAGGCTCTCTTCTACATGTGAACTGAACAACTGACAGAAATGAAATCAAGGTATGTGAAACACAGGGGAGAAGAAAAAAATACAAGGGGGAGTTAATCAAAAGCAGAGGAAAGGGGGGGGGGGGGGTTCTCTTAATCCTTTCTTTTCTCCGCCCTTTTTCCCGTAGTAAAAAACAGACCAGGGGTTACCACTTGACGCAGGATTTACAAGTCTTTCCTCTGTGTGACTTTGGTGCTCTAACAATGCGAAATGTGTACACAAAAAAAGGTGTGTGTGCATGTCTTCTTTCAAGAAAAAAGGTTTGAGTTTGCAGAGCCCCTCTTGAAATGAGCACATTGTCTGAATCCAGGATTCCAGGAATTCCAGGTCATTAATCTGAGCAAGCTGAATTCCTGCCAGCTGCGAAAAGCAGGGAAGGAGGGAGGTATTTGATTTCAGCTTTGTTCAAACGTTATTCAAGAAATGCTGAGAATCAGTCATACTTCATGAGCCATTCCAGCCACACTTTAGCTGCAACATTTTTTTAAAGGCACATTTTGGCATGAAATCCTAACAGTTTTAACAAATTCTTCAAGAATTGGCACTCAAAATGCTCCAAAACCTAGACTTGCCTTAACTGTTCACACTGTTGTTGAACACAGTCCTGTCTAATCCTTCTGTATGTCCCAGAATTTAAAACGTGAAAAAAAATCTATAGTCTTTACAAAGTGGTTGGAAATAGACAACAATGAATTATTCATAAGAGAAGACAAGCTGATCAATGTTAGACCTTCGGTTGTCATTGCCCTATAACTGATCTGCACATATAGCCACATATATTACATCTACACTAGATGTATTACATGGGCTCAGCAACTTTTCTCTTTTTCATAGTGCCATGCAATCCCTCAGTCGTGAGTAGGACTGAAGGGGTGGGGCATATCGGTACGCGTAAAAGAGGGGGGAAAAAAACTTTGCTAACTTGTGGTTAATTCAATGAAAACATTACCTAAGCGAACGCACAGTTGATTCAACCCTCACAAATTCATATAAAAGTCGCATAGTATTGCCCCTTTTAGCTTGCTCGGAGCCTTACGGGCATCTACAGCACATTTATAAGATGTACTCTGCGCGTAGGCTGGGTGTAGGAAGAGAACAGCGACCGCATCGGGAAAAACGAAAGCAAACTGTGGCCGTGATCTGCAGGCAACAATGTAACGGGCCCCGTGTTAGTCTGCGCCAGTGCAACAACAACACGAAAACGCCGACAGCAAAGGCTGCGACCGCAAAGTACGAGAGTTTAAACGGCGCCTGTGATCCACTTTCAAGGACACTGCAGCTTAATAAAACAGCCGAGCAGCGTTTGAACTGAGGAGGCAGAGCTCGAAAAACACCGCATCGAGAAATGACTCAAGTGTCTCAGAAAGAGAGGGTAGACGTAGACTGTGGTGTTGCTATTTACCCTCTTGCTGTTTTTGCCGGTGTAGCCGTTGTATGGGTTGATTCCTGTCCTTGGCGGCACCGAGAGCAGCATTTTTGCGCGGCGCTGTGTCCGGAGGAGCGGAGAGCCGAGGCAGCCAGCTGACGTCAGCCAGGGAAATACAGCCCCAGTGACTGGAGTCGCTCTTCCCAGCGCTCTGATGGGCTCCGCACACTACGCTGGCTTTATGCTCATGTGCAGTGGTGGAATGTAGCTAAATACACTTGGAAGGCTACTTGCACTTCACTTCTCCACTTCTACTCCACTACGTTTCACAGAGAAATATTGTTTGTACTTTGTACTTCACTACATTTATCTGACATCTTTAGTTACTATTTACTTTACAAATTAAGATATTTACATACTTGCATACATGCAAGTACAGCAGAAACGATTAGTCAATTAATCAGAAAATTAATCAGCTGACAGAAAATGAATTTGTTAATCGTTTGTCATCGTAAACACATGTTTATGGTTCAAGCATCACAAATGTCAGGGTTTGCTACTTTTCTTTTAAACATTTTCCTGATTGTACTTACATACTTTTACTTAAGTAACATTGTCAATGCAGGATCAGTACTTTTACATAAGTAAAGGATCTGAATACTTCCTCCACCACTAATTATTTGGTATATCCGACATTATCTCAGGGCTTCATAGCCTCGACCCAAGAAGCCTCCTCTTCAACCATTAAATAATAACAAATTTTACTCAGGAGATAAAGAAGATATTTTGCGAGAAATATAAATTCCACAGTACCAGTGCCAAGTAATCAAAGTAACTCTGTGGGGTTTTGGATTTGGTGAATAAATACAGAAAAGCAGATTCCAATATGTGTACCAGAGTCAGGTGTGGAAACTGTAATTTTGTGACTTTTGTGACAAAAGCAAGCATGTTGCCCCTTGAATCCTACCCTCTACCCTTTGAGTCAGTTTTTTTATCAGCTGGTTTTAGTGTCAAGCTAAATGAGCTTCAGGTCAAGAGGCAATAATGCAACAGAAGCGAAAAGGAATAGCTCTCTACTACTATTTCCTGAGTAGGAAGTAGACATGCCTCACAGTGACCAGGAATAACTTTTATTTTTACAAATATAGAGTTTCAAAAATAATAAAATTACTTGTTGTCCTGATGTGACATGTTTTTTTCTTAATTCTTGTATTTCAATTTTTATTAGAAGAGTAGGAACCTGGTGCCAAGCTGACAAGTTAAGCGAATCAATAGATAACAAAAAAAAGGTAAAATTGTGTCAAACTAAATGCAGTTTTAATATGAATATAGATGCCAAAAGTAGCATAGTGTTCATTTAAGTTAAGCTTCATCAAGTTTCATTGCTTAGTGGAGTGTGAGCTTTATGTAGTTTAAATAGTTCAAGTCTTTAGGAACAATGCCCTCCCATGCACACACGTTTCAGAATCAGAAATACTTTATTAATCCCCGAGGGGAAACTCTTTGTAACAGCAGCTCACTATCACGTCAGTGCCCACAAGAATGGAAGTACTAAGCAAGGCAGAAAGCAATAATATAATACACTATAATACAGGTAACTACAAAGTGGGTATAAGTATACATTTAAAATTAAATAAGTGTAATGTACAAAGTGGGTTAACCAGTTGAGGTTAATAGTTCAGTATAAAGTAATAGTGCACGAACTGTCAAGTTACGTGTAGCTTATTAACAATATATAATGGGACGGAGGATATTGCACAGCCGTACTAGAAGTATAAATAAGTATCACAAATTAAATTTAAAACAGGGTGTATTGCATAACCTCAGCATATCAGAACAGTAGAGTCATTTGAATACATTCACTGTGCTAACATCTACTAAGATAAGAGACAAATAGGAAATTACATGTCCTATGTTTTTTACGTTACGCTACTTTTGGAGTAGTCGTATACACCAGACATATTTGTGATCAAAGTGATATAAGTTACATAAAGTGTTTTGCCAGTGAAAACGTAGTAAAATGGTGATTTATTTGCCTGTGACACTGGAGCTTAAAGTGCACCCACCTTTCATTTTCATCACTTCTTATATAATGCCTCTGTTAACACTGGGAGGTACACCTCTACTAATTTCCATGTTTATATGTTTCTGGATCTGAATCTCCAAAATTACAATTAACTCTTGATAAATAAGATAACTGTCGATTGTCATGCTTTTAGACGGCTGTCATCTTATGAATAAAAAAAGTGTTTGTATCCAAAGGAGTTGCTTGGCAACTAAATCCCCTGACCCTTTTGCCTTGTCTTTCTTACCCTGACTGATTAGCCCTCCAGTGTGTAGAAAACATATGCAATTGTTCACTCAGCCATACAGTGGGTTTTGTCTTTGCATTTGCATATTACATCTACAACTGCACAATTCTGCAGCACAGTAAGACAGAGGACAGGCCTATATACTTATGTTGATCTAGATGCACAAGGGATTTCATCCTGATTTCATCATGACGGTCTAGTCAGACAGACGGGAGAGGCTCAGCTGAATTCATAATCTCTAGCTCTCCCACTATCTCTCTGTCTCCCACACACATGCATTCACACAATGTCAAAACTTGATGCATTGGTTTCATTTGCATAAAAATAACATTATTCTTCATTGCCATCATTCTTTCCAGCCAAATATTGACGCTTTTTCGACTGTACTGTCGTTTTCAGACTACAATTAGGTCACCCAGAGTTGTTCACTCCCCCCAGTTTCAGTCTATGCAATGTTTTGCTATGAGTGTGCAATTGTTCAGCCAGATGGGCTGTGAGTTCCACAGAGCTCAAGGACAGTTTGGGGAGTGACTCAGTCAGCAGAGTGCCCGAGCCAGCCAACACAAACTGAATTCACCAGTAACGGGAATAGTGGGGCCTGCTGGGAGCTGTGGGGTTGCTGTAGGGTTTTCTCCACTTAAAGATGGAAAAAAATCTGATTTGATTATAACTGTATACTACAGATGTTTTTTGATCAAGCAGTTTAATCTAGAGTTGACGAATGTTTCCTGGTAGAACAACCAAAATATTACATAAATAACACCTCCACTATCTCCTGTGAAAATGTCATGCTGAACTTTGTGTTGGACTGGGGTTCTTGCTAGTGGGTTGCATGGGGGAGGGTTGCAGATGGTGGAGAAATTGAGTTGGGGTGAGTGATGGGGGGGGTTAGGAGAACACAGGCTGCTGTTGCATGCTCCGCATTCCTCAGGTGTTGTCAGCATAGCTTGCTCAGTAATTACCTCTCTGTGAAAACATGCACAAAGACACACTTTACTAGCAAACTAAAAGGCAGGACCCAAGAGAAGCTGTTAGGGGAGATGTCAGAGACAGATGGGGGTACATTTATATTTACATTTAGGCATAATATGAGCTGGAATGGTTATTTCTTTCAAAAGAACGAGTGTGCCAGAGTAAAATTTGTTGAAGAATTACAGGTATGGTGTATTTGTGCATGCAGTGCGGCTACAGATGCAGAGCGTGGCTGTGTGAGAGTCAGGAGCTTGATTTATACAGCAATCCATCTTCTCTCAAGGATATGGGCATGTTGGGTAATGAATGTATCCAAGCAGACCATGGCATGTGAATCTCGTGGTGTGACACAGATGTACAGCTGCAAAGATGGCGGTCAGCCTTCACACAGGATTTTTTTAATTTACTTTGCATACAGGGAGTAGATTCTTGTGATCCTTCCTCTGCACGCTGGTTTTTCCTTTTTCTTTCAGATGTCATCACTTTCATCACTGACACCACTGTCAAAGAAGAAGCAGGTTATCTGTGTCTGGGAACCCCCCACCCCCCCTCCCCGCTTCCTTGTTTGCCCTGCTCTGTCTCCTTGGCTGGTTTGCTAAAAGCTGAGGGATTGTGTGCAGATGTGCCTGGAGAGAGGCCAGCCCCTCTGCCCTGGGAGAACATGTGGTCTGGGAGTGTTTACACTGGCACTCTTTCAAGCTTTCTCCCACACAGCATGCTGGCGTCTGTCTCTCCCGGACGACAATGCTCAACCCTCCTCCCAGAAAGGGGGCATTCTCAGGTTTAGGCGACACCAGCGATCATGTTGATGTACTGTGCTGACAAACGGGAGAGACTGCAATGAAATACATGGAATGATAGTTTGGTTGCAAAACAACACTTTTAACATACTATTTTCCCCTTAGCTTTTTTTTGGTTTATATTCTGTTTTGATGCTGGGAGTGAAAATATACTTGGATTCAACTGATATCACTTCAGGCATGTTTTTCACACATTCTCGACATACTTCAGATTCTCCCCTGTGATTCAGGCTCCGGGTAAACATCTGTATGCTGAAAAGCCCTGAAAGGCATGCTTATTCTTAACACCAGTGCCAGCGAGGTCACTGTCAATTTGTGTAGTGTGAAATACACACCATTTGTTTTTAGTAGCCATGATTAAATGCCAGTGGGAAAAGGAGACACATACTGCGTAACACCATAAACTTGCAGAAAGAGTATTTTATGAGCAGTGGAGGCAAAGATGCTCTCATGGCCTCTTTTTGATCAAATTACTGTTTGATCAGAACTTTCTGTGCCATGTCATATTTACCAAATATTGCATTAAATGGTAGGATTCTTTTTTGTTGGTGAGTGAAATGAGTTACAGCCTACATGTCTCTCTGTAACGTAAGTATTCAGTGCCCCCTGCAGGTGTATATGGTTTATGAGCCGACCCAATCATACATTCACATCTCTAACGAATAATTTCACACAAGATGACACTCCGTCTGTTTCAAGCTATAGAACAGTTGCATTATAAAGTTTGCGGTTTCCCTGTTAACTTGCTCATTTTTCATCTCACTTAATTTTTTATATCCACATCCAGTTATTCATACAGGTAATTTGTTTTCATACTCAGAATAGTGCACAACGAATTGGATAAGGTGAACACTTAGAAACCATAAAAAACTCTAGATTACTGGAAATATTTTTGGCCTTATTTTCGACTAAAATGCCTTTTTTTTAATAGATTGGGGGATATACTGTAGATGGGATCTTAACCTGAACTCCAGATTAATTTTGGTCTTTTTTGTCCTTAGCTTTGGCAACCAACCAATTACAAGCAATATAATAAAATCATGTATTAGATTTGTGAATAATTAGCTTTACTTTAAGCTGGGAAGCCTATTGTACTGTTGCATAGGCTCATCCCAAAACACGTATTTCATAACAATCATACCCACTTCTCATTTTCATGGACCACTAGGGGGCGTGATTTAGTGAAGAATGCAGAGGTTGAAGGTCCTGGACAACAAGGCTACACACACACACACACACAGACACACACACACCTCATTAAACCGTCTGACTTCATGCTTTTGTATTTGTAGCTGAAAGGGAAGAATTTATTTTATGCCTATACTAAAAAATGTGACTCAAAATAAGAATTTCTATCCAAATGTAATCTGATAGTGATGGATTCCTCAACATTATGTTTAACAGCAAAAATAAGAAGTTTGGACTACTGTAGGCATACAATCATAGGCTACAACATGTTTGCTTGATTGAAATGATTTGCATATTTTTACTGACTTAATCTTCTTATGTACAGGAATGCAATTGATAAACGTCATAAATGTTAGGCTACCCACTAACGAGCCGCAGACTTATATGAAGTCTGAAAAGAACTGTTGATGGCAGGAAAAACACGTAAAAGCCGGCATTATGTTCAACAACTGTGCGACAGCATGCCAGTTTAGCAGCTGTTTAAGTGACTGTTTGCAATAGAATCAGTACTCTTAAATCAATTTTGTAAGTAGGAAAAAAAAATCTGGATTCTATTGAGCCAACATGGCTGATCCCAGAGCGGCAGTTGCAGGCAGCGCCGACTCTCTCTCCCACCTCCACGGTTGGTGAAAAAGCGCATGAAATAGGAGAAAAGGAGGTGTGTTAAGGCATGCGCAGACAGTGCTCTCCGCTCAGTTACCCCATTTTTGAGGAGTCGGGCTGACGTCACGGGCTCGTCCACAGAGCTGGAGCTTGAGATTCATCATCCACTCATGCACCCACGAGCGCAGGGAGGCATCGGTGCTCCGAGGAGGGAAAAAAACGCTTTTACTTTTTAATTTGCCTTTTTTTAGTTTGGCACGGAATGAGCTGAACGGGCCCGGAGACCGGCAGCGGCTTTGGACGTGTGGACGATTCCTGTGGCATGGTGTGGTGAAACAGAGACCCCAGCAAGCACAGAGAGACAGAGGGTGCACTGTGCATCATGTTTGAATGCCGATAATCAATTAGTAATATACATGACTGTGCTGCTGCATTGCCTATAGCCTCGCCGGGCTCCTTTTATTGCAGAAGCCCGTCTGAAACGGCCACCGTGCGGGGCTGAGGGTGCAACTTAACGGACAATCGCACCCGGACCACTGAAGGGGTTCGGATGAGGTGGTTGATCGGGTTGTTAGGTTTTAGAAATCCAGCCAACTTTTCCTCTATTCCTTTCTAACAGCAGTGCCATCGAGCATTGCTTAGGAGATGGCGATGAGGTTGTTCTACCTGGGATTTATACTCTGCTTGGAGATCACATCTCCTAACGGTGCAACCATAGGTAAGAAGCCTGTTCTGTTGTCTTGCATTGTGAGACTCGAGAAAGCATGTGCACTTTTTTTCCTTTTTTCTCCTGCAAAGCATCTGTGCACAGGCCTATGAGTTGGAAGCGAGCACCGCAAATAGGTTGTCTCAACAATAACACAGTGTGCCACAAGCAGTCTCCTCCGAGGAAGAGATCGATAATTAGGAAAGCGTTTAATCAGAGAAAGTACCGCACAAATCAGCCGTGCGCGGATTATTTTGGCGTACCGTCTGTCTGCGTGTTTAGCAGTGCTCCTGTCTGGGCAGACAGAGTGGGCCTGGCCGCAAGGATGGCCGACAGTGGGGTTATTCACTGTTGGAATATTCAGCAGGTAACCGGCAAACGCAACACTTTTGCATGAACGATCCATTTCTACAAAACGACAAGATGCCAAGACTGACTGACTGCGAAAAAAATGGCAGGATCTCCTCTCCATTTTCCAAGAGAAATACAATCCCTCATTTATATTCTCAGTGTGGCTACAGCTGATAGCTACCATTCAAACCAAACGTGCTGGGGTTTTTTTTTTTTTCTTTAAAAAACAAAAAGAAGCAGCACGCTTGAGTTTCATCTCAAACCTGTGGGAGTCATCGGTCAGATCAGTTTTCATGTTTGTTTTCAGTTACTTGGCGCGTATGAAAACAGTTGTAATCTTAATGGCGCGGCTTGTATGTACGTGTAGCGTCAGTAGCTGCCTGGGAATAACAGTTTATTAGTGACAGGCAGGTAGGCTACTGTCTGATAATGAAATGAATAGTCGTGCAGTTCTCCTGTTACGTCCCGGGAGCTCCTTAATACTCCCGAATCCCTGATCGTAACAATGAGATATTAAATGCACCATTGCTCTTGTGACAATGCATTGCAGACCTGTTGAGCTAACAGCTTGCTTTTTCTTTCTTGAGCACTTGAAAGGTAACACGAAGGTACAAAATAGCACACAATTTTTTTTCTGCAGATATTTCCTGCCACATATATTATTTAACTTTGCACCTACATACATGGTATTGTGAATTAGGTTGGCCCAGAACACATATGCTATTGTAAGTCGTCCATAATAATTTGTGGATGTTAAACTGTGAAAAAGTCACACACTGGTACTGAAGTCCTCTGTCCCTTCCAGCTCAGACCTGACAGCCATGTATGTAGATAAATATTTTTAATATCAATCCGACAGGTCATTTCACTCTTTTAGTGCATGTTTACTTTGATGCTCGAAGGAAAAGTAACACATTAAAACCTTCATTCTGACACTGAAGACAGCTACCGCTGTTAATGTGTTTACAAAAAATGCTCCTGCAGTTCTCAGTGTTGGAGGATCTTATATAAGTTTCATTAGATGTTAATGGAGGCTGATCAGAGGGAAAGCCATAGCTGAGGTTACAGGAGTGGGCAAGCTCCTCCCACCTCCTCCATCAGTATGTAACATCTGGACACAGGGAGACCATTAATCCAACTTAGATGTGACTGCAATGGGGGGAGGGACCAGCTGAGAGTGAGGGCGGGTGAAGCGAAATAAACTGAAAAAGATCAGTCTTGGATACTCGCTGAAACTGACAAGTAGTTACATCACAGGGAGTCAGCCATGGAAATAATATATGTGTGTTATGTCATTAGCAACAGTTGATTTATCAGCCTCCCATTGGAGCAGCGTTGGTCCAAATGGTAGAAATGGTCAAGTGAGTGGATACAAACCCTAAGGCCAGCCACTTGGACAGGATTTGTCCGGATCACCGCTGGGCCACAGCATGAATTTACGAATGAGAAAGGATTAGTGAGAGGAAGGTCAGAAGGCCATAGTTAACAGTTAAATACTGCACATGCCCTTTTGTTTGTTATTGATCTTTCAGATTTAATTATTGTGTCACGTAAAGGTGTCATCCTTGAGACTGACAAAATCCAGTCCAGTGCTGCACAATGCTACTAGAGCCTAGTAGTATGCTTGCTCCTAATGTGTGACTTTTGATATCTGGGATACAACTATCAATTATATTCATCATCGATTAATCTGCAGATCGTTTTAGCAGATTGATCTACAGAACTTATGAAAGATGAACAAAATGCCCCCAACACTTTCCTAGAGCCCAAAGTGACATATTGAAATGACTTGTTTTGTCCAACCAACAGTCCAAAACCCAAAGATATTTAGTTTCCCATAATAATGAGAAAAAGTAAACCATCAAATTCCAACATTTGAGACGCTGGAACCATCAAATGGTTGGCATTTTCTTGAAAAACCATGAATCGATTGTTGAGCTTGAATGATTAATCGATTAATTGATCGAAAATTAATCTGCAACTATTTTGAGAATTTATTTATCGTTTAAGTAATTTTTTATCAAAAATGCCAACACATTCCTAAGTTCCAGCCTTTCAATTGTGAGTGTCAATGATTAATTGAGAAAATATTTGACAGCTAATGGATAATGAGAATAATCGTTAGTTGCAACCTTAATTGATTATCAAAATAGTCGTTGATTCATTTTCTGACTATCGACTAAACAATTAATCAACTAATTGTTTCTGCTCTAGTTCACATTATTATTTTAACTGTCATTTTAAGACTTTACTGAGAAAATAGTTTTTCAGTATTGATTTGTATTTGTAGTCTTGAATTCCATTCATTTCGTGCAGCAGAATGTTACTATGTTAAATGAAATCCTTCATATTTATGTACTGTTTGGAATTATACCATCACGATGTCTGTGCTGGATATCTTTATGACTACTGTCATTACATATAGGATCACAACAACCTTAGAGGCTCAAGATTCCCGTTGGTGAAAAGTGTAAATGTGGGTCAGAGGCCAAAGAGGTTGGATTCCCAAGGAGCCTACAGTCTTCTTGCCTGACCTTTTTTAATGGGACCTGGCGTTACCTTTTCCCCAGAACTGTCACTGGAAACATCTGCTGGAAAAATTCAGCATCCCTCATACAAATTCAACAGGTAATCGGAGTTGGATTGCTCTCTTCAGCTCGTTCAAGTGGAGGCCACTGGGGAGTGGTTATTGTAACTCTGTACACCTGAGGCCGACTGTTGATGCACTCTTATCAGGTAACACAGATAATCCCCAGCATGATTTTCTGCCACTCAGTCTTCTCACAATGAAACTTAGGATAAGAAAGTATAAAATATTTGGAGTGAAAAATATCCAAAATGTCCCTTTTTTCGTTTATACATTCTTTGGCTTCTGAGTGAAGTTTTATGTGAAGCTTGTGTGCAGGTGTTTTGCATTTTGGTCTTGACCTTGTGAAAATATTTGTGAAATGATAACCGCAGACGGGATTCTTGACCGTAGCTGCAGAAACGATCCCCCTTTTTGTCCCTCTACTTCCTGCACTGCATTGCAATCAACTGTGACTAGAGGCTAAAACCAGATTAACATAAACGTCTTCCGTGTTGTTCCCCACATATTGAAGGCGTGAGACCGCAGATGAAAGAGTGTTTGTTGATCGTGAATAGCAGGGGTGTACTGTAATTGGTGTTTTCTGTTAGCTACATCACTGTTTACCCTGTTTAGCTCCTAAGACCCAAAAAAGGAACGGATCGGCTTCTTTAACAAAATAGGGAGAGTGGGTGTGTGTTAATGCAGCTCTGTAAGATTCATTGCGTTTTTGTAGGTGATATAATCAGGCTCGCTATGCATTACTGCTTTCCTTCCCTGTCATTAATATGATGATGTCTCTTAGAAATTCCATTTATTTTTATTTTTTTTTGACATGCCACACATGATTATAACACATCTTTAAATAGGGGAAATAGATCTGTTCTTCCTCGCACTTCATAAAGAGAGTACCAAGAGTCGTTCAAATTTTGCAACGGGTTGCACGATTTCCTGGCACCTGGCTCAGCTGTGAGAACACAGGCTCTGTGACTCCTGTTTGACTTCGACATCATTAATGGTGAACTCCTCACCTGATGCCTCAAGCTGACCACACACATTGCCCGTTTTTTGGAGACTTTCAGCCGCTGCTCTTCGTGTGTTCATCCTGTCGGTTTTGCCGGGTCACGCTTATGTACAACTCAGATGACACTGATGTTGCTGGCTTTGTGCTTGACTGGAGAATCAATTTGATCACAGGGACCCTTGGTTGCTTTCACACCTGGTCAGAGGAGAGGATCTGATATATGGAGATAAGATTCCAATTTCATGGGCTGCTGCAAAGTCTATGTTGTGGCAAAAATATAGACACAATTATTGTGTAATGGTCCATGTAAATGTTTTCGTGTGATGGATTGTATCAGAATACTGTATAGTAGCTGACCACAAATTTTCATTTTCAATCTCTTGGTAGATCGCAAAACATATACACTTGAAGGGCATACAATACTAAGACACATACAACATTCTATTACAAATACAGTGTTAACAAAAAAAACCAGCTAAAGCATATAATAAATATAAAAAATTCTATATATTCTAATAAAGTTGCTAATAGTATTCATCAACCATTTTCAGTATCAAAACACACTATAAACACATTTTGTAATCTATTGTTTTCTCTTCTTACCAACAAAAAAAAGGGTCTTTATCTAGATAGTTATGGATCTTTTGAATGTGGTTAGAGATTAAAGAAATAGCACTGCTAGTAGGGTTGGGCGATATTATGATACTGTGAGATGATATAAATGGACTGTACTGTGCCTTTCTAGTCTTGCGACTACTCAAAGCGCTTTCACACTACATGTCACATTCACCCTATTCACACATTGATGGCAGTACAAAGTAACCTCACCGTTCTCACACACTCACACACCGAAGGCACAGCCTTGGGAGAAATCTGGGGTTCAGTATCTTGCTCAAGGACACTTCGACACGTGGGTGATTGGTGGACAACCCGCTACAATAACTCTTAAACTTATTAAATGTACACTACATGAAAAATAATAGATTACATTTTCATTAGTACCTTAAAACATAGTTAATAAAAGCTCCTAGTAAAGCATGAAAAGTATGACTATGAAATAGCATTTAAAATGTCATGCTATTCAAAATAACACATTTTTCACATATATATATACTTGTTAGTTAACATACCTTTATTTCTGTCAGAAGTTCCCAAAAACTGTACTCCAAATACTTAAAATCTTTCTTTACTTAAGTGTTTGTCATCTCAATAAGCAGTGTTACTAAAAGATGTGTTTTCCATATTGATGTTGTCACAGAAAAACACTTGTTGAGACACTACAGGCAAATCTAATGAGCATTGGTTTCACTTCTGAGAAGTGAACTCTCTCAAGCCCTGTATTTATCTTTGAACTCAAAAAACCACATTCACTTTAGTTTGAAAACTATTAGTTTTTTGTAACCTTTTGAATTTGTATATCACTCTCTGATTCTGTTTCCACCTCAAAACTCTTTTGCATGTGACCAGGAGCCAGTTGGATGTACTCTGTGGTTCCCAACAATACTATCAAGATTGCAGGGTGTGTGTGTAGTATTTGCCTTTAACAGTGCTTGCCAAGGTCCACAGCTTCTATGTAAAAGTAAAGTTAACTACTGAAAGTTGAGTTTCCAGTCCATTGTGACATTCTGTCATTTGTAGGACAATCATACTTTGTCCTAATCAGTGAGAGTTAAATCACTCATGCTGGCATTATAGTGCATTCTGCATTCATGCGAAGTTGGGATCTTTTATGTATCACACAGTCAAGTTTTAGGATCTCACCGCTGAACAATGAGGTCATCTGTTGAGATGTGAAGTGGATGACAACTCATTTGTGCTTTTGTTTATGAGTCATTCCTAGCAATTATTGAGCCAGGAACATTCCTCCCTCTTGCCTCCTTTTAGAGGGAACCTAATGAGGGATTCATAGAGATCGACTTGTATTAAATCACAGAAACCTTTCGTCCTTCAATTAAATCCTTCTTGTATGTTTAGTAACATACTGTATTCATACCTTATTCCTGTAGCTTTGGATGTTTTTTTCCTGGTAGCTTCGGAGGACAGAGGCAGGGCAGGATTTAGAGTCTTCTCAGTTGCAGTGAATGCCTCACTTTATGTGGTCCAGCCTTCATTTTGTGGCTCGCATATTCTGTTTTCCTAACAGTTTAGTTTAACTTTTCTTCCATGGGTGCACAGAGCTGTGCTATGCAGCGACTACAGGGTGGTTGTAGAAGGCACCGTGAGCCAATTTACATTTATCTTTATGTCCATCAATCACACACTCTCATTGTACGTATTTTACTGCGTTGCCTTTTACTGCTCTGGCCTGCGATGTCCTGTCTCATCAGGTTATCTCCGAGGTCAAAGCTGCACCCTTTTGTTGTGCGATGACAAAAAAACAAGGCTTTCAGGCACAAGAGTAGGTGCTGACTCAAACTCAGTCTTCTGCTGTTTATGCATGTTCAACCTCTTTGAAAATGGCTATTGTGAATTAGAACTTGAATAGCCTATGGACATCGTATGTGCTCTGTGAGCTAGTTAAAGTGCTCCAGTGTTTGGCTGTGGCTTGGCTTGACACAAAGCTAAGTGGTTGTTTCCACTGGATGGGTGCTGCACAGTGTGGCCATTGAAGAAGTTGATTCAATACACAACACAAACTTGTTCTGCGCTTTCTTCGCTATTATATCATAATATTCCACGTTTACATCTATAAGGCTCTGACTTTGGTTAAAAAAATTGTCCTTCTTCCATCTGAATAATTAATATAGCACAAAATTCAGGAATAACGACTTCCCTCTGCCCTCATTCTCTTCCCTGTGGTCCTTGTTTGGTTTTAATTGTTACTTAGAATGCATGAATTCCTGCAATGCTTTGAAATCCTGCTAAACTGAGCACAGAGAAATCACTTCAAACTTGACCGCAGGGGTCTAATTACATACTGTAGTCGGTTTGCTTTTTTTCACTCCCTGAAACACTGGAAGACCTGAGTTCCACAATGGAGGACCAGGAATGGGAGAAGTGATGGGATGATGAGAAACAGTTCTGGTTTTATTTCCCCTTTCTCCTGTCACCGCCATTGTATCCAGCAACACCATCGAGACCCAGAGTCCCATTCATTTATTCAAGTCATTTCACACTCCCATTCGTACTGTTATCTTTTAACAGCATTTAATAGAATCCATGCTCTATTGCTCCGTCTAGAAATGATCCACAAGGGGATTGGGTACGTTGAATACTAGGTTGTGCTCAGTGTTAGAGGTTGTGCTTGTGAAACAAAAGTAAATTTCATATATCAATTTGCTTAGGGAAACATTCCAGCTCTGAGTCTGTGCTCTGTGTGGATTTGGATGATGGTCATTATCAGTGTGGTCTGTTGCGTTTAACTAAAGCTAAACTTATGATAAACATTACAGCCAAACAGAACTTTTTAAATGATGTGCAGCATGAAGTCAGTCCTCTTTTACACTTTGTACATGTGCTATAAGTCAGTCTTGCAGCGAAAATGACTTGTTGTACAAGTCATTTTCCCTTGAATTCAAAAGGAAAGCTGTCTAGTTTCTTTGAATCTTGACAGTCTGTAACAGATTGTCTTTTTGAGGCAAAGCTATACACATGAAATCAATTAGAAGGTGCTGGAATGTGCTGCATGGATCTGGAGTTGATTTGTGGAGCAGGGATGGCCATATTGAGAGAGACAGATTGGGTGGGTCAGTGTTATGTCCCAGCTGGTGATGGTGTCTGGAGGCCTCCATCACTTGACTGCTGAATTGGTGCCACAACACTATTAACTCACCATCTCATCCTGTTCCATCCCACAGAGTTCCTTTCAGCCTTAGATTGTTTTGTAAAGTTTTTTGGATTACATAACAACAAAACAACACCTTAAATGCCCTCTTTCAAATGAAAGAGTGGCCTTGAAATTACTTCATTCTTTTTATTAGGCACTCAGGGGGTACGTTTCTATAAGAGCCGGCCTCTGCGTACGTTTATGCATTTGCTCATTCGCTTGTGTTTAATGCTTTTTGTCGTGCACAGTGCTCAGGGGCAATTCAGTGTGCACTGTTTAGACAGCGCAGAGCTCCAGTGACCCTGTATAAGGAAATACAGTGTGTGCTCCATACAACTGGCACTATGCTCAAAATCAAACCACGTCAGCCAACTGGAGCCTAAGCATCCACATACGTACTAGGCAGGAACTGTGATTTATAGCGTAGTGTGCACGTCAAATCAGGATTTAAACAGTTCAGTGAATCAGTACCATGGAGGGGCTAGTAAGTCAGTGTACACAATCATGCTTAGCCCTCCATTCTACCATCAGCGCACCTAAAAAGAGCAACTGCACTTGTTGAAACATAAAAAAATAAAGCAAGTCTTTGGCTCAGCTTTCTGGAAGTCACTCCATGTAGAGCAAGGTTTCAGCAGTTGCTAACCAGAGGAAACTGCTTAAAGGATCTTTTTTTTTAGTCCGTAAAACAGCAATGACTTAACCAGGATTTTTTTGATTTGACAAGATGGCGAGGAAATAAAATTACAGTCTGTGATTTCTAATTCCAAATTTAGTGCCCTTGAATGTCTTCTCCTCCAAGTAAGAGCCAGAAAACCATTGAAAAAAACTGAAATTAGATGTTTAGTTAGGTAGAAACACATAATCCCACGTCTAATGGACAAATACTCAAGATATTTTACTGGTAATGGCCTTCAGGCGTTCTTGGGCTTATGGTTGCCTGAAGGACTTTCTCAGCATTCATATTTAATGCGATGAGGACTGTAGCCTCGTACATGGGGCACGCGCTCTACCGAGTAAGCTAACTTCGCCCCCCCATAAAGATATTTTAAATGACATACACTGTCAGTGCAACATATTGTAACTACATCAGAGTGACAGAGACAGGCATTTTGGTATTTGTGGAAGACAGCAGTTTTAAAAACATGCTGTGTTTTTTTTGTTTTGTTTTTGTTTTGTTTTTTTTTTCAGATCAGCCAAATAAAGATTTTCGCACATGGTGTAATTTCTCTTCAGAAATAGAAACTCTGTTTCCTGTAGAGCTTCCAAAGTTGCCTCACTGAGTAATGGTGTGAAATTCAAAACTCTTGAGGGTTTTAACTAAGGCTGTGAAAGTTTAGTTTTCTCGTTTTCTTCTCTAATTAGATGTATTTCTGCTCTAATGAATACCCATAGGATGGTTGTTTTCCTCAGGTTGTCTAATGTGTATACCATACTGAACTTACTTTTGAAAGTTGATCATAAACAGCAGAAGGTGAGATTATTATTTTTTTTTTAAAAGGAAAAAAAAGTGATATGCTGTTTTTGTGGATAGAAGAGTTGAATGCTGTGGGATTTCCTACCATTTAGTCACAGCAGTGTGATCAAGTTGCCTTTCAGCTGTGGCAGGAAATGCTTTAGTTGTAATGGCATTATCAGGAGGGGACTCTGTTGGAGGCGAACACACTGGACTTATAGGAGTTCCTGTAAGCAGAATATGTACCTTGATTCAATAGGATTTGTGTTTGCTGTTGGACAAATCCCAGGAGGCTAAATGAAGGCCTGCTTCATTCCCTTTTGTAGGTAAAGTGGACTCAAATGGTTTAACATCCCACCCTGATTTTAAACGTTCAAAATGTGTCACTACTTTGGCAATAACTTTGGGGGAAAAAGCTACTTTGCAAGCTGAATTAACAATTCACATCTCTGTTTGAGATATTTCAGGGGGCTTTGAAAGAGGACTGCTGAGTCCCCAGTCTCTAACCCCTCCTCTGCCACAACCTCCAGTTAGGCTCAGAGGTTCTCCCCTCTGTGGTCATTTCATGCTGGTGTGTAAAGCGATGATAAAATTAGAACCCACAATGTTTTATTTCCAGTTTTATGCCCATTCATAGGGAACAACTGGCTCAGCCCAGCTGCTTCACACGGGGACCAGAGAGATGGAGGGAGTGCCTTCACATAGCAGCCTGTCGGAGGTTTCAATGCCTTTACTCGTTTCAGTTCAGGGCTCAGTCAGTCCAGCTGTTTGTTTTATTTGTTGGTTGTTTAGGCAGATTAAATGGCAACATATAAGCACAGGCAAATCCAGTGTATTTACCACCATACAAAATGTACCAGGACATTGGTAAGCTGAAGGGAAGCAAAACTTAAGAAGTTGGCCTCAGGCCATGGCCTCTCTCTCATTCCTTCATCGAGGGGTTGGGTGTATGCATGTCGCCTGTTTCAGTCTTTCAGCTCTTTCTCACTCTCATCTTGAATTTTACATCCTGTCAAATTGTTATGACATTTAATACGGACTCTGTATATTGGCGGCTCACAACTGAGTTTAAATCTTACCCTCTTGCATTACTCGAATTTAGTTTTGGTAGCCTTGCCCCTGCCATTGTGTGTGAAGTGAAGAATGGGGTGAAAGCTCTGCATTTTAAAATCTAGCACTCTTTCTCTTAATCTCCCCAAATATCAAGACGTTGTTCATGTAAGGAAAGCTGTGTTCTGATCCCTAGATTCTAATTGTATTTACAAAAACATGACACACAGAAGTTTTAGTGTTTGACTTACACACACACTTCACTGTCACATGAAAAGAGACCAGGGTCTAAAACCCTTAGTCTTGACAGTCAAAAGGAACGTGATTGCAATGATACACTAGCCTCATGCTCTCTTGTGATTTCAGTCACATCCCAGCCCCCTTGCGGTGTGGTGCCCCCCCCCACCGCCCACCCCAAACACCTCTCTGCCTGCCAAGTACGTAGGAAAGCAAGTCATCCAGGGCGAGAGAGGGCTCAGTCCCTGCAGAGAATCACAATGAGACCTTCAGTGCTGTCCTTCCCAGAGTGTTGCTGCTCAACTGTACAGTACTAAAAACCTCCTGCCTGAAACAGCCATTGTGGTCTTTTTTTTTTTTATTGCGTGTACCATTTTTGACCGCTCGCATAAAAGGAGGAATTGGACTTTTTTATATTTGGCAAACTATTTTAATTCGTTCTTATACTAAGAGAAGATGTTACCATATTATTTCAGCATTCCTCATTTTAATTTTAGTGAAGGATTGTACCATTAATGTACTTGAAAATGAACTGTCTTCATCATTGCACAAAGTCTTCAGTATTCTAGCGTTGTGTTTCATTTTAATGATCGATTCACCTAAATTATAAAAAAAACAACAACACCTAGTGGTGTATAGCCATGCAGATAGTTTTGGTTTTATTTAGTTTTTGAGATATCAGTCTTAAATTTCTACCACCAAACCAATAGGTCAATAGAATTCCACTGACTGTGCTTGAAGCATTTACATCTTGTGTTTAAAAAATTCAACAGAAATGTGTCTTTCCAGAAACAATGTTCCCAACACTCAGAATAATCCAAAGACCTCAGTGTGACCAGTTTTCATTGAAACTACTTTCTTCCGGAAAAATGGGTCTTAGGTCTTTATTTAGAGTAACAGGGACATGGATTTTTATAAAAGATAATTTAATAAATATAAATGTTCAATGTTGTAGAATAGAATGCCTTTATTGTTATTGCACAGCGAAATTTGCTGTGCAGCTCCTAAAATGGTTCAAAAGATTAAAAGGATTTAAGAAGAGGTATAAAAAGAACTGGCATGTCAGAAGCTACCATCTTTAGAAATATGTTATTGCACATAAAACAGATATTTACAGATACTGCACATTCCCTCATTGTATGGAGCAGCACAATTGAAATTTCATTCACCTCAATTGTATGGCGGTGGATGCTGAAGTTTCACAAACAGATATGCTAAAACCTGGGCAAATGAAACCAAAACTAGAAGCCTAGTTACCACAAGAGGTAAGTGAGAAAATGTGTGTGGGGGGTTTCATTTGGGTGAAGGGACCCTTTAAGATACATTTTTAAACAAGTGGCAAATTCTGTGTTGACAGATCGATGCAACACCACATAGGTAGAGCTCCATTTGACCAGGGTTTTTCTGAGTGTGGCTGAGTTAAAGCATGTCAGCATTGTCAGACTGCTGATGGGTCATGAGCTTTGCTGTGGTGCTGCTAGCCTGTGGTACACCTCAACAATCTGTGCTGACTTACAGCCCAGAACTACTGCGCTCTGCAGTTTCCCATGGGTCAGGCGGCGATTGAATGCCCAGTTATATGTCTTTGCTGTGACACATGAAAGAGCCTCTGTGGTAAAAGCTGAAAAACACCTTAAGAGAAGTTTAAAAAAAAAAAAAAAAAAAGAATGTCTGTAAGAGGAGAGGAAACAACAAACAAACCCAGAGCTAAAAGGCACCACTGTTGGTTGTAAACTTGTAGAGGAGTGGGTTTTTTTCCTGAATAGTGTGCCTGTGGGTCTTTTGATACAAAAACATCATTGTAAACTTGGTTTGACCCTTGCATGTTGCATTGACCTGCTGAGTTAAGATCTATGCTGCTTGTAGCTGGAAATGCCCTATGTAGATTCTGCATAGGAGAGAATAGTTGTTGAAAACTGCTTAAAAAAATAGAGCAATATTATAACACACACACAATTTGTTTTATTATAGATTGGATGCTTGAGAATTGCATTTCTCTCTAAATGTATTTCTGATTGAAAAGCATTTCCAGCCTTGGTTGCTTTTTGTGATGACGCATCAACTTTCTCCTTTTTTTTATGTTTTATTTTTTTCAGCTCCCAAAGCTGACGACCAGCCCAAGACCTGCAGCTCTAAGCAGTTTGCATGTAAGGACCAGGTGACCTGTATCTCCAAAGGCTGGCGCTGTGATGGGGAGAAGGACTGTCCAGATGGCTCGGACGAATCGCCAGATATCTGTAAGTATGGCTACATGAAAGTAGCTACTAAAACTGTCTCTCAGCAGGCTTGTGTCCTCAGCTCTCGTGTTCTCTCCAAGCTGTTGGTTCAGGGCAATGAGGATTATTACTGTTTTAATTCAGCTTTTTTTCATAGAAATTGCTATTTTGCAAATCAAGCTTTTTTTAACATTAAGTATTTGTTTATACCTCGTCGTCAAAATGCTGCACATGATGTTATAAGACCTCAAATTCACTACCTCTATAAGGCTTCGAAGAGACAATAGCACAATGTTCAGACAGTTTAATTTGAGCCTGAATAAGAGGGTAGGTTATGCCCTTTCTACAAAGGACACAGGCTCACAGTGTGCGCTCGAGCTGCACTGCTGAATTATAGCTCTAATTATGCGGCCGTGTTTAGTCTGGATGTTCCAGGATGTGTCTCCTCTTGTCTGGACTTTTGCAGGATCTGTGCAGTCCCTAAGAGTCTTGTCCCGGACGCCTAGCCGCTCAGATCTGTCAGCCTCTCCCTCTAACCATTCCATCCATAAACTCTCCCTGATAAAACCCTTTGCTCTGTTTAAGCGCTGGTGCTAATGGTAATTTTACTGTCTGCGAGTGCCACACCTTACATCTGTCATGCCACAAGCATTCTCACAATAGTCTGGCACGCAGAGACGAGCAGCTGACACCCTGCATTAAGGGACTTGTTATTGTTGGTGAAAACACAAATAAGTATTTACACATAGGATTAGGGATTGGAAATGTGTGAGATAGCTGATGGTGACCAGATGTATCATTATGCTGTGGTCAGAGGCGCATAAAATGTTAACTGTAGGTGTTGAAATGGAGAAAGTTAAAATTAGTTGCATTCCCCTCCCACAGACGGGTCAATTAATCTCCTCCATGCCCAGAGTTTTGCTGTACCAAGTATCCAGTCTTTGAAATGATTTGGTCTGCAGATGAACTGCCGAACATTTTTTGAGTAAGTTTAGCTATAATAAATTGGTTATGGAGTTTTCGTAAGGGAATCAAATTATCAATTATAGTTTTGTAAATAACAGCAATCACAGAACGTGAGCAGTTTTATGTTTTAAGTGTAACCCACATAATTCACTCAAGCAAGCTCTTTCTGCCCTTTTTACTAAGCAATTGAACTGAGTGAATTTTCCATAGCACTTATGTCATTTGGTGACACAGACAATGGTGTGATTCATCTTCTGCGTGGAGAGATTGAAAATGGTGTTTCACCAGAACATCAAGATATGTTCTGCTCAATTACCCGCTTCCCATGGGCTCTAATCTACCCGTCACTTTACCTTTAGTTAAGGCGCTTCTCTATTCATGCAATTTTCTGAGGCAGTCATAATAAATATCTGTTACTGCAATTAATGCACTTTTTCCTCTGTGCAGCACTACATATTTGCAGTCTAACAAGCACAGTCAAAGGCGAGGCTCCTTTTAAGTATCACAATGAAAGTCAGCCAAGGCTGTGATTTTATCCACAGTCGTTTAGTTGATCCGTCCATTAAATGTAAGTAGTGTTTGGGATGGAGGGCTGCAGATAAAGCTACAGAGTGAATGGGCCTGAGCCAGCATATATGGAGACAGGAGAGTTTGGAGGAGTATGACTCTGAAGGGTATTTAAAATTCTGCTCAGACTCAGAGGAATGTAAAAGTATTTTTTCTTTTTATCCTGGCCTTTCCATTCTTGGGGTGAAACAGTTTGCAGGTCATCAGCCTGGTTTCTCCCCTACTGGAAAGAGTCTGATTGGCATGCTGTAAACAAGGCTGCTCTCAACTGAGCTCTTATGCAAATAGCAGATATAAAAGTAGACCAAGCATTGATCCATCTTAGAGGGAGACTGAAATCAGTGTTGATGCAATTTTTTATTTTGAAAGCTCAAGGTATCATCTGTTCGTCCATTGCTCTTTTTATCAGCCGCAAAGTTAACAAAAGGGGTTGACCTTTCTCTGTCCAACTTAGTTTACGAAAGTCAGAGAATTCCTAGAAAATTCCCGTCTCGCTTGGCTTTTGTTCCAGCATGCCCCCTGACCACAGTCTCGTTTTGTGCTTTAATGTTGATGGGAATTAGAGTAGTGCTAGCTACTATAATTAAGACATTATCTCCATTTGAAGTTAATTACTAACTACAGGCTGGTTTACAAAGAGTACTCACGGAGATTTCGGAAGGCAAAAAAATGTCCCTCCTATTGTCTTCCTCTCTGTACTTCTACAATCTGGCCATCATGTAAATCGGAGGCTGTGACAGTCCAGGCAGTGAATGCGGCCAACATGGAGCTTTGTATTTCATTTGAAAAGGGCACTTTTGAAAAGTGAAAATAAGAATCTGCCTGTATTATTCCACTCACCCTCAAGCTCAAGTGTTTTAATGAAAAACACACAATGACTAAAGCTAATGTGGCTGAAACACCAGTTTTGTTTCTGTTAAATGCCACCTGTTTTGTTTACGATGATCATGAATTAAGTTGCTGTCAGAGTGGTGGGTGTTGTAAACGTGTGCTTTTGTCTGGTGTAGACCTTTGATCTACTACTCTGGGACCCATGCTGGAAGAAAGTGTACTCCTTAGTATGACTCTGTCTGGAGGTCTAATTGTTTGTCGTTTTCAAACCATTCATCTGGGGTGTAATTATGTTGAGGCGCTAAAGACAGACTTCTGCCACAGTAGTGGGGTTGTAACATTGCATCAGATGAGGCGTTGACATGCTGTGGTTGAGGTTGCAGTTTTTGCCAAGGGGTCAGTATTGCGTGTTGGCAAGCTTAGAATGTGGCTTGTTTATTAGAGGGGACGTAAATGGGAGGTACTTTTATGGATGCATGTTTTTGCACATTGATCTGCATGACTTGTCATCATAAATTGATTGGTGCGGGTTTGGGTAGGTTGCCAGCTGTAGGGCTGTCATAGCACTCAGACCCCCAGTGTGCACCCCTCTTTTATAGGCCCTAGTACACACTCAGATAGCCATCAACAGGCTGCTGTCTGCAAGCTATGCCGTGTCTCTTTGAAGTGTTTTTCTTCAGATGCACGCATAAGTAGGTGGCGGTGGAGAGAAAAAAATTTGATTTCAAAATCGAAAAGTGGTTGCCA
>CM022479.1:16003285-16048825 GCA_011952105.1 Coreoperca whiteheadi | reverse complement strand
CTCCCCCCCCCCCCCCCCCATGTGGTTGACACTTGCCCTTAGGGCAGGAGTTATGCTCTGTGTGTCTCAAAGCAGGACTGATGCTTTCTAATGTTCTAATAGGTGGTATGTTGTTGGAGCGTTCTATATCTAGCAGAGATAAAGTGGTCAGGGAGAGAGTGTTTGGGTCATTCATGATCTCAATGCATGGCTTTCCTCGCAGACGTTGAGCAGACAGTGTAGAGAAATCCACAAAAATCCAAGGCTGATGAGGTGTGGGCCAAAGAGATGTGGATTAAGGCTTCTTGGTTGTGTGTTGTGCGTGTGTGTGTGCGTTTTAACCATCCATTTGGGTTTGCTTGTGTGACCTGTTCACCATATAAGGTATTTTTATGGTTTATCAAAAACAGGATGGTATCAAAAACACAAGTAAATCCATTGAGACATATTGCACTTTAGGTGCTCTGTCACTCAGCACTATTTCTGCTGTTTTGCACCAGAGGCACATCAGCAAAACAATTTTTTAAAAGATGTTACTTCTTTTCAGCTCTTCATTTGTCTGCTTAGTTATGGAGAGATTGAGAGAGTTGTAATGAGGTCGTGACATTTTCCAACAGTAACTGAGTGTAGTTCTTTAGTGAAATCTTCCACCTTACCGTATCAAAATTAGGGCTATTGAGCATTGTTGATCATTTGAACAAACAAAACTTTAATTTCTGAACTATACTGGTTACAGTTTTTTCATGATGCTGTTGTTAAAATTAAAAGTGCTGTGTCACAACTTCAATTTCATTTCACAGCTCTGTTAGAACAGTTGCAATAAAAAACACTTACTCCCCGTCTGCATCCCAAGTCTGTATGTAATTATGATTCTTGCGTGAACCACATTTATTGTGGTTAAGCCAGTGAATGGGAACAGATGTTTGAATAAGCCCAAGCATGTAAGCACTTTCTCCATCATGAGAAGTGCTTGCCATGAAGGAATCCCTTTCATCATCAAAAAAAACCTTATGCAACAATTGTCTGTCCCTAATTCTCTATTAGACTTTTTTGCCCCTGATTTAGCATGAAAATGTCCACAGGAGGACTTCCAGACAGGGGGTGAAATGAATCTCAATCATGCTAATACTTTCTTTTCCCATGCAGTGCTATCCACTTTCTTTCAGGGAGAGAAAATGAGCTGATAACTCAAAGTAGTTAACACTTGTAAATGACAAGCCACTCCTTGTACTCATACTGTCAAGTTGGCTCCATAGGCTAGTAAAAGTGTCAAACACACATATAGACACACACATATTCATGTGTTTTCCTTCTTGGTGCTTGAAAGTAATTTTGAGGAGATATACCTTGGAATGCAGTTTTATAATGAAAGGGAGGGACCCTTGGCTAAAGAGGCTAAAAGTATTTAATGTAACAATAGCCAAATGTGGACCCTCAAATCCAGACACACGCTCCTTTTTCATTAAACTTTCATGTTAAACTTCTAGTAAACATGATTTCATGTCATTTACATTCAACAGGACAATTTGCACTAACACTGGAAACCCCTTTAAAGAGTTTATCTGATATAACAGTAGTGGCACCTTCCAACACACAACCATACCAGGTCCCTTGGCCCACACACACTCTGGCCCGTGTCAGTGGATGCCGTGACCTGGGGCCGAGCTGGTAGGGAGATCAGATGGGACGATTGAGTTATCATCTCTGTGCAGTTGCCTGAGGCAGCTGTGGGCCACACAACAAGGTTATCTGTCCATCTCTTGCCCTCGAACTCCCTCTGGACGCTAGCCAGTCTGGTCCTTTGTCGGGCCCATCTGACTGTCATGCCTCAGCAGCCTCTCCAAGCCAACCAGGAAGAGCAGACTGCTGAGGTGCTGGGATGGGGTGGAGGCATGGAGCAATGGAGAGAAGGGATGATCCTACGGAAAAAAGCCTTTTGTATAGGAGAAAATGAGCAGATTAGCATTTAGGCTGAGGAGGAAAATGGAAATGGCTTTGTTAAGCTCTGATCCATTTTCTATAGAAACAGCCTTTTCCTTTAACAGTAAAGTTGGTCCTTTCATCGCCTATAATCAGTCATGTAGCTGTACTCGCAGGGGGCACCAGGCAGGGGCAGGAGGGTCTGTAGTGCTAGTGGTTGACACACTGCTTCCACAGAGGAAGGAGCAAAGCCCTGTAAATCCCTCTGGTCTGTGGCCCTGAGCCCTCCTCAGCCTCACCGGCCTATCAACAGACAGAGAACACAGGGCGTTCTCACGCCACACAGGCACCACTTCGTTTTCTCTGCTGTCTCCTTCTCTCCCGCTTTTTTTCTTTCCTGTGTCCCACTGTCTTCCTCTCTGTCTGCCAAAGCAGGTGGAGAAGCTAGACTCAAGTCATCTTTGTTCCATGTTCCTCATATCTCATCTCTAGTCTTTCCTCTGGAGTAATTGTCTCACAATTTTTCCCACTGGTTGCAGATGGTGACTTGGTTTGTTTTTGCTTGCTGTCTCTTTTTTATGTTACTTCAGGGAAATGTTCTGTAGTGCATTTTATACAGTGAAAAATTGATTGTATTTGAAGCTGGAGACCATACTCTGTGGCAACACATTTAATAGACTTAAATGTTTGAACAAGCAGGAACACAGATTCAATAGATTTGTATTGCTGTTTTACTGGAAGAATCCAGCTTTAAGCGACACTCCGCCCAAGCTCTAACGTTTTAAGTGTCAAGCACTCTCCCCCTGTGGGTTTGAACGGTGGCTGTAAAACGTTTGCAGTTTGTTAAAAAAGGTGGATCTAGTCTGTCACAATGCATTTATTCCTAATATGGTAGAGCGATGACTATTAAGAATACACTGATTGTATGCATTGGCAACAGAGAAGAAGATTACGCTACAGGAGTTTTTTAAAAAGATGTTTTGATATTTTATCCACTTTATCTAACTAATACACATTTTGCAGCCACCTTTCAAGTCTACAGGGGGTGGGGTTTAATACTCAAAAGACAGATTTTGGTGGAGTGTCACTTTGACATGATCCTTGTCATGATCTTTACAGATGTCTTAATTTCTATAGTTGAGAGACTGGATACAGTAAAGCACACAATATGATTCATAGTATAATGCAGTTGTAACACTTCTTATTTATTATGTTTTGTTGTCTCAGTACTGTTAAGGTTATTTTTATTCACATTCATACTTTTATGGTATGATTATGGTAAGGGTGTTGGAAGAACAACTAGCACATCAGGTCTTCTTCCAGTGAGAGCACTATGCCTCAGTAGGGTTTGGCATAGCCATGTGCTTGTTGAGCATGCTGCTGCAAAGTGTGATTCCAGAATGAGGAGAGTCGGTCAGTGGGCAGGCCTGCCTGTCACCCTACACAACATATTTATTCGAGCTGACAGCAGACTTTATGGGAGTCAGTCAGGGGCTGCCATGGAACCCGCAAGAGCAGGAAGAAAAGCAGGCTTTTGTGCTCAGGACAAAGGATCGACAGGAGATCCAAATTTAAGGTCATTGCATAACTACAGGAACTGAGGGATGGGGGATGGTGGGGTCCAGACCTTGAGGTGTTGGAGGGAAGCACACATTGGGAGAGACAGTCTTTCACATCACAACTCTGATGCCTAGCTCCAGTCAGACAAGCTATTGGAACCCAGAGCCACAAGCGAGGGATGACTACTCTCTGTATTTGGGGAATTATTTGTAGGTAGTGATGCATTACCTAAATCCACTATGCTCAGTAGGGATGGGGATCGAGACCCGGTTCTATATGGACCCGGTTCCAAATTTATCAAAACCCCCAAATCAGTAAGGTCCTAGTCTATAACGTTACGTTAGGTCTCGAGAGACCAGAGTCATGTCATTTATATCAAATCACTGGTGCACAAAAATACATTGATTATCTAATAAAGTCAAAATTCAATTGAATTGCCTGCCAACCGCCGTTAAACTAAACAAAGACGAGTTGAATTGCCTCACACGTTGGCTTCATTTCTCATTTTGGTCAATTGGTTGCCAAATTTAATGTTTCAAATTTAGTTTCATTTCTTGTAAGGGGGGGGGCACACAACATCAACACTAAAGCCCCTCAATATTGCGCATCAGTAAAAGCAAAAGTGCACAGTTACCTTTGACCGTCTTCAGTCAGAACATCCTCCTCCACACAGTGGTATGCATGGTGCGCGCCCCTCAACTTACCCCAACTAGCAAGTCCTGTTTATTGACAATAATAATCCAAAAATATGCGATCTCTTAAAGTGACAGTACAGACATTAACCAGCGTTTTAGTGTGAAAACGAAATAATTATTGAACCATAACCAAAACAGTTTCCTTTACTATTTACCAAATTTACTAAACGAAAAATGTGTGATTTGCCCTTCTGGCTGATAAAAGAACATTTGGAGGACCTAGTAATGAGTTGTGTGGTGGTCAGCTGAAGCTTACCCCTATCACCCAGTTATGTTATGTTGAAGGGGACATGTGTATTCCTTTTCAAATAAATGCCCAGCATCAGCGGTGTTTATTGAATGCCAGGCAAATTTAATTCTGTTCAGAAATCAACCAGTCACAGTCTGACAGTTAAGCAATAAAAGCAACACCAGTTAAGAATGTATTGTTGTCTCGTCTTTTCACCAAATTAATAGAAAAGTATCGATAGTGGTATTGATGAAGACTCGGATTGTTAAGCAGTTTAAAAAATGCTATCAATAAAAATGAACGATCCCCACCCCTGGTGCTCAGGAGAAATGTGTAATATTGTCTCTGCACAAAGTCATATTTCCCTCCAAAGACCCCATGCTGCAATAAGAGTTTCAATAAAGCTGAACACTAGTTCTGTAGTATGGCTCATAGTCAATGTTTTAATCATGATGAATCCCAGAACTCATTTACTTAATATGTGCTTCATATAAGAGACTAAGCGAAAGAGAGATCACTCTGCAGATTGGAAAAAGATTTTAACAATTAAGATCCCTGAGGACACAGTGAAGATATACTAATATCACTGTTAGCTGATCACACAGTTTAGTGCAATAATGTAATTATCCTCACTCTGCCCTCTAATAGGTGTGAGGGTTGTAATTTTCCCTCTTTTCTTTGTCTGTTATCCACTGCACTGCCAAGCTTCTTACATTGTTCTCACTCGCAGTGCTATGTCTCCAAGGCTGCCAAACCCACTGAAGAATCTGTGCTTATCCCAGTGAGGCGACATGTTAAATTACGGTTAAGTATTGCTCTGTGATAATTATATCCCTTCAGTCCTATAGAACAATTCTATAGCACCTGCTAATGATACCTTTGGGCAAATAATATCTATTTTCATTTACAGAGTATTCCAGATTGTGTTATCCTGATTACCATGTAAAATCTCCAACTTTCACAATGATTTATTTCACATGTATTCACTTCGCTTTGTGGTATCTTTTTTTGTGGAGTAAGAGATAATTCTGTTTCTGCACTAAACTGAGAGAGGAAATTGTTTCAGAAAGGTCCCTGCAAATGGGGGGAAAAAAATAGAAGTTGTTTCACATTTTTATGTTGTGGCCCTTTTACAGATGGAGATGATTATCATTTCATAATCTTATCTATGATTTATAGAACTTCTAAGCAGAATTACAAAGTGTAAAAATAACAGCAAAAGTGGTAGGAAATGTAAGCCACAGGGTGATAGATCTCATTTTTTGGTCTCATACAGATCCTAGCCATTGCAATATTTGTAAGGTGAGGGTGAAGAGGCACTTTTGAGGCAAGGCAAGACCATAGAAATTTGCTGTATTAAGTGTGACAACAAAAGCATGGATGACTTAGTCCAGATTACAGAATTGCGAGATCTATGTAATTCTGGAAATGTTCTTTTGTTTAAAGATAGAAGATCTCTGTCAGCCTGTTTTAAACATGAAAAAACACCAGACCCTTGGATATAGGTTTTGCAATGACAGACCACCTGAATGAGGGCAGACATTTTAGTTAGAAAGTTTAGTTAATTCATTGAGTTGTGTTACATTTATTTTTAAACATAACTACGTGTAATCTGTATAACAATGAAAATGATTGTTATGCAAATACATTATATGCCATAGAAGCATGTAAATTAAGAATTAAATGGAGGCAAAAAAACTTGACACTCTAATGCAAGTTAAGGGTTAAGATAAAGTTGCCTGTGTTAACTGTAAACACAGTGAGTGCTGATTTCTCAGACAGGGTATAAATTAACCCAGAGCTAGTGCCTTATCTAGAATAGTTTATGATGTTTTAGAAAGATCTGAAACAGATCTTATATTTTGATTAGTTACTTTCTAACTAAAGAGTTGACTAAGATGGTAATACTACATGTGTTTGAAAGTATTCGAGTGTATAAGAGTGGAAAGCAATATACAGGCAAGCGGAAAAGTGTAGAAAGTAAGCTACACTCCATGCAACTTCATCAGCGTCATCAACACGCCCACTTGCTCACTGTGAATTCTTCAGACAATGACCTACTCTATTCACACATGGGCTCAATCGGACATTACACAGACTTTGTACTAGGGAGCTGGCAGGCTAACGTCCGGTTCAACTGATTCGGACATTTGTGTTGCAGCTCGGCCGGGTAATGTCTGGAAAAGTTCAGGGTAATCTTCGGTTCAGAAAAGGCACTGCAGACTTGATGAATTACTTTACATACTGTTGCTTCACTGACACCACATAAATCTCCAGTTTGATAGTGAAACATGCCAAATACTGCGGAATTTGAACATTTATCCGTCAGTGGCTGGTAGAGGTTCACATTTTAAAAAGTGAATTTTCCACCCTGCTTAAATCAGCACTTGGAAAGAGGGAGTGTAGGCCTTGTTGTTAGTGACAACAATGCATTTCTGGGCTCCAGCAGTAAAATGATCTTCTATTTGGATGGTTGTGTACATTGGTCGTCATGGAAACAGTCTGAATAAGAATATGCTAGGATCCTTCTAAACCATGCTTAAGAGAACCATTTCACTTAATCTGGTTTAAAAGGCCACTTTAGTTTTTCTGGGGTTACCAGACCTACTGTAAGATCCAAGGCATTTCAAAAGTAGCAAAATATGTTTGCAAAAAGACGATAGGTCACTGTGTCATAGAGAGTTGTTGATGCTATGAAGTACTCTAAAGCAGAATGGAATTTCTGCAAATCAAAGTGCTTGAAAAGGAACCTGTAGTTTTAAAAGTCAGATTGAAAATGATTTAAAAAGAGAGATATCGGTATTGACAATAACTGTGATATTTAAACACGAAATATTGATATTGGGTTAATAATACACATATGATAATATCGTGTAAACAATCCAGCACCTCTTAAATCATTTCCGTTTTCTTTCTTTTCTCCTTGTCATAGTAGGTAGCGGTAAAGACAAACCACACAATAAACAAAATTCAAGATGAATTTAACAGATAGCAGCATTAGTTCTTTTTTTCTCCAAATTTTCCGATAATCGTGTAGTGAAAATATTATATTATGACAGCCCTAGGTTGGACCGCTGCAAACTAGTAACAAGTGGACAAGTGGAATATTTGGACCCAAGACATCACTTTATTTATTCCAAAAGATTGTAAAGACAGCAGACTTGTCCACATAAGCCATGTATCAACTACAAAAACTACAGAAACCTGGTATGATCCTAGAAGCAAAATTGCCCACATGCACCCCAGCAGCTACAGAACAGTATTAAAATATTTTGTCGACTTGAATGTGTGTGTGCATAGGACAAATGGACAGTATTCTGCCGTATTCTTTCCCTTCAGATTTGCACTGCAATGCTCTGCTTCCACTGACAGATGACGCAGGAAATGGCTACTGCCAGTATGAGGGGAGCTTATTGTAATACACTGCCAACAACTTCCTATACTGGAGAAGGGAGTACAGGGTTCATCTCCATTGTCCCTCCTGCAAAGTTATTTAATCCCCCATATTGTCCTTTCTCTTTAGTTTTCTACTGCTGGTCCCTATTCAGCTCCTGCCAAGATATTACTGTGTTGTGGAACTCAAACAATTCTTTCCGGCTGTTGTGTATCGCTGGCAGTTGTTAGTGTGTTTCCAAAAACTTATTCTGTTGCTGCCTGGCCAGTTGAAAGGGGTGTGTGTGAGTGATGGAAAATAGAGTTTGGGTTGTCGTCTCTTCAGTCTTTTGGTGGCTGTAGTGTGCAGGCATTTGGTTCTGTCTGTCTGTCCTCAACACATTACTTTGTGTCAAATGTGTATGTAATGTATGCATAGTTGCAAAGACAAAGATTTGTGCAGTGGGTATCATTCAGATGACTTTCACCGGGACTTGTCTTTTCTACTCAGCGAAAACTGTTGACAAATGATAAATGCTTGGCAGGGGTTTCATTTCCAGTGTGCGCTGGCAGTTTATTCCTGGTACTGCAGTTTATGTAGAAATCTCCAGGTTGGCAGTTTATTGAATGTAAATCAGGCTGGCTTAGAGGCCGAGGCTGTAGGAGGGCTGCTAATATGCTAGCATCCCCCAGATGGGAGAGTGGCTCTCCTTCTCCCTCAGCCAGATGTATTAGGAGCTAATTCTCTGTTCGAATGTGGTACATTTTCCACACAGGCTGCTGTGGTCGGAGCATTATGGAAGCTCTTGTCACTTTAAGATACTTGTTTCAACTGAGTTACATTTTATGATCTGTGTGTGGTTACGAATCTCTTGGATGGATAGTTAAGACTTAGAGGGAATGCTTGTGGTTTTCAACAGGGAATGTGGACATGCGGGCAAATGTGCTCCCTCATATAAGTCTTTATGCACATCCACGCTTTGATTATTTTAATGGCATGTCTTGTAAGAATACATTTATATCTTTGTCATAGCCTTTGATAGAGATGTATTTAACATTCCTAACAAGTTCCCACATCTCAACTGGATGTGCTTGACACAAAGACATAACATACTGAATATCAAGTCAACTCAGTTAGATTTTTCTCAGTGGGCTTTACAATCTGTTCAACATACAGTACGACACCCTCTATCCTCAGTCTCACTTCAGATGAGTCATAAATAAGGGTCAAATTAACTGCATTTTGGCTGCTTAATATTCAACACTGAAGACTTGTATGTAGTGTATGTCTGGAGGAGGCATCTGAAAGAGGTTTGCAGCTCAGGCTGCACATATTCAAACGTCATGCTCTCAAAAGCATCTCCCACCACTGTACACAACCCCGCAGAACTCTACAGATCGTTTCCTGTGAAGGAGGTGAACTTTATTTTCTCTGCTTCTAGTGTTTTTGTAAAATGGGTCAGCAGATGTTAGGGAGAGCGAGAGAGAAAAAGGGAGAGGGAGGAGGAGGAGGAGGGGGAGGAGGAAGAAGAAAAACAACATTCAAAGCAAATGGTTTGCTCTGCAGTGTGGGCTGATAGGAGAGTGGGAGAGAGTGAGCGAAGAGACTACATCTACTGTAGTCTGACGCTGGAAAAAAACAAACAAACAAAAATCTCTGTTTTTGGAGATCATATTCCGTCCTTTGCCCTCCACACCCCTTTAGATTCAACAAATCTTTGTCAGTGTTTGCTTTTGTAATTTTCTAATCATTTTCCTTCAATATCCATCAAATGATCACATTTGCACACCGTATTTCATGACTTTGCCATGCTGTACAGATTGGGGTACACATAGTAACGTAACATATTTACGTGTGCATAATATTTACTCTATCTGACAAGTGCAGGGAACATTCAGTTTTTCATGTGCTAAGACTCATATTCTTCAACCCTTAATCTCCCAAATTTCTGTTTTTTGCTCAAAGTTTTTTTTTTATAGGTATTTATGAGGTGCAGTACAAAGTGCAGTAATACAGTTAGATGAGCATATTGCAACCCCACCCCATCTCCCTGCTCCAACCGAGCCCCATCCCACTTAAACGATTACTGTACCGTTAGTAATCCAGCACAATAAAATCATAATCTTTATATTATATTATATACACAAATACAATTCTACTGCTGTGTTTCCCTTAATGTGTTTTGCTTGTTTACCAGGCTCACACAACAGGATGAACCAGTGTCCAGTCAATGAACATGGGTGCCTGGACCTGGACGTGTGTATCCATATGAGCAAAGTGTGTGATGGAGTCCCTGACTGCACCGATGGCTGGGATGAGGGGCCTCACTGCAGAGGTAATAAACTCAGAGAAGCATGCACACACATCTGCCAACTTCCATTTTCTGCAAAACACACTCCAAACAGATAGTATCATAATTTTCTCTATCTCCTCTGTCGCACAGAGACAAGACTGTCGGCCTTTGTTGTTGGTCAAAAATCACCAGCCAGCTTCTCCTAGCTAGCATCTCCTTGTCTTCCCATCCCAAACTATAATCTCTATCCAATAATCTCTATTAGGCCCTTTTAATGAGCTGGCCTGCTCTGGCTTGTACAATTACAATGGAATTTCTCTTTCTGGGGAAGAAAGTCATTAATTTATCAATCAGCTCAGCTATGAGGCTGTTTCCCCAATCCCTGTGGGAATGATTCAGCATTCAGCCCGGTCGCAGCTAAAGTAGAATCCCATCAAATCCTCTACTATTAATTAGAGTTGATAGAAGAATGAGAGATGGAACATATTGGGTCCATAGTGTCGGTCTTTGTTGCAGCAGACAAAGGAGCAAGCACTGGCTGCCTACAGGAGGATAGTCTCCATATTCAGCAAGGCAGTCCTCAGATATAGCTGTGTTAAGCTCTGGCTGTTTATAGTTGCAATAGCTCATGTTGGGATACATGTGCTATTCAGTAGCAGTATCCCTTTCCTGGAATATGAAATCACTTAATCGAATATTTACCACCAACACTAAAGTCTCAGTGGACCAGTCGTTGAACAAGGGTTGGTCTGCCCTGTTCTCAGCAATGTCTGTAATTTTGGAAGTATTAACCAAAGCTTCTATTGTCTCTGCCCGCATCTGCAATGGTAAATTTGAGTCATTTTAAATATTTTAGTTAACTTGGGTTTTTAATTTAATCAATTTGTTGTGGGTTTTCTTTTTTATCTATTTACTCTTTTTATCTTTATAGCCTACCAGTTGCAGCTTTATGTGTTTTTAATGTCAGTTTTTCTATTATATTTGTATTATTTCTTATTTTTATTATTATATTTCTCTGTACAGAGTATGCCAATGCTAAAGAGTTTTCTTATTGGACCACCATGTATAGATAACGACAATGAATAAATCTTTTGCATGGATCAGATTAAAAGTAGTTAAATTGTAGTGAATTAGTCAGAGCATTTAATGTGATAAGATTTGTACAGAAGAGCAGGAGCACTGTTGGGCTGAAGTGGACAGTTGTACAGAGTGGGTGAGAGTGTTAGTATCCCACACACTGGTCATCACTGCTAGACAAGCCTTTACACAACAACACAGTGGTGATGTTGTCCAATCACAACATGCACTGCCTATCCCCTAGGACACAAGTCCAGCTGTCCTCTGTAAGGCATTGGTCAACACGCACCTATACTTAAACAAACACCTACATGTTCATGGGCTTGTAATGTGTCCATGCACTCACATGTGAACACAAACACACACTCACACACATTCACATTCCTGCAAATATACACCCAAACACATCCATTACCTCACACACACACACAAACACACCAGCGGTCTGTCCAGAACGTTTGGCATTGCTGTTTGTGAGCTCTCCTCTTTTCAGGGAAAGGCCTGGCCTTTTACAAGCATCCTAGTGTTTGCTTGTACAAACTACCTGGTTGTGCAAGTATACCTGGGCTCTCATGTCTGAAAGCACACATTGTCAGTCAGTTGTTGACAAAAGTGGTTAGAAAGGGGAGTGTAGCAAGGTAGGTTAGGCAAGAATTTTATCTCTCATAAATACATTTCCTCCGTATTTTCACAGTGTGTGGCAAGGCTTTGGGATTAGTTGGCATGGTTTGTGTATAGGAACGATAGCAAGGAATAACCAGGTGGACTCAGCGGTGCTGTGATAGTTGGTGGGGTTGATACTGGCATGGTTCAGATACAGCACTTAATCTGAAACTTGATTTGTGTTTTTTTGACTCTTTGCAAATGCAAAGTAAAAACACATCAAAACGTGCACATGTGCTTACGCTGTCAATAGGAATGAAAGTGTTTTTGTTGTACCTTTTTTTTCCCCTCACTATAAGTGATGTGATCCCAAATTATTACACTATTTTCACCTGAAGTTAGAACAATTTAAACTATTTCACATCAAAAATGTCTGTATTGTGTGTGTGTTTCCTTCTGGGATGTGATGGGAAAAGGATGATGTCAACCATTTCCATGCACCAATCAGTGTACAAATCAGAATCTGATGATAGTGGTGGTTTGCGTGTTAATCTCTGAAAAACTTACATTGTGTGGTATTGTTTAGCTAAAACTAACTTTGATTGTTATTCATTTAGTCATGAAGATTGTTACAGAGAAAAACCTGAGATTTTAAACCACATTTTCAAGTGCTTAAGGAGGAACTCGACACAAAATTATTTTTTGTGCTACTCGTCTGTTGCATTTTTTAAAATGTGCTGTGTGAGGCAGAGTTCTAGCAGAATTTGAGGGTGTTGTTACCCTTTTAAGAACCTTCTTTTTTAAGTTTTTATTGCTCCCTTCTTTTGCAATCAGTCTCCTACGTATAAGAGAGGTGCCTTGCTCAAGAGCATGTTAAAGGCATATATTGAGAATGTTTTCCAGTGTGGTTTAGTGATCCAAACCAGTGACGCTTGAGTCTCAAGTTTGCTTGTCTAACTTCAGTTCTTTGCCATCCTGTGGTCAAAGTATAGTTCCAGGCCTATATTTAAAAGGCCTTTTTAACTAACTAATTAGCTGTTACAGACAATTGGCAGTTACGTTTTTTTTCTGTCAAATGGGTGAAAGTTGAGTCTATTCATCAATCTGTAGCCTGCACTTGTCTTTCTCTGTCATTTTGTGGGTGATGGGGCCTCCTAGGGGGTCAAGGCCTTAGACCTGCCTCCCTCAGAAGTGATCGATTCATAGGGAAGAGAAAATGGGGTCATGGCAGTACTCTTGAGAGCTTTTCCGCTCTGTCTCAAAGGGAAACCTTATTATTGTAGCAGCCTGATGCTATTTTTTATGCATGCAGTGGGCTTTCATTGTCCTTCACGTCCCACTAACTGTGGAATGAGAATCGGTCATAGGCTACTTGAGGCTGCCTGTGAAAAGACCACATTTTCATCTTTATTCATGAGTGGGTCTTGACCTACATGAGTTTACTGGCTGCAGTTAGACCTGTTTTATTGCCAGTCTTTGCCCATCACTGTATGTAGAGACACTACAGTATTGTTACACTGTCCTGTATTTCTTAACTCATAATGGGCTGCAGATTGAAGAAAATCCAAGTATTGCTTTTCTTAGTCAAGTTAAACTGTCGTGTTTGGGAATGTTTTGTGCCACACTGTGTGTACTTTGTGAGTTTAGGTTTAAGTGTCTGGGGCAGCATGCGGCCACTGTTTGGGACTATGATAGCTACTGTTTGCTCATTACTCAAGCTGCTGCCCTGCTTGTGTTTGCATTATGGTTACTTTGCCCCCAGTGACTGCAGCTCCAAACAACTGCCAATAAATACACTTTTATGCTTTATGCCTTCCTGCCTACCCCTCCCCTATGCATACCCACATACCTGGATCTCCTTTAAGTCTGATATACTGTACTCAACAGTGCTCGCTTTTCACTAATGCTGCATTTACCACCAACTACTATGTGTGAATGAAGCCAAATAATCACAAAGTAGTTTCACAGAATGAAGCAGCTGAATTGTCTTAGACTGTGGCTGATTATGTGTTTAACTGAGCATGGCGATCTGCTGAAATTAAATGAGATTGCTATTCTCAAAGTTTTAGTCAATAATAAGTTTGTCCACATTCTTCATGCTATTATGTGCGATGCTAGAATGCAAATTAAGTATGGGAAAGGTAGGCAAATCCATACAAAATGAACAGAAATATTTTTGAACCATTCGATATAGGAAGTAGAAAATCGGTAATTTGATGGACCCGTGTAGAAAAACAGTAGGCTCCTGTCAGCTGCAGGTGGAGGACAGGGGCACGTGTAGACTGGTTTCCAGACCGTGAGAGCACAAAGGTAAGAATGTCCTGGGAATTACCTTTCTTAAAAATGTCACGAACGAGAATAGCTTGCTTATACAGTGACTGTTAGGTTCAGTTTTTGCTTTCAATTACGGCCACTGAATGTAGAAATGCAGAGAGGCTTTATTTTATTTGAGATGTTCTAGTAAGGAAAGGGATTCGTTTTTAAGCCAGTTGATGGACAGATGAGCTGATCTTTTTAAGGAGTGAAGTTTATGAAATCATTCAGTCGTGACAGTTTGGTTGTGTAACTATGGCCATGACCCCAACACCACCCGCTCTCTGTCTCACTCAACCTGCATCCCCCTGTTCCACCTGGCCTGTCAGCCCCATGATTGGATTTTAGAGGAAAATGTCCACTTTCATATATTTCCTCATGGATTGGCTGTGGACAGAATCCAAGAGCAGTGCTTCTTCCTCTCTTATTTCAATCTATTTCACCTTTCCTAATGTTCATTTTCTCAGCAATCACCCCTTTGCCCTTTATTATTGCCCACCATAAGGCCCGGACTACTTCCAGACAAATTTTCAGAATTGCATATCATATGCATATCAGCAGGATCTTGTTGGAACCCCTTCTTTGAGGAGGTTGCAACCTCAGTGGGCTGCATCTGGAACTTGTGCTGTCATTATAATACATGCTTCATATTTTCATCAGAGGTCCTATAGTCTGCAACCGTGATTCAATGATGTCAGTTCAGTGTAGAAATGCGAGATGTCTTCTGATTCAGATGAAAGTCTAGTGGGCCTTTTGGCAATCTGTCTTATACTATCACTCCCTGCTTGTCTTTAAAGAGCTATAGATGAGTGAAATTGAGGGTTGCCATCCATGCAGTAACAGGATCAATGGCTTTGGCATGCTTGTTTAGGATTGAAGGCCTCCAGTGTGTCATTGTGTGATTTGTTTGCTTCGTTCATTAACCCCTGGTCAAACATCTGACATGCTGCTGTTTCTTGTTTGCTTGGAGCATGGACTTTCTAACCACTCCATATCCTTAAGCCCTTTATGCACTCGTTTCCACCTCTGTTTACCCTGCCTTCCTCATCTCCCCCCTCTTTCTCCTTTCCTCTTAATTCTTCTGTTCTCACATTTTCTGTCCTCAGTTCTCTCCCTTAGATTGCTCTCTCTGCAGTTGTTCAACTACAAATGCTCTCTGAGGTTAGGATAAGCAAAAGGATTTGTGAACAAATGGAACAAAATGACCCTGGACTGAGGTGCATTTTGTGGGTGTTTTTAGCACTCCAGTTGCCTGTGGTCTCTCACAGTGTGAGGCTCGGTGAATGGATTCGATATGGGCCACAGTGTTTGCTGGGGGACTCTTCCTTTCAGCACAGCCACAACAAAAGGTTCATTATGGCCCAGAGTGCAACAGGCTTTATATAATAAGGGCCCTTCACTGGTACAGTCTCCACTCATTACAGCCATACTAGCCACTGTAAGCATAGTGTGTCCCTGACCATACACCGTTTTTTATTTGTTAAAAACTTCTCTTTTTACCTATTTACAGTTTTGTTATATCTGTGGTTACATTTGGTAAATGATTAAATGGTAATATTTCTCAACAGGTTCACTCAAGTTCTAAATAAAGGTTAGTGTTGGTAGGTTATGTGAAGGCTTTGACCTCACTTGGTGATACAGAATGTTGCCATGACCACTGTCCCGGAGCTTCAAAGGGTAGCCAGGGGTTGTTCTGATGTAGGACTGCAGCATGAGAATACATGCTTGTCATATTTCATGTTAGCGTAAAAACTTAATTGAGTGAAAAAAGCTTGCAGAAATGGAGAGAGGAAGTTGCACTTGTCTGTGAGAAAGTGTGACAGAGATGTAAAAAGACAAAGAGAATGTTGTTGAATGAGCGCTGGTCATGATCAGGATAATATCTGTCCCTCTACCTCACATACCGTAATTTCCTCCTTAAGTTGATCTCTGTGGCGTCATAAACTTGTTAATTGAAATCTGGGGCAGGACCCACTGAAATCTTTTATCACCCCGAGTTCAAGAATGTCACAACACACTTTTATTTAAAGGCTAGGTTTAAAGCTAATAGTAGCTGTCTGAAATATTATTTGTTTTCTAATATCAGGTTTGTGCCACTCTATGACACCTCACCATTTTAGTCTATGACAGACACCCTACCCCATTTATTTCCTAGCCTAGACACACACATCTGCATGCACACCCACACCCTGTAGATGAGGGTATGTGTGGATGCCCCTCTTTTATTTCCTGCCGAAAGGATGTGTCCTTGAGTGTCCTCTGGGGGGCGGGAAGGAAGAGACCCCTTTAACGCGACCCCCACTCTCTCTCGCACACACATGCACGTACACCCACAATCCAATCTGATCTCCCAGTGGAGATGTGATAGGATATGGCAGTATCTGTGAAGATTGCGCTGGGATTAAGATAAAAAATTGGAATGCTGATCTGCACACAAACCTGATGGAGGCAATTACTTTAACAGGCTTCATTCAGCCTCCATTGTTATCCAGAACTTATTCGCCCTCTAAATCGAGGCTTCTGAAGAGCTACTGATATGTACGCTCCCCCCACCTCCGTTCAATGTTAGCCACCAAAGTATTTAATGTTCTCTGCGTCTCTCTGCTTCAGATCAAGCACCAGGCTGTGCCTCCCATGGGTGCCAGTTTCACTGTGCTGTGACTCATGATGGGCCTCTATGCTACTGTGGAAACGGCTACGAGGTTGCTGATGATGGAAAGACATGCAAAGGTGAGTGGGTGATTTGGCAGCTTTATTCTAGCTTGGCCAAAGTAAAATTCATAAAGTCCTCTGATTACTCTGGCTTTCTGCTTGCTGAATGGAATTTGCTTGGGGCAGCATGTAGAGAAGAATAGAATTTTTTATTTTCTTTGTTTTATCAAACCGCTTGCCTCAAGGAAGATAAATGCATGTTCCACGGTTTGGTAGTAACCATTTCTTTTTGTTACCTAGCACTGAAAAAAGTTGTCTCTAAGTACACCCAATGCATTAAGTTGTGAATAAGTACTGTACAATCTCTATATATTTTATCACGCACTGTCTTTATTAACGCAATGTGTTATTCACCTGTAGATTTCAATGAGTGCAATGTGTACGGGACGTGCAGTCAGACGTGCACAAACACTGAGGGCTCCTACACCTGCAGCTGTGTGGAGGGCTACCTGCTGCAGCCAGACAACCGCTCCTGCAAAGCCAAAAATGGTGAGAACACAAAGAGAAGTGAATTAGAGACCAAGGGTGCAGTTCATCAGAGTTGATTTGGTTCTCTTTTGAAAATGGCTCCCCACTGTATTATATGAGATAGTCACATCTGAAAGGTGTGGCACCCCCAATGTTTTACAAGCTTGTTTAATGGAAAGACATGTGTAAAAATGAATGTATGACCTTTGACTCTTCTCCATCTCCTCCTCATATCTCTTCCACCTTATGCCTGCTCTTCCTAATTCTTCCTCTTTCTCCTCTTGCTTTTCCCCTCCCATCCACGCTGCCGCTCCGATCACCCTCCCCAGAGCCGGTGGATCGTCTGCCTATGCTGTTGATTGCTAACCTCCATGACATCCGCTGCACCTCCCTGAGTGGCTCCACATCCCGGCTGCCCTCCATCGCCACCAAGCAGACCATGGCTATGGACTTCATTTATGCCGAGGAGACCGTCTGCTGGATAGATGTGGGTGACACCCCCGCTGCCACTCAGCTGAAGTGCGCCAGCATCCCTGATCTCAAGGCTGTCACTAACATCCGTACCATCAACATCTCCCTCAGCCTGCACCGTAAGTAGTAGTTTCATTGACAAAAAATTAGAGAAATCTCATCTGACTAACAGAAATGAATAAGCTTTTGTTTCTAGAAATAGCGTTTTTGCTGAGTAGTAGCAGTATTCCTACAAAACATTTTGTCAGGTACACTGACAGTTTAGCTGTAGACTCCCAGTGTAAGAGAAATGAATGCCTTGCATAAGAGCATGCAAGTAGCACTCAGGTAATCAGTTTCGAGTTGTCAGCTCAGTGGTCAAATGGTCAACGTTGCATTTGCTAGCTCAGACAAATGTAAGATATGAAGCAATACAGCCTCATCTCCGAAAGCTGCTCATACCAGCATAAAAGTGCCAAGTAGAAATGCTGAGTCCAGCTTTATTTTTCAAAAGGTTTGTCTTTGAAGAACAGGGGCACCCTGACACACCACTAAATCATCCCATTGAGGCAATATGTGTGTAGCTTACTTACAGTGATATGGTACATATAAGGCTGCCAGCATTCCTTCAGGCATTAGTTTATACATTTCTTGACAGGCAAACAGTAACCTACTGTGTAGCTTGATTTATGTACGGACTTTGCATGCATATTCAGAAGCCTGGAAGTGTATTTTTCCACTGCTGTTGTTTGATGCATTTGAATGTAATCATTGATTCTTGATGTGATGATATTTGGCGTTAGGTTTTCTCATAAAAGTCCTCTCTGCCTTCATAAGTCCTCCCAAGTATTGTACATTGTGTTCTGAAATGTATTGTGGATAGACCTAACCCATGTTTGTGTGTGTAGGAGGACATAGTAAAGACCACAACGGATAAACAATGACAAGTGAAATGTCTGGCCTGTGGAGGTAATGTCTTTCATAGCCATAGACATCGCCTTAACTCCCAGACTCATCTCTTGGGCAACAGCCAGACTCAGACATACACACAGAGACTAACATCCACAGCATGTGAACATTTTCCTTTGAGAGACTTACTCATATAATGCTGACTTGATTTATCTCTGATTACAACCCTGACAAGTTTTGTTTTTATTCGCCTGCCTGACAGGGAGGCTTGTCTTTTAAGAATAGGGGCAGAAATGTAGACAAAACATAAAAGTGAGGGCGTGTGTTTATGCATGTGTGCATATGTACGTGCATGTGGGAAGCGTACCCTTTAGAATTGGCCCCACTCATGGAGTGGCAGACGTGGGGAAGCCAGGTGTGTAGACCCTGAAATGTTGGACAAGAAACCTGCGATGTGATTAGAAGTGCCTCGGCTCATATCCACTTCAAGTGAAGCTTGTTTAACTGCTGTCACTGCTGAGCCGATGCTCGGAGGCTCAGTGAACCATCCCCAGCCTCCTAAAATGTGGTTTTTCCAGTTGATTCACTGCACTCTCATGTGCGCCCATATCCCACCTCGCCCTCTTTATGTTGGCCTGCCACTGTGGCTTTTTGAAGTAAATGGAGGCAAGGGCTGGAAGAGCGAGGGACCGGGAGAGAAGGATTGAAGCTAAGGCGATAAGGGAAAATGAGAGGGAGAGCGAGAAGGTAGTGATTTGCTGTCCCTTGGAGGTGTGTGCGTGTTCTAGAGTGTCATGGAGATGGTACGGTATTTACATTCCTCCGTTGGGTTATGTCAGCCTGAACAGCCCCTACATTCCTCCAGTCATCTCATGTCCTGCCCAGTCAGGTCACTTTAACACACTCAGAGCTGAGGCTCAGACACACGTATACACACACACGTCGACCCAAATACCTTTGACTCATGCACATATTACTTAGTGACATATTACCTTTTTATGAATTGAGATGTGGGATTGTTCACTCATTTGTTTGGTTGCCACTCTACACATTTCTGTGCTGTCCCACTTGTTTACACCTTAGAATATGAAATGCTTGCATTGTACTGTCGTACACCTACGTCAAGTTGTTGCAGTTGCTTATTGATTAATCTTTTACTCTTTATTTGTTTTTTCCTTTGATGCTGCAATAACCTAATTCCAGTAAAACTAGTTTAAGTTTTATCTAATGTTGTTATCAGAAAGTGCAGTTTGGAAAAAGTCAATCAGGTGATTGACTTTCTATTAAATTTAGGAAATGGCTCTGCAGTGCTCACAGAATGAGCAGGGCAAGTGAGCTGTGTCTGAGACATATTATCTGTCTCTATCTCTGGCTCTGTCCTGTGCTCTGATGAGCTGTAAGGGTTTCCCCCAGGAAATTGTTTAGCAGCAGCAGTATATCACCCAGATCTCGTTGCATCGTGTCATGTGACTATGAACAATAGCCACACTCATTAAATATATGACATTTGCTGTGAAATAGCACAATTTCCTGATGGTTAATGTTTTATTTCAGAAAAAATTTATTAAGATGTTAGTGGAAGCAGTCTTAATTTCAGGTAAGGTGGCCCACCTCCACTATAAAACACTGTTGAAAAGCCTGGCAGTGTGGGTCCAGTCATGTCTGTTGGTGGGTTTTAGCTGTCCTAAGGTACTCAGGGGGGAAACAGACAGCCAAGAGGCTCTCTTTGCACCTTGGCTGACTCCACATTTTTATGCTTCATCAGTCTGGGCTTTTAGCTGCGATAAGAGAGAAAAAACCCTCCTTTAATTTTGTGGATCTCAACTAAGTCCAATGGCTTTAATATGTTATTTAAACTTGACCCTCGTGAATTATGTGTCCTTCTTGACCCATTTGCCTTTCCTTTGCTTGAAGGTGAACCTGCTCTTTCAAAACAAATTCTGATCATATAATTGGTGCTAGCATCGACTCTTTGTCAGCTCTCTAAAGTGTTTTTTAACAAGCAGGGCTCAGGTGCATTGCTAAAAGAATGGTGGGTAGACCTGGGGATTGGCCTTAGATGGATATAGATGAAACTGTGGAGGCGGGGTGGGGGGGTTTGGAGCTGGGTTCATGGAAACAGCGTGATTTATAGCTTCTGTCAGCCTGAGAGAGCAGGGAAGATAAGTAGACGAGGGTTCCAGATGTGGTCTGCTCTGTCTGCGTGTGCGATTCTCTGACTGGGAAGATAAAAGGGGAGCAGACTCTTCCCATCCCATCCTTTCCACCCTCTGAGCGGAACTCCACAGCAGGGACCAGCCCTTCTACCTATGTCCCTCTGTCCATCGTTCAGCCCTTCTTCCTCCCTCTTTCTAAGTCTTTGTTCTTTTATGCTTTTTTCAGAATAAATCAGAGCACAGAAGGTCTTTGTAAATATGTGTCAAGATCAGATTACAAACGTAGTTTTTTTATGTCTATTCTACCTAAAGGACCTAGTTTTTGTCTAGCATTTCTAATTCTACTTTTTTTGTCATGGTTGGAATCATGTCATGGTACTCTTGTCATCAGGTCTACCTATCCAGCCAATCACATCTCTTTTTCACTTGCAACAGAGTGGGATATGTCAGTGGCATAACTGTTAGGAATTATAGCCTCTTAAAAAGAGGTCATATGTCAGATCCTTATGGAAAACCCTAATTGCTAAACTCGAACACTGTGCTCTGAAGAGGTCAAAGAGGTTTTTGCACAGATTAATGGCACAGGGAGGATTATGGAAGCAGCATGATGATGATTATTTTATGCTTTGCATTAACATGTAAATATAGGAATACTTGCACTGACATGCAAATAGAGGAAATAACTTAAAAGTACAAAGTTTGTGGTGCTATTCCTAAGTGTAGGTGTCAATGTGTGACTAGTTTGAAAAACTAAATAGGCTGTGGCTGTGCATGTAAATATGTATTCTATTTGGGCGAAAAGCATGTTTGTTGTTGAAGAAAGACCCCCTCATTTTGTGAAATGGTTCCTCAGAGCAGTGTGAGCTGGTAGGTGTTAAGGGCAGGAAGTGATAAGGGGTTGTGAGGGCAGGGTGGTTGGATGAGGAGAAAGGTGGGTTCATTCAGTTTCCCAGCAAACTTGCCACTTACCAGAAGCTGAATGAGTAAGGACGTCAACAGGCTGGCTGGCTTTCTGAATAAGGGGGTCCACTAGTTGTAGGCTGTTACACAACGCAGTAGTTACGGTGTTGCACATCTGGCTCTCCACTCTGTATATGAGTCTAATCAATGCCTTGTGCAGCCAGGCTTCCAGCTGGATTTCTTTAGAGAAGTATGGTTTTAAAGCTGATACCAATGGGAGTATCACTATCCCTCTTAACTCCATGACAAACCTTTCCCTATTGTCATAATCTTGGTACTGATGTTTATGAAACATCTTGGACTGGTTTTTACTCCCTCCCTCTGTCCTTTTGACTATGATTTTTTTATTAGCTCATGTATTTACAGTTACCTCCCTTTTCAGATGTGAGATGACTGCTACCATTGCCAAATGTCAATAAATTATTTCCAGCTTGGAGGTGCACCAGAACTTTAAATGGTCTGATAGAAATTGATTTCACCATCAGTATCTTTCTTTCCCAAACACTGCCACAACCCCATCCTCCATGTTTTTCCCATTTTCTCCTAAACTCTGCTTATATTGAGCATACTGTTAGCATACTGTTAGTTCCATGTGGGGCAGGTCTTTTGAAGCTCTGTGGATGTTTGGTAGGTGGGGCGATTCTACATTGGGCCCAGATGTGTTTATGTTCTGTTGTGGAACTTGCTGTCTTCAAGCAGCATGGCTGTCATAGTTGGGAGCTCCAGTGCAGACTTTTAAATTTTTTTTTATTTTTATGAATGGTCAAAGCCCTGGGATCAGCTGACTGCAGGCTCACTCTCGATTGTGTTATATCTTACTCGTGTACCCCAACATCAAAGTTGTCCCTTAGATTAACTGGAGAGACAAGTGTGGTCCCTTTGATACTGTATGTGTGAGTAGTGAGCCTGTGTGATGTGCGTGTGTGTATACAGTATTCTGCTTTGAAAGGAAGTGTGACGGCAGCTGATAAAACACAAGGCTGTATGTATCTTCCCCCCCAGCTGGGTCTCCCTGTGGTCTGGGATTTCTGCACCCATCCTCAGAGGGTGAGAAATGTTTCCAGTGCTAACTTAGCATTTCAACCCCTCAGTGCTGGGGGTATATCTGAAATTAAGGTCTCTATCTGCAAAGCTTCCTCTTTCTAGGTTGACTTAGTTAACAGTGGGGTTACAAAGTTTCAAGTTCCTTTGTGAGATGTGTTGCAACAGTATTTGAGTCACTTTCAGTGGTCTCTTAGATGATCCCTAAAATACCAGAGTATCATGTTTCATGTTTCTGTGCTGCCATTGCAAAACCCTTTTCCTGCCTGTCATGCAGAGATTGGTGGCAAAAAGTAAAGACAAATAACAGAATACATACATTACATACATGGCACCAGGGGTCATTGTTTGATGCTTATAAAAATTATCTGAATCATATATTATGGCCTTCACAGTTATCACATCTCAGCTGGGTTGAGATGAACACCTATGGGAATAGTGTTCATCCCTCAATTAGATTCTAGAGACGTGTAGAATTCATGGCAAGGAATATTGACGCTGTTCTCACTTTACGTTTTTTCCTTTTTTATTGGTCACCATCTGTATGTTGCTTGTAATCTTAGTTGGTTTTTTTTCATGGGTTTGTAGTAATCCTGCCTGTATTTGGCCACGCCATTGAAATCCGTCTGGATTTTTCTTCATAGTCAAAGTCTTCTTTAGTGTACAAAAAGTGAACCATGCATACTTAAGCATGACATAATACAGTATATCCTCAAATTCATCAGAAAGTGAAGAGTTGCTCTCTTTTTACAGGAGTTCTGTTACTGCTCAAGTCCACCAAAAGGAGTTCAGCTTATAAAGTGCAGGCTCTCACTCTTATATCTGTCACTTTCTTGTGTTTATTTCCCTCCCCCATGCCCTGCTTGCCTTAATCAGAGACAAGTGTAGTGCTGGTAATGGACAACCTGTTAGACCCCGCATTGCAGGAAGATGACAGAAGCTCATTAATTCAGCACTATTTTGTTTTTCAAGAGAGGCACTCTTGAGGAGAGGGCCATGGCTTCATGAAATGAGAGGTTTTGAAATGAGGCTGGTATAGGACCAAGAGTTATGACCGTACTCCCATGAGGCTCTGTTTTTTTTTTTTTTTTTTTTAATGATTCTGTTCTGTTCTCTCCGCTATCTTCTCCTCTGCATCCCTCAGATGTAGAACAGATGGCTATCGACTGGCTGACCGGAAACTTCTACTTTGTGGATGACGTGGACGACCGGGTGTTTGTCTGCAACAAGAATGGCCAGACATGTGTGACCCTGCTGGACCAAGAGCTGTACAACCCTAAAGGCATTGCCTTGGACCCGGCCATGGGGTCTGTACTGGCCTCCACTCTTCTTGACCTAACATTACCCTCAGTACTGTTTTAGCAACGCTTGAGAGGAAAATGCTGTCTTATGATGAGACAACATGCTGACCAAGCAGGCAGTCAAAAATTTAAGCAGTTCCTCCAGATGGAAACCTAGACGGATACTTATGTGCTACATAAACACTTGACTGTTTCAGGTTCCTGATACTGACAAGCTGGTATCTGATGTAGTTCCTTTTTCCAAAGTATCACTTCTCTATCTTTTATTTTCCCGGAAATTATTTTTAGTCCACCATAATGAATAATACAGATATCTCATTTGTGGTCAGTTGTGTAATTTTAAGCCAACTTGATATATGAATGCAATCGAAGCACAGTCATCCAATTTCTTAAGTCGTATCATTTCCTCTTGTTAATGAAATTCCTTTTTCCACCACCTTACCTTTTATTGAAAACCTCCTTCCTTTTTCTCCTCTTTTTCTGCTACAGCAAAGTGTTCTTCACAGACTATGGGTCTACGCCGAGGGTGGAGCGCTGTGACATGGATGGTCAGAACCGCACTAAGCTGGTGGACAGCAAGATTGTCTTCCCCCATGGTATCACACTGGACCTGGTCAACCGGTTGGTGTACTGGGCTGACGCCTATCTGGACTACATCGAAGTGGTCGACTACGAGGGCAAGAACCGACACACCATCATCCAGGGCCTGCTGGTGAGGTTTGAGGGATGGCTGGATGGGTCTACCCACAAAAAATACCAACTACACCCAAACATACATAGAGATGCACTCAAGAATATAGACTTGTGATTGAACTCTGCCAAACAGCAATCGCCCAGCGTCCCTACTGACCTTTCAGTATTGTCTTTGATAACACAAAACATCTGTTTTCCAGATCTGTATCATCATTGATTTAATCTCATGATCTTTAGAGACAGAACTGTTTTCCAGTTGTCTCCTGTGTATCTCCTGGGAATAAGTCCTTTTTATTGTCTTGATTGATAGTACTCAGAGTGTGTGATTTTCCTGGCTAATGCCTCGCTAGTGATCTTAATGAAATCAGGACTGTAGTGGTGGTGATGGTGTGTGTGAGAGGTGGGGGAGGTAAAATAATCCCAACTCATACATCTTTCTGTCAGTAGAAGAGAGCTGCGCAGAATAGACCCTTATAAAAGTAAAACCTCTCTCTGTTTAACAGATGGGAAGTGGAGCCATTATGCTGCCCTGTGCCAAGTTTACACAAACATTATCTCTTTGTGTCCATGTCTGTCTGTCTCTGTCTTTTAGAGATTTCTTCAAACTTTCAGAACCTGTCAAAATTTGTTTTATGCTGATAATTCGTTAGCAAACTTTTATTATGGAGAATTTACCAGTGTAAGATAAAAATGTGTACACAAACAATATCACACAAGCCATTCATCATGCACCATGAGCTATCTAAGAACATCTGCATTTTCAGTAGGATACTCAAGCCAACATTTTAATTTTGCTGTTTTATTGTCTCAATATAATTCAGATTGAGCACCTGTACGGGCTGACTGTGTTTGAGAACTACCTGTATGCCACCAACTCAGACGAAGGAAATCTCAACCCCAAGACCAGTGTGATCAGAGTGAACCGCTTCAACAGCTCTGATTTCCAGGTGGTGACGCGGGTAGACCGGGGAGCCGCACTGCACGTGTACCATCAGAGGCGCCAACCTCAAGGTACTCACTCAAGAAGGCCCAGCTTAACTCATCTGATTCATGTCCATTGATAACAGTTACCACTACATGAATGTTGTTTTTGTGCTCCTCTCTCCCGGCTTAGTGCGCAGCCATGCATGTGCCCTGGATCAGTTTGGGAAGGCTGGAGGTTGCTCTGATATCTGTCTGCTGAGTAACAGCCACAAGACCCGTACGTGCCGCTGTCGCTCTGGATTCAGCCTTGGCAGCGATGGCAAGTCCTGCAAGAGTGAGTATCAATACTGAGGGAAAAATTTTATTTGACAAATGAACGCCTTCTCATTAGTTTCAGCAGTGATGATTGATGATGGCAATGAAGTCATGGTGGTTACAAAATTGCTGATAGAAGCAATGGCATTTATTCTCTGAGAGTGTTTTTTTTTTTTTCCCTCTTCTGCAGAACCAGACCATGAGTTGTTCTTGGTGTACGGTAAGGGTCGACCTGGAATCATCAGGGGCATGGACATGAATGCCAAGGTGCCCGATGAGTACATGATTCCCATTGAGAACCTAATGAACCCCCGAGCTCTGGATTTCCATGCTGCTAGTGAATTCATCTACTTTGCTGATGCCACCAGCTACATTATTGGCCGACAGAAGATAGATGGCACAGAGAGAGACACCATACTAAAGGAAGGTACGAATGAAATGATAGCTTTGCACAGGGTTCTGGGAACCATTTTTATTCTCTAACCAAATCTCACAAATAATTTAGGGAGAATGGAATAATTCAGTCAGGTTATTCCATTTCATTTTCACTTTATTCTCTTGATATTCACCATGAATTGGCCAGCTAATAGTTTCTTTTTCACATCGGCTTCCTTTGCTTATCTCAGGAATTCACACAGTAGAGGGGATTGCAGTAGATTGGATGGGAGGTAATCTCTACTGGACAGATGATGGGCCTAAGAAGACTATCAGTGTTGCCAGGCTGGAGAAGGCTTCTCAGACCCGCAAGACTCTCATTGAGGGCAAGATGAGCCACCCTCGTGCAATTGTGGTGGACCCCCAGCATGGGTGAGACACTGGAGGGGAGGGGATTGTTGTTTTATTGGGTATTTTTTCTCTCATAAATGCTATGTTGAAGTTGTCACTCCAGTTATAATGTGGGTGGGGGGACCAGCATTAAAGCTGTGTGTTAGTGTTATTACTTCCAGTGTAGTGGGAGAGGATGGTCTGAGGGTTTGTTACTCATTGTTTACATTGGCGTGTGTGTGGGAGCTGGTGAGTTTTCAAGGGAATTTTTGGATACTTTTTGTTTTTGTGTTTTTTGTGGGATGTTCTATCAAAGGGCATCCAAACTCAAAGCTGCATTTTGATGGATTTAAATGTGGCGATACCTCTTCTCGTCTCCCAGATGGATGTACTGGACTGACTGGGAGGAGGACCCCACAGAAAGCAACAGAGGGAAGATCAAGAAAGCTTGGATGGATGGTTCCCATCATCAAGTGCTCCTGACCAGCAAGACGGTGCTGTGGCCTAATGGCTTGAGTCTGGACATTCCCCAGGGCATCCTGTACTGGGTGGATGCTTACTACGACCGTATTGAGTTGTTTTACCTCAACACCACTGAGCGAAAGGTTGGTCATGCTTGGGAATATATAGACGGTAGTGTATTTCTGGATTTGTAGATGATAAGGGAGGTACTACAAAAAAATTCCAAGATTGTGGTCATAACATCAAGATAATCCCTATGCTTTGATCTAACTCTTATCTCTTTCCTGATTTAACAGGTGGTGTATGAGGGGCAGGAGCTTAACCACGCCTTTGGTTTATGTCATTACAAACAATTTCTTTTTTGGAATGAGTACCGTGGCGGCAGCATCTACAAACTGGATCAGGTCACTAAGACGGTCACCCTACTCCGCAACGAGAGGCCACCCATCTTTGAGATCAGAGTGTATGATGCACACCAGCAGCAAGGTATATCTCCCTTCTACTCATTAACTCTCACTTTATGACTTGTTAATAGGTTATAAGATAATATAAAAATAACATGTGATGATAATATTCTACTTTCTTTGTCGGTTTGTCTCTTTGTGTAGGCACCAATGCGTGTCGAGTTAACAATGGTGGCTGTAGCAGTCTGTGCCTTGCTATTCCTAACAGCAGGTCCTGTGGCTGTGCTGACGATCAAATCCTGGATGTCGATAATGTCACCTGCAAAGGTATTTAGCAGCTTTACCAGTTGAAAGGTTTTACCAAGTGGAAGGTTGTGGAAAATTCATTACTCAGCAGGAGTTAAGGCTGTTAAAGAATTCTAGGCTGTACTTTCCATTTGCAAACTGTACTATACGCTATCTTTGCCAAATCTGGAGAGAAGTTTTAAAAAAACCCACCAACAATATTTTTGCAACTTTAAGAGAGATGAAAGCTGACCAAGGCACCAGAAGGCTTTGTTTTGTTTTGGTGCTTGGCTCTCGTTTCAATGGCCCATTTGTTTCTGCTCCTACCCCTGATCTCATCTCCAGCCAACCCCTCCTACGTGCCCCCGCCCCAGTGCCAGCCCGGGGAGTTTGCCTGCAAGAACAACCGCTGTATCCAAGAGCGCTGGAAGTGTGACGGGGACAATGATTGTCTGGACAATAGTGATGAGGCTCCTGAGCTCTGCCGTAAGTGTACCACGTCATTGGCATGGTTACACAGCAACACATAGATAAACAAAAATTCTTTTTAAGGGTCTTCGCTAACACGAGCCGATAGAGCGCAAACTACAGTTCCAAGATTGTCTCTTCCCATGCCGTGTAATGTGGCTGTAATTTCACTGGCCAGCTTTCTCCTCATCAGGCAATAGTGACAACCAGGGACTCATATTGGTCTTGGATGTTCTTTTTTTATACTTCATTTAAAGGCAGATTAAGTAGGATTTTCCGAAAAACCAATGTATAGACTCATACAAAAAGAATCCCTCTCAATCATCACTTATGAGCCACATTCTTATTTTGCTGTGTTCTGGACGTTAACCTCTGCTCCTCGCTCTGCCTCCAGTTCTCACTCCTCGGCCTCTTCTCCCCTAGGGCTCTATTCTGCCCTGGCTGAAAATCAGTAATTTTCCCGCAGGTTGTCGGGTACACCGCTAGAGTCGCTGCCTGGCTGTGTTCTGGCACGGTCAGGGGGCATGCACTTCTGGTGTCATTGAGCCAGGAAGTACGGGCCAACTTTGAATGTTGTGTTTACAAACTGTAACTGAGAATTCCTACTTATTCTGCCTTTAAAGTGACATACTTAAAGGGTTACAGGATTATTTAGCAGGCTGAATAGTATATCAAACATAGAAAGCATTAATTAACCAGGTAACTTGGTGTTCAAAAAAAAGAAATTAAATCAAGTTTTGAAAAAGAAGTGTTTTCTGTTTTCTTCCACCAGACCAGCACACCTGCCCAGCTGATCGATTCAAATGCCAGAACAACCGCTGTATTCCCCTGCGATGGCTGTGTGATGGCGACAATGACTGCGGCAATGATGAAGATGAATCTAACACCACCTGCTCTGGTATGTACAAAGCTGGAGTTCTTTTGTAGTTTGGAGAGTATTACAATTTTTCATTCATCTTTTGATCTTTGAGATACAAGATTTTATTGTATTACCTGTGTTGCAGGTTGGGCAAATTGTTATACAGTACAATACTGTAATCTGCAACTAGGGTTTTTGTTGTTCGCTGATGAGTATTTCAAACACATAACAATGAAACTCTGGGATTGAGAACTATATGGGTGTTTTCGCAAGAAATAATAATTATTAAGTTAAAAATGGTATTAGTGAGAAGAAGCATCTAGAGAGAAATTGAAAGTTAAAATAATGAGACACTGGACCAATGACACTTTGGGCACAGACAAGTTGTAACTAAATCAGACATATTAGGATCTGTAAGTGTTGAGTTAATTCAGTTACGATTAGTGCGGTGGATGCCAACATGAGTTTTACAGCCCAGGAGGATGTATTGATCTACCATAATGGGCTGAAAACAACGATTGTCCTTAGCTAACAGCGTTTGTCACTTTTATAAGAGGTGTCTCAAATAAATTGGAGGAGATTACGAATTGTCTTTAAGTTAATTAAGATAGTGTGCTGTTTTTGGGTTACCACTATTTTTAAGTACTTTAGCAATATAATATGGGAAATTAGGTTCTAATGTTTTACATCCTTGAGGATGTCTTAAAAAGTGACTAGTTATTGCAAGCTTGAATGTTGAGTCAGGGATATTGCAAGAGGAAGGAGGACTTTTCACAGCACTTAACTGTTTTACACCCCATTCCCCTACCAGCTCGCACATGCCCACCGAACCAGTACCCCTGCGCGAGTGGGCGCTGCATCCCCATCTCCTGGACATGTGATCTGGATGACGACTGTGGAGACCGCTCAGATGAACCAGACTCCTGTGGTGAGTCATAACGGCACGTTCACATTGTTGTTGTTTCTCGAATAGCGCATGTTTTAGTTTGAGATGGCAAATATGCTTATGATTTTTTACATATTCTCTCTTGACTCTTTTCAGCCTACCCAACCTGCTTCCCTCTGACCCAATTCACCTGTGCCAATGGCCGCTGCATCAACATCAACTGGCGCTGTGACAACGGTAATCCTTTTCTGAGACTTCCTTCACCTTCCATGAAGCTGTATTTTAGAACCGTCTCATTAACTGAAAATAAAATCTTGTGTGTGCTCATGTACAGACAATGACTGTGGGGATAACAGTGATGAAGCCGGCTGCAGCCATTCCTGCTCCAGTGTCCAGTTTAAATGTAACAGTGGCCGCTGTATCCCAGAATACTGGACCTGTGACGGCGACAATGACTGTGGAGACTACAGTGATGAGACTCATGCCAACTGTACCAACCAGGGTAAGGAACAGTCCTGTGTGTACCAAACTGAAATAGCACTGCTCTTTACAGCGTTGTTTGCACTTAGCTCTCACCACATCGTATATTGTATTTCACTATGTTTACATGCTGCAGTTGTAAAGAGGTTGTCACAATGAAGACGGGATTGCCCTCTTCCCCCATGTTCTGTTTCCTCCGGTCTGCATGCCCCTGCCTGCCCTCTGGCTTCCACTTATCATTTACAGCAAATCCTCTGTGTCGGGCTGTTCAGGATGTGATTATGTTTTGTGGTTAGATAACAGTTAGACTCTTTTATGGTCTTGTGCAAATGACACAGATGTTTTGACTCTGCTGCAGTGATATGAATTTACATGTTTACAGTTAGAAATAGCTGGTGGCCATGTCTGATGTGTCATGTCTGATTTTTTTTTTCCAATGTTCCAAATTGAGTTTTGCTGGTTAACCCCTTTTTGAAACAATGAACGAGGCAGCGTCATAGCACAGTGTCAGGTCTGCCTAGAAACATATGCTCCTGTACACTGTTGCTGTTCTGAAGTTGTGTGTACTGTTTGATCTATACAGAAACGCATCCAACTGCTGTGAAGTCCCAGCATGCAAAAACGGGGCCCAGCGTGACCTGTTGGTCTAATGAGCAATCTTTGCTATGTGTGTGTCTGGCTGTGTGAGAGTTTGTGGGCTCTCTTGGCCTGCCGTCTGGATGTCATTAGCTGAAATAAAAAAGCAATACTATCGCCTTCAACCTCCTGTATATAGTAGTCCCGTGCTGAAAGGTCCCTGGCCATTTTCCTGCTTTAGCCAAGCTGAGAGCTGACCTTTGCCATGAGGGGATGTCATTGTGCCACCTCCTCACTGGTGCCTTTAATCTGGCTGTGATACCAGTCAGTGAGCTGTGTATGTCATTGTTGTTTGGTTTGGCTAAGTGTCAGGTTGTTGACCCAGCATCCCACCATACCTACACATTAATTAATGACTGGAATAGCCTATTATTTCCTTTTTCAGTTTTTGGCCAAGTGTGTGTGGTCTGTGCCAATGTTTTTTGCTGGTTGGGATTCCAGTCTAGTTATTTATCAGTTTCTGACTTCTACTTGTATTTTATTGCTTCTTTGACATTGAATGAACTGCTAAATCGTTTTTGTTGGCTAACTATCACACTTTGTCTTGCTGTTTTCTCTCCAGCTACCCGTCCTCCAGGCGGCTGCCATGTAGATGAGTTCCAGTGTCGGATGGATGGCCTGTGCATTCCCATGCGCTGGCGCTGTGATGGAGACACAGACTGTATGGACCTGAGTGATGAGAGCAACTGCGAGGGTGTGACCCACATGTGTGATCCAGCAGTCAAATTTAGCTGCAGGGACTCTGGTGAGGATGCTGTCAGCTAATGTTGTTGTTAGTACACATTGGGGTTTATTCTCTGAGATTAGGGTAAATAAACAAAAGGATTAGGTGCCTGGCCACACCACAAAGTGGCACTGGGAAATGTATTTGCTCATCCGTCATGCAGTGGCTGCTCTTTATGGCTAGTTTAATTTGTGGCAAATGGGATACAAAGAGGAAAGTTAATGTATGTTGCTTCTCATTTGCCTCATTCATTCTCTCCGTTTCCTCAAAGGGCAGCACTATCAAGATGATTTGCGAATGGTCAACGTCTCAAATTTGCATGTTAACCAACATTTGAAATAATTTTGCCTTCCTGAGCAAATCCACTGACTGTGGTAATTTCACTGAAATGAATAGATTTTTGGTCTGAACTTTCGCTCTTATAAATGCTGGCGTAACCAACCCCTAGAACGTGTTTAAAACTGATCTCTATGAAACAACACAAGCTGAAAATGTATATTTTGTGGTCTTGACAGCTCGCTGCATCAGCAAGGCCTGGGTGTGTGATGGCGACAGTGACTGTGAGGACAACTCGGATGAGGACAACTGTGAGGCGTTGGTGTGCAAGTTGTCTCACCACATGTGTGCTACCAACGACTCCATCTGTTTGCCTGCTGAGAAGTTGTGTGATGGCACTGATGATTGTCCGGATGGCTCTGATGAGAAACTTTGTGGTAAAACATTCTTTATGCAGAAAAACCTTATCAACATGAAAATGTGTTCAGTACCTGATCCTTAAATCCTGTACCTTCCATTTTGATATTAAAACACCACAAACCGTATATACAACTCCCCTGTCTCGGATATACTCCATTCCTTCAATCTCAGTTTCTGGCCTGCAGACTTGTGTTCATTGGACAACGGTGGCTGTAGCCACAACTGCAGCATCGTTCCTGGGGAGGGCTTCATTTGCTCTTGTCCCCTGGGCATGGAGCTGGGAGCCGACAACAAGACCTGCCAGATCCAGAGCTTTTGTCCCAAACACCTCAAGTGTAGCCAGAAGTGCGAGCAGGAGAAATCCAGCGTCAAGTGTTCCTGCTACGAGGGCTGGGAGCTGGAGTCTGACATGGAGAGCTGCAAAAGCACTGGTAAGGAAAAACAGGGCCTATTTGGCATAAAGAGTTTATTTACTCCAACAAACTGAAGAATTTCTTTTTGGCTTCAGATTGAGAGCAAAAATATTTTCCTTGTGCTGAACAAGCTCTGCAGTACTGATTATAGTGTATGCATATACAGTATTTAATGCATCATAGTGTTGAAGATGTATTTTCTTCCAGGAAGTGAGAAGCAAACCCCTTCAGTTTTTTTTCTTTGAAAGGGACATATGGAGGGGAGATATTGCAGAAACAGCTTTGGCAGGATTTGATCCAAGACCAACAGGGGGTTTTGTGAATCTGGACTTTGAGATGATTTATTTTATTGAGACACTTAACACTTTTCCTGGTATGACTTTGCCTTCAGATCCCTTCAAGCCTTTCATCATCTTCTCCAACCGCCATGAGATCAGAAGGATTGATCTTCACAAGGGGGAGTTCAGTGTTCTGGTACCAGGCCTGAGGAACACCATTGCCTTGGACTTCCACCTCAATGAGAGCACCCTGTACTGGACTGATGTTGTAGAGGACAAGATCTACCGTGGGAAACTGTCTGAAAATGGAGGTAAGGCAGCCAGTTAGCTACAGCGTTTGCTCATTTTGGGTTATGCACAAAGATAGATGAGGTGGTGGAATGAAAAGCCACAAAGGACTCTGTAATAATTTCATTTTTCAGTGTCCTCTTTTTTAAGTAAAATAAAAATAGTAAAGTGGATTATACTTTCTGAGATAGCAAACCATATTTGTGCTTTTGTCTGAGCATTTCTGGGAAATGAACTTCCACTGAGGAAATTATCTATAATTTCTCAGAGCCAAATGTTTTTTAAAAAGCATTTGTGGTCAACAGTTGCAGTCTGTGACCCTGAATAAATCTCCCAGGTCATAGTTGGCCTTTCCTGCTCCAAAACTGCAGGTCTCCTTGCCAATCAAGGTTGTGTTCCCAGCACAGCACTTAGGGGGCACACGGAAAGCTTTGTCTCTTCCCATTTGTCTCCGTACTCGCTGTGCGTGACTGCAGCCAGAACACTGCTGTAGCGTAGGAGGCACGACACACTGCAGCTCCTGTTCCCAGCCCTCCAACTTCACCATTAAAATAGGGCTCCTGAGCAGAGACATTGTGAACAACTCGTAGATCAGCTCCTGCTGCTTGTTACTGAAGCCATTTCAGAATCTCATACACAAAGAAAGGCAGCTTTAACTCCAGCATTCCTTTAAGCAAACTGTGAAGAAGGCCTATTCCTCGCCCTCTAATTACTACTGGAAGGCTTTGTAAAGAACTCAGCCAGAGATGATCACACATTTTGGTTTGCACTTAGTCTGCGTGAGAACCCGTTGTTTCTGGGAAAGAATAAAAACAGTGGGAGATCTGGTGTTGGATGTTTGTTTTCTTAGAAGTGGGGCAGTGGGGTTGGGAAGACAGTGCTGGTCAAAGCCACGCTGACAGACACAGCAGCAGTGCGTGTCATTCACTGACAGACTCCGTAAGAGTAAAGAATTCTAAACAACTCATGGTGTGTCAGGGTTTGTTTTTTTGTTTTTTGTTTTTTTTCCAATGAACCATAGGTGCTGACTAGAGATTTGCTCTCCTTTTGAGAACATGACATGAGCCAAGCTATTACACTAAGTTAGCTGACATACAACTAATATTTTTAAAATCACCACTAACATTTAAAATGCTAAAAAATATCAATCTTGGCCCCTTTTTCAGCTTGCTATTCAGCTGCCAAATGCATGATAAAGAACCAAACACCATCCTAGTTTTAAGTCCCTCTTTCGCTGTGTGTCCCGTTCAGCCCTGACCAGTTTTGAGGTGGTGATCCAATATGGACTGGCTACTCCAGAGGGCCTGGCTGTGGACTGGATAGCAGGAAATATCTACTGGGTGGAGAGCAATCTGGACCAGATAGAGGTGGCCAAACTGGATGGGACCATGAGAACCACCCTACTGGCTGGGGAGGTGGAGCACCCAAGAGCCATCGCCCTAGACCCTCGGGATGGGTAAGAAGTATAGTTCTAGGGATTCTGAAGCTGTAATCCCCCGTTTTAGAAAATGGGAAGTTATTGGAATTTCCAATAACTTTTTAGCTCAGGATATATCCTCCTGCTGTATTTTTTATTAAACTGACATGTTCTCATGTGACGATACTGTATGCATCTGTGAAAATCCCTCCTCATATTGATTTATTATGTTTTGGCAGTATTCTATTTTGGACCGACTGGGATGCCAGTCTGCCCAGGATTGAGGCAGCATCTATGAGTGGTGAAGGCAGACGGACCATCCACAAGGAAACAGGCAGTGGCGGCTGGCCCAACGGGCTCACTGTGGACTACATGGAAAGACGCATTGTCTGGATTGATGCCAGGTAGCATTTGCCACTAGTCTCTGAATATAGACAGTGCTCTCACTGCACTGTATCCACCCACTCACTCATTACATCACCCACTTGCTCAATCATTTTTCTCTTTGCTTGCTGTTATGCATTTTTTAATAAACATGCAGATGTGCTTTGCTTATGTAGAACACACACAAAGCACAGATTCATCTAGTAACATGAGCAACATGCATATACTTAAGATGATGCATATGTTATCCCTGTTATGTGAAGCATACATCTCTGCCTTGATGCTTCTCCAGGTCAGATGCTATCTACTCTGCCATGTACGATGGTTCTGGGCTGATTGAAGTCCTGCGGGGTCATGAGTATTTGTCCCACCCCTTTGCTGTCACCATGTATGGAGGAGAGGTCTACTGGACTGACTGGAGGACTAACACGCTGGCCAAAGCCAACAAATGGACAGGACACAAGGTCACCGTAGTCCAGCGCACCAACACACAGCCCTTTGACTTGCAGGTCTATCACCCGTCCAGACAACCCCAGGGTAGGTTGCACACCAGATACATACACATACAGAGAGAGAGCCCCCACATCTCAGATTTACCCCTGCCTGTTAGCACGGCTGACAGATTTTGGCCTTAACTTGGCCTTAACTGCTGACCATGTTGATTCACGACTCCTATTTCCCAAAGACAGCTGACCTTTTAGAGCTGTGAGACATGTTGTCTCCTCACACCGGCAGCAATTTGGACACCTCCTGCTGCCTTGTTGATCAAAAAGTCACCTCACTGTTTGGCATTCCCCACCGGCTGGGTAGGAAATAAAGCCCTGCTCCTACGACGTAAATGTCAAGTGTTGATCTCACAGATACACATGCGTGACATTGTGTGTCTGTGTCTGATTGTCAAAACAGTTTTGCAGTATTCTGTCACATTGAACTGTCACCTTGGTGTTTAGTAGCCAATGCCTATGGGATCCCAAGGGTGTGTGGGCAGCAGAGAGGCACTGGGTCCTGTAATTGGAGGCAGGAAAAGAGAGATCTCACAAAATTGTTGATTGACAGCTGCAACCAATGCCCATGACAGTGATGGGGCAACAAGCTGCGCTGACAGGTCTGGTAGACAAAGTCTTTTTCTGCGCTCTCACTTTCCTTGAGGGTCCATTGATGGAGAGCGCCATTACACTCAGATACTGAATATTCTGGAAGCAGCATCTCACATTAAACTATTGGCGTAGTCTGATACTAGAATGTATAGGCTTTCTTTTGTTTATTTTGTGGCGATGCTTAGCAATCTGCAGAACATATTGTGAGCCTTAAAGGAAATACCTCCCCTCTCTGTTTGTCTCTCACATATCGCCTCTGTCTTTTTGTGTCTTTCTCTCTTTCACCACATTTCCTGTCTGACTTATTTGTTTCTGTCAGCTCCTAACCCATGTGCCATGAGTGATGGCAAAGGCCCCTGCTCCCACCTCTGTCTCATCAACTTCAACCAGACCTTCTCCTGTGCCTGCCCTCACCTCATGAAGCTGCAGCCTGACAAACGCACCTGCAAAGGTAAGGACGGATACCATTACTCACACACACAAGCACATGCATTTAAAAATAACTAGAGTGTGTACACATAACGCTGTCCATATATAATCCATGTCATCAAGGAGCAAGAAACACGCTCTTTGTTTGCAGGAATCTTTTCTCACGACTGTCATGACTGCTACGTTGCACCCTGCTCCCAAACGTGACATCAGCGTCATTAGCTGTCATCTCTTATGACAGAATATCATATTACATCTCCTTTATTTGTGCCACATGGCCTTCTTCACTCTAATTTACATTTCGTTTAATATAAAAGGCTGCCACAAGTGCTGAGCTGAGGTCTTCATTTATTGCAATGTGATTTCACGAGTTGGTTTCATGATGGTTTTGAGAGGTAGCTGTGGGACTTTGTGTGCATGTGTGTCTGTCTAAATGTTAAGCATTCTGCAGAACAATCCTCATCTCAGCAGTGTGGATTCAAGGATAATTGGATTAGAGGCCGTCTGATGGATTTTTCAGGGAGCACAGCAGAGTCTCACCCAAACTCTGAACTCACACATTCACCATTTAAAATTAGTTGTTAAAGTCTTATGAATTTTTGATTTAGAGGGATTCATTTGTTGTGTCCACCTCCCATAACCAAGGCGGTAATCGAGCCTCGACAAGGACAACACGTTACTGTCAGTTTGAGCTTCTGTCTCCTGGCATCTAGCTGGTCCTTTGATTGTGTGGCTAGTACAGTGAGAAGAAGCCTAAACTTAACTCAACTCTTTTATCACAGTGTACTTAAAAGAATATTGATGGGACAAACTTGAACATAAGAAAAGGGGGTTTCTATACAGAGAAGTATTTGTTGCTAACATTGGATTTGCAAATATGAAACTGATAAAACAAAGAAAAAAACAACAATGTCTAGAGACAAGCTGCTTAACTTATTCTCTATCTATACATTTTGTTCTTCCTTTCTCCATTCACCCTCATCCAATGCAATATTAATTTAAAATCTTTCTTATTCTGAGTGTTTTTTTTGTTTTTTTTTCCAGAGTCCCGCAAGTTCCTTCTATATGCTCGTCAGATTGAGATCCGGGGTGTAGACATTGACAACCCCTACTACAACTACATCATCTCCTTCACTGTGCCGGACATAGACAACGTGACGGTGGTGGACTATGACGCTGTTGAGCATCGCATCTACTGGTCAGATGTCCGAACGCAGACGATCAAGAGAGCTTTCATTAACGGAACAGGAGTGGAGACTGTTGTGTCTGCTGGTAAGAACAATTACAGGAATATCTGTCCAGTTTGTTTTTTTTATTCTTTTTTTTTTTTTTCAGTTTATATTTAAAAAACCTTCTGTATCTGTCTGGGGAAATCCTATTTTTTTTCATTGGTGTTTTAACATTTCCCAGACCTTCCCAACGCTCATGGGCTGGCAGTAGACTGGGTGTCCAGAAACCTCTTCTGGACCAGCTATGATGCCAATAAGAAGCAGATCAATGTGGCCAGACTGGATGGATCTTTCAAGAATGCTGTCATCCAGGGCTTAGACAAACCCCACTGTCTGGTGGTACATCCTCTACTGGGGTGAGTGATCTCTCCAGTTATTTAGGCCTGCATTCAGTTTGAGGTGTGAATTGTCTCTCTGAAGCTCTATTTCTGTGTATTCCATTACACCTAATGACCAAGTCTTTAGTAACTGTTATGATGACACAATGTTCCTATTATTACTTTTCAATTACTTGTGGATTTTATTCAAACTTTAAGCAATAAATTCAGGAGTATTTGCTCCCTATGTGCTTTACAACAATACACTTTAGTGAAGGTTTTTGAGGTACAGCGGCCATTCTCTGGCTGCTACTTCTTCCTTAGCCTACTAGTTGGTCCTCATTTGATGCACCTGTTGTGTCTTCTACTGTAATGCGTCTTTGGTAGAGCATTGTTCTTCGCCAGAAAATAGATGTCAGCCCCTCTCCATGTCTCATAACATTCATATCCCTCTTCAGAAAGCTGTACTGGACTGACGGTGACAACATAAGCATGGCTAACATGGATGGTAGCAACTACACCACACTTTTCACCAATCAAAAAGGGCCAGTAGGTGAGCAGATGTAACCCCCCCCACTGCCAAACAATCTGAATATATATATTTAAGTCTACAGGGTGAAAGCACAGATTAAGCATATTAATGTAGCATCATTATTCTTTCCACTCAGGCCTCTCTATTGACTATGAAAATGAGCAGCTGTACTGGATCAGCTCAGGAAACAGCACCATTAACCACTGTCAGCTGGATGGAACTAAACTGCAGATCCTTGAGGGTGTCAAAGGCAAACTTACCAAGGCTACTGCATTGGCTATTATGGGTAAGATGAAAAAGATGATACTTCAAATTTGTCCTCTTTGTTTTCAATTTTCTGAAAGTTGATAGTTACTTAATATTACTAGCTCATGTTAAAGGAATAACAAACAAAGATATGAATCAATTTCCCTCACTGTAGGAGACAAGCTGTGGTGGGCAGACCAGGGAACCGACCAGATAGGAACATGTAACAAGAAGGATGGAGGAAACTGGAAGGTTTTGCGTAACAACACCTCCCCTATGATGCACATGAGGATCTATGACGAGGATGTGCAGAAAGGTAAGAAATATTACTTGAAGAAAAAAGGTAGTGCTTGTGGATTTGTCAGTAAAGAGTCAAAAAGTAATTTAATATCATTTGGAAGAGTTGGAAAGCAAATTTGGATTAAATTCACATGAGTTTTATGTCCTGAAGCACACGTAAAACTCACCAAATTAGTGCTCCGTTCTTTTTGGGCCTCAATGATCTTCTCCTTTTCCTTTAGCGGGTATCAACTTGTGCAGTAACAACAATGGCGACTGCTCCCAGCTGTGTCTGCCCACCTCACCAACAACCAGGGCCTGCATGTGCACTGCTGGGTACAGCCTCAAGACAGGACAGCAGTCCTGTGAAGGTAAGACTGCTTCACAGCTACAGTCACACATACAGGTGGTATGCAGTGTGTCCTAAAAACAAAAACTTATTGTACTGTCTCTGAGCAGGTATGGGCTCTTTCCTGCTTTACTCTGTTCATGAGGGAATCAGAGGAATTCCACTTGACCCGGCAGACAAATCTGACGCCTTGGTGCCAGTGTCTGGCACCTCTCTGGCCGTCGGCATCGACTTCCACGCTGGTGAGTGACACTGACGGACATCAGTAGCTAGATGGCCTTGCTTAAGTGACATTTTAAAGCTGCCATTATCTCAGTGAAGTGCATATTTATAGGATAACACAAAAGGCCTCTTTGTTTTCAGAGAATGACACCATCTACTGGGTAGACATGGGCTTGAGCACCATCAGCAGGGCTAAGAGAGACCAGACATGGAGAGAAGATGTTGTCACCAACGGCATTGGCAGGGTGGAGGGCATCACTGTTGACTGGATAGCAGGTCTAGTCATAACTGATTTGAAATCCTATTTTAATCCACTTGTGCATACTACACAATTGCACAAGCACACATAAAAGACAACATAGCTGATTTGCATCCCTGTTCTTTTATAGGAAATATTTACTGGACTGACCAGGGCTTTGATGTGATCGAGGTGGCCAGGCTGAATGGCTCCTTCCGTTACGTAGTCATTTCCCAAGGCCTGGACAAGCCCAGAGCCATCACTGTCCACCCAGTTAAAGGGTAAGGCTTCCTGCCAACCGTTTAATCCTCTCTTCTGTAATGATATTGCCTTTAGGTACTTCCCAATGTAGTTTCAACTGTGCTGAAATATTTCTAAAATGCACTTTTAAATCATCTCATGTGTCCTTGTGTGCAGGTATCTGTTCTGGACTGAGTGGGGTCAGTACCCTCGTATTGAGCGCTCTAGGTTGGATGGCACCCAGAGGTTGGTCCTGGTCAATGTGAGCATCAGTTGGCCCAATGGAATTTCCGTCGACTACGAGGTGTGGACCACAGCTTACATCATAGCCCTAAATACATTTGTCATTATTAATAGCGGGTATTTCCCATGTCTAGTTTAAACAAATATACTGTGACTTTTCCAGAGACTCAAGATCAGTTTATTGTCATTCAACCATGTTAGAACATGAAGGAACAAAACTCATTTCCCAGGTCCCTAAGCATACAGAATTAATAACATTTTAAAATAAACCTATAATGTAGATAATTCAATAATTTAAAACTGTGATAAAAGCACACATAGTTAAAAAAAACATGTAGCATCAATAAAGTGCATCATAGCCTCATGCCGTCGCAGCAGTCCACAATTTCAAAAAACTGAATTTAAGTCAGGGAATTGATAAGCCTCACAGCCTCTGGGAAGAAGCTGCACATTAGCCTTGTTGTTCTAGCTTTTAGGCCGCGCAGCCTTCTCCCTGAGGGGAGGGGAGTGAACAGTTCGTGTGCCGGGGGGGTGGGGTCTTTCATGATGCTCTGCTTCTGCACCTGCTGACATAAATGTCCTCAAAGGAAGGGAGGCTGCTGTTGGTTATTTGCTCTAGTCATGAGCAGATATTACCACTCGCTGCAGCGCCTTCCTGTCAGCTACAGAGTAATTCCCATACCAAACAGTAATGGAGGATGTCAATCTGCTCGCCACCACACACTGGTAGAAAGTGGTCAGGACAGCAGGGCTGAGGCCGGCCCGCTTCAACCTCCTCAGAAAGTACAGGAGTGGGTGGGCCTTCTCCATGTGAATGAATTATCCATAATTTTAACTGATTAAATTATACTAATGATTCATTATATGCCCTGTGGTTTCATACATTTAATTTAAATTCTAATATGCAATTAACTACTTAATTATAGTTATGTTTACTCTGTGTGAATTCTACCAGTCCCCCTTTATCTGCCAGATATATAAGCATTAGATTCTGTAGCGAACAAGCTAAAGGGGGCATTAGAATGATTTCTGTGATATCTATGTGTTTATGAATTAATGGTGTATCAGCAAGCCAGTCTCCCTAATACGTTTTTTGGTTTAATTTTCATTTGAAACTGTGACCCTCCCTGAATAATGAACACTATTTTATTTCTGCTTTTTCTCTGCAGGAGGGTCTGCTGTATTGGTGCGATGCCAGGACAGACAAGATTGAGCGTATCAACCTGGAGACAGGAGAGAACAGGGAGCTGGTGTTGGCCAACAACAACATGGACATGTTTGCTGTGTCTGTTTTTGAGGAATACATCTATTGGAGTGACAGGTCAGTTCAGTGGTTAATTAATTTGTTTACTGAACCATCGTTTTCCATTGCTCTGTTAGTCTAGTCATACTTGTTGTACTTGCATTACAGCTTTTGAATCATGTGGAAGATTTCATATTGTATCGTGCTGTTAATTGACTCACAGTTTTGTTGTCTTTTGTTTAGGACTCATGCCAATGGCTCCATTAAGAGAGGCAACAAAGACAATGCTACAGATGCTGTGCAGCTCAGGACTGGCATTGGTGTACAGCTGAAAGACATCAAAGTTTTTAACAGGGCCAGGCAGCAAGGTAGGAAAACAAACACAATTTTAAACTTGACGCTAAACAATATGCCTTTTAGCTATGAAGTCTGGCAAAAATGTCCTAAGAGGAAGAGTGGGCTGCCTTGAGTTTGTCCTCACATGTATACAAAAATAAGCCCTCACACAATGCTCAAAACCTTTACCACTAATCAACACCCCCCAGGAATCAATGAAATGCTGTGTTTAACCAGGCTCATTATTTGTTTAACAACACACCTCATAAATGTGTCACACTCTCCCCAGGCACCAATGTCTGCAAAGACAAAAACGGTGGCTGTGAACAGCTGTGTCTTTACCGTGGCAACGCGGAGCGCACCTGCGCCTGTGCTCACGGCATGCTGGCAGAGGACAACCGTGGTTGTCGCGACTATGACGGATACCTGCTGTACTCGGAGCGTACCATTCTGAAAAGCATCCACTTGTCCGATGAGACAAACCTCAACGCACCAATAAAGCCGTTTGAGGACCCTGACCACATGAAAAATGTCATCGCCCTCAGCTATGACTATCATGGCGGTGGAGGGAAAGGGGCCAACCGCATCTTCTTCAGCGACATCCACTTTGGCAACATCCAGCAGATCAATGATGATGGCACAGACCGAAAGATTGTGGTGGACAGTAAGTATGGTCATCAATCACGCATCACTCATCACTTCACCTAAACCTTTAACTCCGTCTGTCCGTCTACATATATTTCAGCTGTGTTTCCTTGTGGTATCGTTTCTTTTATCCTTTCCATTAATACTTGAATGTTGTCCCTCGTCTCCTCGCCACTAAACAGCCATCATCACAAATTTTGACAAAACAAGCACCATAGAGGATCCACTGTAATGTACACACAGCTGCAGCTTCTCAAGTAAAGGAGATTGACATCACTTAGGGCTGCCACTTGAAGAAGACACACTTGCACACACTGTGCTTTTTGCTTGTTTCAAAACTGAAGTGTCTTTTAAATCCCACTCTCTTTAAATGATTCAAAAGTAGGTTGTTGAACTCCATCCAGAAAAGCATCACATTTAAAAGCCCTGAACCAAAGCTGTTCTTAGCAAGTAATATTCAAAACATTAATTATTTGATAGGAAAGACAGGAAAACAAGTGAAGTGCATGGGATTTGTGTGTTTATTGATGTTGCATTGAGATCAGGGTTTTGAACAGATTGTGAAAGTGATTGCTAGTTTTTCTTTATTAGTTTTTTGTCCTCCAACAACAAAATGTATTATAGTTGAAGGAAAATTTAATACAGCTGAGATTAGAGGAGTGAATTGTTTCAGATAAGACTTGGCGGTCAATAAATATTTTCATATATCAATTTTTAGTAGAATTATAAAGTGATGATATGATCATATTATGTCACTGTTTACTACATCATGCTGCACAAATTAATAAATCCAAGCAAATTGTATTTAAATACTAATAAAATTAGGTTTTTAGTTCACACATGAAGAGTGTATTACCTGATTTAATACATAATACGTCATTGTATTGTAACATCACTTAGAGTACTGCATATCTAATGTTGCATACATTTCCGTACAGTGATGGATAAATACAGTATATAGAGATATAGTAAAATATTTTTTATATATTAATATGATGTTTCTTTAAGCCATATTGCCTTATTACTAAGCCCTAGTTCCAGGATAAAGGGAGTAAGAGTCAAATCCAAAGAGTCAGTTTTGGGCTCTTTCTGAGGTTGTGTCCAGCTCAAATGGCTGTACCATGTCCCTGCACTTCACATGAGAGCAACCAGTCAGACAGCTTTTGCACAATGCCCAGCGATCTCTCCCCAGCTCTAGTAAATCTCGTCTAAACTTCTGCGACATAAACCCATACAGTACAGGGTTTACCACTGCTACGGAGGATGCAAATAATCTGGCCAGCATGGCAACAGTATTGTAGCCAGGTGAGCTTGTTATGGTTCCTCCAATGAAGGAGAACATGAGAGCATAGGAGGGCAGCCAGAGGAGAGTAAAGACCAGGACCAGGAGAGCTGAAGTGTGAGTTACCTGGCTCTGGTAGCGTTCTAGCTGTGGAGCATTCCCCAGCAGCCGTGCGTGTCGAAGAAAACAGTAGATCTTGCCATACATCACTACAATGATGCCCAGTGGTAGAGCGAAGCCGAACAGGAAGAGGGCGATGCTGTAGACCAGCTGGCTGACGTCAGACAGGAAGGCATAGCAGTACACGGAGCTGGACGCGGTAACCGTGCGGAAGGCGAACTGCGGTGCTGCCAAGGCCGAGGCAGGAACCCAGAGCAGAGCGACTGTCAGCTTTAAGCATCTGTGCCTTCTCGAACGGTACGCCCAGGTGGGGTGTACAACTGTCAGGTAACGTGTCACAGCCAAAGCAGCCAGGGTAAAGACTGAAGCAGCTGAGCAGACCACACCCATGAAGCTGATGGCCTTGCACAGGAAGCTGCCAAATGGCCAGAAGCCCAGGGCGATGGCAGAGGTATGGAAAGGCAGGCAGAGCAGCAGCAGCAGGTCAGCAGCACTCAGAGCCAGCAGCAGGGTGTCTGTACCATGCGGGGGTTGACTTTTTTTCTTCCTCCTGCCAGTAAGAATGGTGATGACAAGAGTTTGGCCCACCAGGCCAGTCACCAGAATTAGCCCGTCTAGGATGGGCACCAAGGCCTTAATCAAAGCATCATCCGCCCTATTCATTTGGCCAAGGCCGCTGCTGTTTACTTGCTGCCCCAAAGTCTCCATGCATTCACAATAAAAGTCTAATGAGTAGTTAATCTAATGGCCTGTTAAATTTAAGCATCAGAACAGCATGTTTATGCAGTGTCTGGGTGATGTATTTTGTTGGCTCCAGTTCATGTCTTAAATTGTATTTAATCACAGGTATGATCACACTCCATTAAGTACTCTCATAATGATAGCAATTTAAGTTAAGCAGTTAATATTGCACTGGTCAGTTGACTTCCTCAATGACATTTATAATCTGCTCTGCTCTGAAAAGAGAATGGGGGGGGGGGGGGGGGGAAAATTTCGTTTTTTTTTTGTTTTTTGGGGGTGGGGGTGTTAAAGGGGTCTTCAAAAAAATAAAGTCCACCATTATGGGGGAGGAATTAA
>CM022479.1:15980041-16003260 GCA_011952105.1 Coreoperca whiteheadi | reverse complement strand
CGTGTTTTTCTCTTGTCGTGGGATTTTTGGATCTGGTGGGGGTTGGGGGGGGGGGGGGGGGGGGGGGGGGGCGGGTACATTTCAGTTTATTTTTAGTTTTATGCGTGTAGAGTTGTAAATGTGATCTGCAAAAATATAGAGTCCATCATTATGGAGTCGGAATTAATTTTCAAGTGCCCAGAGAGATGGTCAAGTGGTTAAGTCCGCTACCTCTTGAGCCACACGTACTCCCATTAGTGCCTGGTTGAATCCCTCTAAAAATGCGTCTCTCCCACTGTTTCACCTTCACTGTTTTCCACAAATTATAACTACTTAAAGATGACTGGATATGGCGTGCTCCTCATCTGATAAAAAGAGATAATTTCAGAAAATCTTGTCTTTAAATGTTTTGGTGTTATCCAGTTTTGCTGAGAAAAAAACATGACCTTAAAGTGCAGTACTTGCACACCGGCTTTTCCTTGGTTGCATCTGCACGTCGTTCATAATCCAAGGAGAAGCTGTTTAGGTCAAAGCCGAAGAGATGTCAGTGCAGGAGTTACTCTGTGGCTGTATTGATTCTTGAAACCAGGCAACAGTGGACAAATTCATCCCAGTGGTTGCTAACAGACCTTCCACTTTAAAAGCAGTCAATGGTACTTGATGCTAAGTGGTAACCGCAGGAGGAGGCATCTTGTCCATTTAGAGGCTCTTCAGAGACTTGTAACCTACAAACTTCACCAGCAGAAGAGTTACTGTACAATTAACATCACCCTTAATCGTTGAAAGAAAAAATAAGTAATTAATAATCTTAAAATGAACAGTAACAAAAGCTTAACAATCTTCAGCTGTCGTTTGGATTGCTGTGCTACTCCTGTGATAGACAGAAAGGCTCTGGTCTGAGTGGCAATGGTCTTCCCAACAGGTTTTCACCATTGTTTGCACAGTAACCAGGGGCTGAGCTGATCTAGGCAAGGGGAGGGGAGACTGTGCTGTTTCTCATTACATAATACTGGCTTGAACCTACTTTATTCATCCCTGTTCACTGTGTGTGATCTTCCCTTAATCCAAGCAATTAGCTGCTCAAGTACACCTTTTTCTCATTTTCTGTTTGGTACAGTCTTGATCACAGCTGTGATTTAGTTTGTTTGAGTCTGTGTTCGGCCCTAAACTCCTCTTTTGGCTTTATTTAGGTTGGTTAACAAGGTATTCAGCATTTAAATTGTCCTGCATTATGGCTGATTATGGCACTTTGTCGCACGTCAAACATCTATTTAAGGGCAATTATTGACTTTCAGCCAAGAGCAAACACTTGCGTGGAGTGTTCAGGTTTTTATTGTTGTGTGTAAGTGGTCATAAAAATGGTTGATAGTGTGACCAAGAACAGATGGATGCACATCTTGGAGCCCGTAAGGCTGCAGTACAGTGTCCTTTTCCATGATGTTGTGTGTCATGTAGGCAACACAGATAAAAATATTAATATATTAAAAATACTTAGTAGTGTATATACAACGAGTGGTGGGTCACAGGACAAAAGGATGATGGATATCGAGAGAAGCTGCTTAATCTTTGCCGTTCAGGCTGACTTCTTCACCCTGGCTTATGTTCCTAAAGTGACTCAAGCTGTTTCAGTGGCAGTTTTCTTCTCAGTACAAGAAGTCACCATGAATGTCCACAGGGAGCTGTATTTGTATGTGCAGGCAGCCAGCCATGAAATGACAGGATGATACGGACTCTTTAAACTCTATCCAGGAACAGCAGGCGTGGCACATACTCGGCTCTGTGTGGTACCACGTCCATTTTACTCTTTATTTTTCACTTTTCTTTTTAACCTTGCCCTTCTTCCTCACAGTGTTTCACCAGTCATGAACTGATGTGAGAAGATGGGGATAACCCTAAAAGCATTTACCGCTGCTTTTTTAATAAAGTCTCACAGAGTGAGTGGGGGCAACTTGTTGAACTATGACCGTGATTAATGATTTGTTGGATTCTTACTAAAGGTCCTCATTAAAGCTCCTACCAACACCCCTAAAGGTGATATATATATATTTTTTTATAGTGAAGAGTTTGTTCTTCTCAGGCTTTTGCTCCCTACAGCTTAGGCTGAATGACAAAAAAGAACTTAAGTCAAAAAAAGTATCATCATGGGTCCAAAATATTTACCACGGGGCAATTTCTAACTTCTCTGTTCCACAGATGTAGGATCAGTTGAGGGCTTGGCATACCACCGTGGTTGGGATACACTCTACTGGACCAGTTACACAACCTCCACAATCACTCGTCACACCGTGGACCAGAGCCGCTCTGTGGCCTATAACCGCAACACTGTGGTCACTATGTCTGGAGAAGACCACCCCAGAGCCTTTGTGCTGGATGAGTGTCAGGAGTGAGTCATTAATATCGAAACTTGGTATTCTGCACTGGATCAGGGCCCAGTTCCAATACTATTTTTTTCTTTTTTTTCCTTCTTTCTTTTGAACACCAGATTTATTTTTGTTCAGTCAACCTTAACTTTTGTACCTAGACATTTTTTGAACTCCCACTGCACATCATTATGCTTCTCCTGTGTTGTTTCCTGCTACAGTATCATGTTCTGGACCAACTGGAATGAGCAGGCTCCCAGCATCATGAGGGCCTCTCTGAATGGCGCCAATGTGCTCGTGATCATAGGCAGTGACATTAAAACTCCTAACGGCCTGGCCATAGATCACCGTGCTGAGAAACTCTACTTCTCTGACGCCACACTAGACAAGATTGAACGCTGCGAATATGATGGAAGCAGCCGTTATGTAAGACAGCCCTTTAATTTTTCCATTGTCCATAAAGAGGACTATATCGGAGTGGTTACTTACATTTCAGTGTTCTGTGAAATGGTGCCTAAATTCTTCTGCTTCAGGTCTTGTTGAAGAATGAGCCTGTCCATCCATTCGGCCTGGCTGTGTATGGAGACTACATCTTCTGGACTGACTGGGTGAGGAGGGCCGTCCTTAGAGCTGACAAATACACAGGAGGAGACATGAAAGTGCTGCGTGCTGACATCCCTCAGCAGCCAATGGGCATCGTTGCTGTGGCTAATGACACCAACAGCTGTAAGTATTCACTGAAGTCACTGTAAAGTTTCTATTGTTTGCTCCTTTCAATTGCATAATTCTAGCAAGTGTTAGAGTGTTATAAAGGCTTCTTTTGCCATTTTCCAAAATGGCTATTTGTTGTGTTTGTTAGCCATGCTAGCGTCATGGCTTTAGGGATGGCCACGTTGGTCTGTCGGTCGTCCGCTTTGGTTCAGACTGAAATATGGGATTGGTTGCCACGAAGTTTGGCACAGATATCCCTGTCCTGCTCGGGATGAACTGTAATGTAGCACATAACTACCCTTCCTAACCCTCCTGTGTTACAATCCCCAGGTGAGTTCTCTCCCTGCCGAACAAATAACGGAGGTTGCCAAGACCTCTGTCTGCCCACATCCGATGGGCGGGTCAACTGCAGTTGCCGTGGAGACAGACAACTTCTGGAAGACAACACGTGCTCTTGTAAGAGAGAAAAAGAGAAACTCATTCAGTCATTTTAGGATACAATTGTATAAAGCCTCCGCTTGATTAAAAGAGTTGAATGTTGCTGAATTCAAATGTTTCTACCTCACCAGCACTGAATGTGTCCTGTGGAAGTGTGGATGACTTTGAGTGTGGAAATGGTGACTGTATCAACTACAGCCTGACCTGTGATGGCATGGCCCACTGCAAGGACAAGTCTGATGAGAAGCAGTCCTATTGCGGTAAGTTTTTTTTTTTTTAATGGGGCTATTAGTTAGTGAACAATGAGCTGTCCCAGGTCATCATTTATTTTTTATCATTTGCAGATAATTAGCTGATGGTCATATTCAAAGAAATTTAGAATGAGTGCACAAATACTATAAATTATTATTAGATCCCGAGGAGAGCAAGGGCTAATATGTGACTATAGAATCGGCAAGGAGAGAATGACTACCAGAGAGAGAATTATTAACTAAGAGGAGGGTTAGAGGGAAACTTAGTATGCTTGATACAGAATTTGCTGTACAGCTTATCAGTTTATAAAATAGTGAATTGGTAGATTAGGCTATTTTTTAAAATATGCCAAAAAGGACTTACTTCAGCTAAATCTAATCAACTGCTGTTCCTCCACAGCCAATCGAATTTGTAAGAAAGGCTACAGACGCTGCATGAATGGCCGCTGTATCGGCCACCAGTTCTGGTGTGATGGCACGGATGACTGTGGTGACCACTCAGATGAATTGCCCTGCAACAGTAAGTCATTTATGTCCATTTTTATAGCTTTTGATAAATGTACAAAGAGAAACCATGTCAACCGCGTTTGCCTGGTATTGGATTTTGGCGCAATTTTAGCTGTTCTTCCCACACAACACTGTAATGTTTTTGCTTACCTGATCTTCTGCCAGAGAAGAACTGAAGAACAAATTCAAAATACAGAGTGGGCTTTGATGTCTTAGCTGCAGGTCATGGATATTCTCTGATGAGCTTGTTTTTTATTAACTTGTGTTTTTGTAAAACCTAATTAAATGCTTTGTTCCAGGCATATATTAAAGTAAGTATAAAGTTGACTGATAAGGAAGTTGTATTTGTATGTGGGGGAGTACTTGCTCCCAATTTGTGAATACTCCTCTGCATCCTGCAGTGACCTTGTGCAAAGCAGGAGAGTTCCAGTGCAAAGATGGAAGCTGTATCTCCAACTTCAGCCGCTGTGACCAGGTGGTCAACTGTGAGGATGCTGGTGATGAAATGAACTGCCGTAAGTAATCTACCATAATGATTTGAAAAAAATATTTAAGGGGAAAGCTGGCTCTCCATTGTGCTTTAACACGAATGAGATTCACATGGGAAAGTAGCTTAATGGATTAGTTAAGATTACTTTACAGTTAGTGTTTAAAATCTTTTTCCATTATTCTTTAGAACCCACAGATTGCTCCCGTTTCTTCCGCCTGGGAGTGAAAGGAGCGTCCTTCCAGAGCTGTGAGAAAACTACTCTGTGTTATCTGTCGTCATGGGTTTGTGACGGAAACAACGACTGTGGAGACTTTTCAGATGAGAAAAACTGCCCAGGTTGGGTGCTTTGTTTCCCCTCTAAAATTCTTTTTTGTTTTTCTTGAATGTTCAAAGACTCTACATGATGCTTTTCTGTTGTCTTGCAGATAAAAGGAAGCTTAAATGTCCAGTGAACTTCTTTGCTTGTCCCAGTGGTCGCTGCATTCCTATGAGCTGGACCTGTGATAAGGAGAATGACTGTGAGAACGGAGCTGATGAGACACACTGTGGTCAGTCTGCTACGAAGTTGTCCTCTAATACCCTTTTCTTGAAAACACAAAGCATACCAGAAAAACCAGACTGTTTTTCTTGAGGCTTCCCACTGCACATGGAAAAACACGACTTACAGTTAGGGTAAATTAAATAATTTCCCCAAAATGCTGAGCTTTCTTTGCCATCCTCTGCAGACAAATTTTGTACATCCACCCAGTTTGAATGTGGGAACCACCGTTGCATTTCCTCCCACTGGGTGTGTGACGGCTCTGATGACTGTGGTGATGGTTCTGATGAGGACCAGAAATGCAGTAAGTGACATATTACTTACACTCATCAATGTAAAAGTATTCTCTCCCACGCCCAGCGGAGGTATTTGACTGCATGCGTAAGATTTCCTGATGTTATACCCATCATGTAACTTTACCATATTGTTGTCACAGAATCTAAGACCTGCAGTCCTGAGGCTTTCCAGTGTCCCGGCTCCCACATGTGTGTGCCTCAACGTTGGAAGTGTGATGGAGACAAGGACTGTCCTGATGGAGCTGATGAGAGTGTCAAGGCTGGCTGCAGTGAGTGGGAGAGTTACAAAATATCCCCATGGAAAACCTGTCCTCTTTCTGTTGCGATTGAAGACCAAAAACCCAGAAACACTCTAACACAGTTCAATGTCCATTAACTACAGTGTGTTCTTTTCCACTTCCAGTGTACACCAACAACACTTGTGATGTCGAAAATGAGTTCATGTGCCAGAACAGACAGTGTATCCCCAAGCACTTTGTGTGCGATCATGACATCGACTGCTCCGATGGCTCAGATGAATCCCCAGAATGTGGTGAGTGTGTGTGTGATTGTGATCCTGGAAGAGAAACGCAGGGAGTGGAAAGTTGGAAAATCTTGACCACAAAATAGGTTGTGAGAGAATGGGATTTGTGATCATTTTTGTTGTACCACCAACTGAGTTTGACGTTAATAATAAACATACTCTTATACTGGTTTAGAATACCCAACATGTGGTCCAGATGAGTTCCGCTGTGCTAACGGCCGCTGCCTCAACCAGAAGAAATGGGAGTGTGACGGAGAGTTTGACTGTCAGGATCGCTCTGACGAGGCTCCCAAGAACCCTCGCTGCACTGACTCAGGTAGGGATTATAATCTCTTTCTAACTTTTATTTCTTTACCAACATAATGAAGTGTGACTCAAAAGAGAAACTTCTTGTTCATAAAGGGCATTCTGGCTGCATCCTGTTTCAAAGTGACACTAACGTTACATGACATTTGTCTATGATTTCAGAGAGGACATGTAATGACTCAGCCTTCATGTGCCGTAATGGGAAGTGTTTGAATGAGACTCTGCTGTGTGACCGCAATGATGACTGTGGTGACGGCTCTGATGAACTCAACTGCTTCATCAACGAGTGTCTCAACAATAAGCTGAGTGGTTGCTCTCAGCTCTGTGATGACCTCAAGATTGGCTTCAAGGTAAGCCGTCTTAATTGGTTGTTTTAATGCTTTTTTCCCTCATTTCAAGAGTGTCCAAAGCAAATCATATTACTCCATGAACTCAGTGACTTTAATTGGCCAAAAATGATGTGTCTAATAGGCACACAGTTCCCTCACAGACAAATGGGGTGTATGGTGAGTTAGGGAGGACCTGAAGAAAAAAGATTGGGAACCACTCACTTCAGGCATGCAGTTATGTAAGACTAAAACTTGTTTTGGCTCTCTTTCTTGAAAGTAGGAGGCCAGTCTTAGAACAGCTTGAACTCTGTGTGAACTCCAAAGGCTGTGGTCAGAGCTTCATTTGCAAATGATAAGGAACTTTGTACACCAAAAGCATTCACTTTGTGCTGGTGGGGGTGCTGAGTCAGTATTCAGTGTTTGCACATCATTAAGTTGTACATAATTTCACCATCACAGATTTGCCTGGGTGTATGACTTTCTTTTTGCGTTTACCGACTGAGTATACTGCTAATTCCCACATAATGGTGAAGGAGTAGAATTTGGACATGTGAGAGTATGCGTATAGGAGTATTCTTTCAAAACACAGATGTGCTTATGAAAAGTGACAGTTAAAGCTGATTTTGACTAGTAATGAATAAGTGTGTTTACCATGCATGGTGGTAAGATGACGTTCATGCCACTTATTTAACAAACACATTGGATGTCAGCTTATATTTTACCCATGCTCTCTGTAATAAAAATTTGATTTGTAGCTATTTCTGCAGCTTATTTGACAGCAGCAACTGGATTTCATGTCAGTGTTGAGTATCCCTTTACATAGGATTAGGGCCAAAATTAGGCTTTTGGTGAAAGGAAAAACACATCAGGTTGACTGACAGAGGTTTTGTGACACGTGGGGACAAGCTCTTGTAAATGTAACAAACTAAAATCTGTTAAAGGCCCTTCTAGGGACAGGCATTGGAAATTAGCAATAGTTATACATGATGGGATACATTGCATTGCACAATTGTTATACAATTCTCTATGCATATTGTATCTGTCCTTATCAAATAAACATTAATAAATCAAAATAAATAAATAAAACAATAGAAGTGACAGAACCCGTCGGCTGTGAGATTTTGACATGTCTCCTGTGCTCTTGGCCCCTACAGTGCAGGTGTCATCCTGGTTTCCAGCTTAAGCGAGATGGGAAGACATGTGTGGATGTGGACGAGTGCATAACCACCTACCCCTGTTCCCAGCGCTGCATCAACACACACGGCAGCTTCCACTGTCTCTGTGTGGATGGCTTTGAACTCAGCCCCAATGACCCCACCATCTGCAAGTCGACATCGGGTAATGCACGTTTGTGTGTGTTTTGCATTTTGCTGGTTGCTCATTGTCAATTAAATCCTGATACATGTGTTTTCTCTCTGTTATTTGCATGTAGAAGTGGAGCCCTATTTGATCTTTGCAAACCGGTACTACCTGAGAAAACTCAACCTAGATGGTTCCAACTACACTCTTATAAAACAGGTGAGAGACACTGGTTCTCAATTTGACCTAGTGAAACACAACAAGGTGAAGTTGTTATTGTTAGTGCTGCATACACCTGTTAATACTGTACCTACCCCTGTTTCAGGGTCTGAATAATGCAGTGGCACTGGACTTCCACTATGCAGAGCAGATGATATACTGGACAGATGTGACCACGCAGGGCAGCATGATCCGACGCATGCATATGAACGGCAGCAATATCGAGGTCAGTGAGGAAATCAATTGCCCATTTATCGTATTGGAACTTTATTGATGCCTATTTGGGCTATTTTGATACAGAAAACTACTGGTTAATGAAACAGCAAACACATTAACCATAGTATTTTCTTATTTTCATGAAAGTTGTGTGAGTCTCTGACTGGAAACTGTATAATTATCTAATGCTGTGACTGACTGACCTGGCAGGTTTTGCACCGGACCTCCCTGAGTAACCCAGATGGCTTGGCAGTGGACTGGGTTGGCGGGAACTTGTACTGGTGTGACAAAGGCCGGGACACCATCGAGGTGTCAAAACTCAGTGGGGCCTACCGGACTGTGTTGGTCAACAATGGCCTAAGGGAACCTCGTGCTGTGGCTGTGGATGTACGCTATGGGTGAGAAGCACAGCTTATATTTAGTTTCACAGGCTATCAAAACACTCATCTGGTTATGGTAACTATTTGGAATTGAAGATAAATTTCATTTCATTTCAAGATTCACAATGCTGTAACTTTAACACTATATTTGCCCCCTGCTGGTTAGGTACCTGTATTGGTCTGACTGGGGCGACAACCCTCACATTGGGAGAATTGGGATGGACGGCACCAACAGAAGTGTTATTGTAGAGGATAAGATCACGTGGCCCAATGGACTAACCCTGGACTTCATTAATGACCGTATATATTGGGCTGATGCCAGGGAGGACTACATTGAGTTTGCCAGCCTGGATGGCACCAACAGACACACAGGTGACAGACCAGTACACACTCAGATTCCTTTTTTCTTAATGCTTTTACACACCTTTTCCATCTGATTTTTGACAGTTTGGGACTCCTGTTGCATTTAATGGTCTAGATATTTGTCTGTGGAAATATAAGATATGTATGTGTAATTTTCTCATAGTTTTTTTGTGTTTGTCTATGGTTAGTTTGTTCGATGATCAAACATAGCTAATTAAGAAGAAAATAACAAAAAATAATGAAAAGTTATGAAATCAGGAAGCTGTCAAATGCCACACAGTTGCAACTTCCAACTCAAAATAGAAAAAAGATACAGTCAAGGCATCATTTTGAATGCATATATTGATTTAGTCCTAAACTGATGGGAAACTGGAAAGCTTTAAGTGTTTTTTGTCTTGTCCGCTTGACGGGAGAAACGATTTACGACAATACCACACTGGTAGTGAAACAAGGAAGTGCAGAAACTGAATATTCAGCAGATGAGGTTTTTGCAAGCTAATGGTCAGAATGAGTTTCCTCATGTTAAATAGTCATGCACACACACACACACACACACACACACACACTTGTTTGGGCCACCAAGTATAAGCAGGCAGGTCAGATGGTTGTCCGCTGGGCTGGAGTCCTGCAGCTCAGGCTGAAGGGACAGAAACCCTGAATAGGGAAGGTTGTTCTGATCAGTGAGGCTTCTAGCATGTATGATGTCTGCATAGCACGCAGTTGTTTAGCACACTCACTACAGTAGTTGATATTGTTAGCCAACCATGTCTGCAGAGGATTTCTGGAGCACAGCAGGCGTTTGAAATTGACATTTCTCACATTCGCTAGCTAGTCCCATCATTCCTTGGATGAAAAATGTACATAATGTAAAATTGTGGGTATATTGTATACTGGGTATACTGATAGTATACAATCTAAAAATATAATTGTGAGAGACTTGTACTATGAGTGCCCTACAAGTTTTGAGCATGCAGAGTGTTTCACTCTACCCAATGTAGGAAAACTGCACCGATGGAAGAATGTTGCAGGGAAAACTACTATTTATATAAAATTACAATTCATAATAGAACATCTGACAGTCTTGTATTAGCTTGGTGGTGTGAGTCCACCAGTAGTGTGTCAATGGAGTTATTCACCCATCCATCGATATACACACACACCATACCATACCATACCACCAGTGTGGCCTTGTGTGTGTTTGCAGAACAAGACTTGGCCTGTTCAGATAAGGATTGACCAAAGGGAGCTTCATGTTAATCTGACTAATATCACAGTTCAACCTGATGTTGTAAAACTACTCCTATCACATGCTAACATTTTAGTTGGTTAAAACACTGCACTTGTTATAATCCACACTGGATTACCATGGTCACCTAATAAGTACTGTGAACTTGTGCCACGTGTGTGCTTCATGTTTGTCTTCTTGCGTGTGCCAATCCATGCATGTGTGGCGTATTTGGATTGCTGTGTTTCACAGCAGAAACTAATGCTGTGTTTCCATAACGCACTAGCCTCAAATACTGAGAGCAAACACATGAAATGAAGCATATGGGTGCAGAAAAGTGCAATTAGAGTGTAAAGCCTAATGAGGGTTAGAACCGGTTACATAACACACAGCTATAGTGGAGTCACTGTAGCTGTGCACTCCACCCTGCCTCTGTTTTACATTAACACTGCAAGATTGTCCCAACTGTTTCTCTTTGGGATAGCAGCAAGAATAACAAAAGTTCGATTACTAAAATCACAACATTATGTTGTTGTTGTTGTTGTTGTTGTCAGTGAATTTCTTGATTGTCATTGAAGTTTGAGCTTTGAATTGTGAATGGGTAAAATTCAGCTATTTTTCTGTTTCTCATATTTATTTGATTAGACACTAGCTATTGAATGAACGTTCAAGTCCCTCTAATTTGGAGTTTTTGTTATTGAAGAGCATTATTAAGCTAGCAGTTTTGTTATTATTAACAAGTCAGGAAAATATAAATTTTAGTCATGGAACTACACTGACTAGTTATAGAATTTCATTTCTTCACTACATCACAGTGGGGTCACCTTCAGCATGACAGATTTACTGTACATGACCACTCATTCAATTGTTTTCTCATGAACAATGTGATGTCCTTTGCTTCGCAGTTCTCACCCATGACATCCCCCACATCTTTGCCATGACTCTGTTTGAGGAGTATATCTACTGGACCGACTGGGAGACAAAGTCCATCAACAGAGCTCACAAGAGTCTGGGTACCAACAAAACCACCCTGATCAGCACCCTGCATCGTCCCATGGACATCCACATTTACCATCCCTATCGCCAGCCAGAGGGTAAGAGATGTAGCAAGGATGTAGGAAGGATGTGGCAAATCATGTGCAAAGGTTTGGGAATTAAAAAATAGCATGTAGTAGATCAGTCCTGGTACACATAATTTTACACCCAATGTGTATAGTTGTCGTTGTGAAATTAAATCTTTAGTTTATGCACAATGGCCATGTCAGAAAAGATGACAACAGTACTTTGATCTCATTTAATAATTGAAGACTTGGACAAATTTGATGTTTTGATGTTTTTGGGGTGTATTAAGTTGAGGCAATCAAAGTAAAATGAAGTAAGTTCATATGGTATTCCATTGGCATAAATATACTGGTTATTTATCGTATTTTTTCCCTTTCCCAAATAAATCGACAAACAGATATTATCGGACTCAATATAATATAATGTATACCAACTAAACATCTAGGCCAATAAAGAAGATTTGGATAAGCATTAAAGTGTGTTAAGGTGTGGAAATTATTTGTCTTTAATTATACAGATGCAAAGACACAGACACTCTCAAACACATAATTATAATTTTCCATCACAAAACATCATTCTTGTGCTAAAAAAAAATATAGTGGTGGAGTCAGAGGATAAAAAATTTCCCCTCTTTCCGTCTCTTTCCCAGTGCTCAACCACCCGTGCCAGACAAACAACGGCGGCTGCAGTAACCTCTGCCTCCTCTCTCCTGGAGGAGGCTACAAGTGTGCCTGTCCCACCAACTTCTACCTGGCCAATGATCAGCGTACTTGCATGTCCAACTGTACAGCCAGCCAGGTAAGGAGACTGTGTAAACATCATCATCAGTGCGAATGTGACTGAATGACTAAAGTTGATAAGTGGATTTTCATATCTCCATGTCTTGTTTGATGAACTGCTTAAGCCTGGTGATTGTCTATTGACAGCTGGCTGGCTGCCCAGTGCTACTGCTTTATTAACTGCGTTGAAGCAGAGGGGCTCTGGAGTTCCCTGGTAATCACTTAGATTAATTTCCCTTTTCCTGCTGTAGTTTGTGTGCAAGAATGACAAGTGCATTCCTTTCTGGTGGAAATGTGACACGGAGGATGATTGCGGTGACCGGTCGGATGAGCCAGCAGACTGCCGTAAGTGTTTGAGAAAGATAATTAGGAGACAATAGTGTGTCACATTCCTGTAAAATACATGTATGGGATTTTGTTTTGATCTTAACTCGGCATTAAAGGGACAATTCTGCGAGGAGGCGCTGAAGTGTTAAAACATATTGTGGTATAAATTGAGTGTGATCCTGACAAACTGATTTGTTTTTTTTCCACAATAGCTGAGTTTAAATGCAGGCCGGGCCAGTTTCAGTGTGGCACGGGCATCTGCACCAACCCTGCCTACATCTGTGATGGTGACAACGACTGCCAGGACAACTCAGACGAGGCCAACTGCGGTATTTCTCTCTTTTTTTTTTTTTTAATATACAATTATTGATGTATTTCATCCCCAGATAACTATTTGACACATCAAATAATCAGCATCCTGCACAGTCTTATTTTTTCTTGTATTCTACCATCATCACTTTATTGTTCCTTATTTTGTAGCATCAAATCTGTTGCTTGTTTGTCTGCCTGCGTAACTGCACCACAGATATTCACGTTTGCCTGCCCAGCCAGTTCAAATGTTCCCACCCAAGCCGCTGCATCCCAGGCATCTTCCGCTGTAATGGCCAGGACAACTGTGGCGAAGGAGAGGATGAGAAGGACTGCCGTGAGTCGACGCTTTTTCGTTTTTTCAGTCACATCATATATGATACCTTGCCAGCTCTGATATGCCATTCTTTAACTTTGATGTTTAATTTCACACAGTAACTATTAAACCTCTTATTCCCTTCCATAGCTGAGGTCACGTGTGCGCCCACCCAGTTCCAGTGTGCCATCACCAAACGCTGCATACCTCGTGTCTGGGTGTGTGACCGCGACAATGACTGTGTGGATGGATCTGATGAACCTGCCAACTGCAGTAAGACTCCCGTTTTATTTAGCATTTTGTTTATTCTGAGTCATCCTCATCAGCTCTACAATGTAACCGCACCCAAAATGTTTCCCTCTCCAGCCCAGATGACTTGTGGTGTGGACGAGTTCCGATGTAAAGACTCTGGACGCTGCATCCCTGCTCGCTGGAAGTGTGACGGCGAGGACGACTGTGGCGATGCGTCAGATGAACCAAAAGAGGAGTGTGGTAAGAATATCCTCTCCTTTTAAAACTAATGTTTCCAAATTGGGATGTTAGGATTTTGTTCCTTCTGTTTTTATTTTATTGACAATAACATTTTCGGTCATTTGGACAGCTGAGAGGACATGTGAACCGTACCAGTTCAGATGTAAGAACAACCGCTGTGTTCCGGGCCGCTGGCAGTGTGACTACGACAACGACTGTGGGGACAACTCCGATGAAGACAAGTGCAGTAGGTGTCACTGTCAGCTTGGAGACATACTGTATACTGTCAACATCTGTTATCTCACCTCGCCCAGTGTCGATTACACTCATGCCCATGCCTTGTCCACTGGTAGCATACTCACTTTGCACCTTTAACTCTGCACACTAAGTCACTTGTTCAGCGCTAACATCCATTCGCTGTCATTTCTGATGCATCTCATCTGATATTTGTTTCATTCCATACTGTCCTGTTGGCATGAGCCAGAGGTAAGTTGCTCCACCTCCATATGTGAACCGCTCCCATAGTCAATGTCACCTCTCTGCTGTGACTCTCATGCTCCTGTCCAACTGTGATCCCCACCCAGCTGTGAGAGTCTGCAAGCTGAGCTCTAAATGGAATTACCACAAATATAACATATGGAAACGTATATAAAACGCTCAGATTAAATCAGTTATATTACAAATACATTAAAATAAGAGTGTGACTTATTCAGCTCCTTTCATTCTCTCACATCACGTCCTGCACTGTTTACGGTCTTCTTCTATGGCTGTCCTGACCCTTGCCCTGTGTTCTGTGCGTTAATTAAGAGTGTGTGTTAAGAGTGTTTACCTGTGTCGTCACTGATGTGAACCTTGACTTTCTTCTTCTGCAGTGCCTCGACAATGTTCAGAAAGTGAGTTTGCCTGCACGAACGGCCGCTGTATTGCCGGGAGGTGGAAGTGCGATGGAGACCATGACTGCGCAGATGGATCTGATGAGGTGCAGAAACTTAATTTTAAAAGATCATTTGTATTTAACTGTAAAGAAAGTTAAATTCTATATGTTTAGTATTTATTTGTTGGTATAAAAGCTAATCCTCGGTTGCCTGCGGGCTACGATGTTTCTTCAGCATGGCTGTGATCTGAAGTGTGACAACGACCAGTTCCAGTGTAAGAACGGACACTGTATCCCCATCCGCTGGCGGTGTGACGCTGATCCTGACTGCATGGACGGCAGTGACGAAGAGAATTGTGATAGTGCTGGTAAGTCTATATTTATGTCCCTGTATGCTGTTTTGATTGTTATTGTATTTTTTGTTTGTAACCCTGTCTGCCCATAAAATATAAAAAAAAATGAAGTGTCAATGTAATGAGACAGAAATGTGTGAATGGTCACACATTTGGCTGGTTGTGGCAAAACACCTAACTGCAATACCATGAAAAGGTGTATCTGGTTTTGCACAAACCACACTAGTATTAACGTTTCTTCCTGTTTTTCTCAGCTGGGCGTCACTGCCCTCTGGATGAGTTCCAGTGTAACAACACTTTGTGTAAACCCCTCGCATGGAAGTGTGACGGGGAGGATGACTGCGGGGACAACTCTGACGAGAATCCTGACGAGTGCAGTGAGTGCAGCCTTGTGAACCCCACACATGTTGAATGTCAGTCTTCCTCTCTTTATCCTGACCAATTTTATTTCTTCTACCATCTTTGTCCCTCTTGTCTCCTTTCTCTGTTTGGTTCTTAGGGAAGTTCCAGTGTCCTCCCACCAGAGTTTTCCGCTGCCAAAATGACCGTGTATGTCTGCAAGTGTCTAAGAGGTGTGATGGTGTCAATAACTGTGGCGACAACTCAGATGAACTGAAATGCCGTAAGTTGTGGAGTCATTTAAATTGTTGTGAGATCCCCTCCTTCCTCAGCTTTGATTAAGGAGATTGCTGACCTGTGTGTGTGTGTGTGTGTGTGTATGTGTGTGTGTGTGTGTGTGTGTGTGTGTGTGTGCGCGGTGTTCTATATCTACAGCAGCCCCTCCAGCTGTTCCCATATGTGAGAAGGATGAGTTCCTGTGTGCCAATGGCAGATGCATCAGCTCCACTCTGCGCTGCAACTTCTTTAACGACTGTGAGGACTATGGCTCTGATGAGATCAACTGCAAGACAGGTGCCTCATGTCAAAGCTGATTTCTGTATGTTACAGTTAACCACAGACCTGAGGATTCAAATGTTAAGCATCAGCAGAATCATTTAAATTTAAAAATCCACTGACTCGGGTTTGACTTGATCGTGTGTTCATGTTCAGACACCAAACTAAATGACTGCAGGAGTAACAGGACTCAGTGTGGCGATGGAGACGAGGCCCACTGCATCACCAACAGCACAGACTCCTTCTGCTCCTGCAAACCAGGCTTCCAGAAGACAGGACACCACACCTGTGGAGGTACACATGCACTGTGCCTGTTATGACAAATAATAACTCACTTGGATTTTCACACTTTTGGTGGCGAGGGGCTGGATTGTAATAAGGGTTCCCACGGGTCCTCGAAATCCTTGAAAGTTTGTGAGTTTTAGAGGGGAAATGTGAGGCCTTGAAAGTTTTTGAAAATAGACAAATAGATGTGGGTCATTGAAAGTGCTTGAATTTATATATTTTGTGCAAGAATAGAAATGGACTTTTTTTTTTTAATTTAAATTAGATTTTATTACTTGAAGTAACATCACTGTAACACAGCACAATTGAGTGCTTAAATGTTCGTCACATATTTAAGCCTCTCTCTAATTGTTGCCTGTGAGCTTCTTTAAAGCCTGCTAGTTCTCATTATAAAAATGATCAGTGTTGTAACAGTAATTTACCTTGATCAGTGTTTCAAACTATGCTGTGTTGGGTCCTTGAATTTGAGGTAAGTGGGCTTGGAAAGTCCTTGAAGTCCTTGAATTTGATGTTTAAGAAAGTGTGGGAAGCATTTGTAATATTTTTCTAATTAATATGACTTTCCTTTGCCTCTCCATTTTTCAGATAAGAATGAATGTCTGCAGTTCGGAGTGTGTTCCCACATCTGCAACAACACCAAAGGCTCTTACAAATGCAGCTGCTACAAGTACTTCACAAGGATCAATGACACCTGCAAGGCTGACAGTGAGGACCAGAATCTGTTATGCTGCTCATCCTTTTAGGCTACTTTTTAAAACTTAGAACTCAAATTGATTTCAAAGGCCATCCCTGTGACTTTTTCTCTTTCCCTTCCAGACATGAACAGCAGTCGACAGATTCTCTACATAGCCGACGACAATGAAATCCGCAGCCTGGACCCTGGCATGCCCAACTGGCGCTATGAGCAAACCTTCCAGGGCGATGCCAGCGTGCGTATTGATGCAATGGACCTGCACGTCAAGACCAACCGCATCTTCTGGACCAACTGGCACACAGGCCGCATCTCCTCTTATGAGCTTCCAGGACCGTCAACATCGTCAACCTCCTCCAATTCTCAGAGTGAAGGCAGGATTACCAACCTGCAGGTAATGCTCATCAGACGTGTGCAGAAACACAATCTCTCCTTCTTGCAAATACAAATACAAACACAGCATACACAATTACATGGGCATGCTATGATTGCCTCTCTGCTTGTATCCAGATCAAAGAGCTGAAGATGCCTCGCGGTATAGCGGTGGACTGGGTGGCTGGTAACCTGTACTGGACTGACTCCGGTCGAGATGTAATCGAAGTGGCTCAGATGTCAGGCCAGCATTGCAAGACCCTCATCTCTGGCATGATAGACGAGCCTTACGCCATCATAGTGGATCCACAGAGAGGGTAAGAGACAGTGCTGAGCCATCACGGCGGCTTCAGGGCAACAATCATTTAAAACGACTCTGTGTTTCCCTTCAGTACCATGTATTGGGCAGACTGGGGGAACCACCCTAAAATTGAGACAGCTGCCATGGACGGCACTCTAAGACAAACTCTAGTTCATGAGAACATCCAGTGGCCCACAGGTCAGTACTGCATTAGCAATGTGTGATTTATCTTAGCAACTTCGTGCGCCACATTCACAGTTTAGACGGCTTTATGTCCAGCAGAATCACAACCTTTTATTCTATATAGGTTGTCATGTCGATCTGAAAGGCTCCTCCATTCCATCTCTACAGGTTTGGCTGTGGACTACTTCAACGAGCGTCTTTACTGGGCAGATGCTAAACTCTCAGTGATTGGCAGTGTTCGTCTGGATGGCTCTGATCCTGTCATTGCTGTCTCTGGCATCAAAAACAGTTGCGTTCTTTCTACGCTCAAAACAAAACTGTGAAACATGAAAATTCACGAATCTGGCAATAGCATTTTGCCTGCAGAGTGTTCTCTTTTTAACTCTCTTATTTTTTTTCCTCATTCCCAGACCTGCTCCATCCATTCAGCATAGATATCTTTGAGGACTACATATACGGGGTCACCTATATCAATAACGTTGTCTTCCGGGTCAACAAGTTTGGCAAAGGCTCCATGGAGAATCTCACAACAGGCATCAATCATGCTACTGACATTGTCCTCTACCACCGTTACAAGCAGCCAGAGAGTGCGTGTCAAACATACTGTTTTTTTGAGTAGTCCAACGCTTTTCTACACATATAATAGTTGTTACCTTGCATCCTGAATGGCATGAGATGCATATCATTTTTATCCAAATAAATGTATACATTAACCGAGAGAAAGTTAGGTGGTTTTTATACATTTCATTCAGTTTTTCTTATTCGATGTCTTGTCTCTCTCTGCCCCAGTGACTAACCCATGTGACAGAAAGAAGTGTGAGTGGCTGTGTCTGCTCAGCCCAAGTGGACCGGTGTGTACATGCCCTAACAACTACGTGGCCGACAACGGCACGTGTGCGGAGCGACCTAGCCCCACGCAGTCACCGTTCTGTAAGTCTGCAGATACAGTACACTGATGTACATATACAGATAGCTGAGCAGTAGAGCAACAACTGCATCCCCTACTTTTATCAAAATCCTGGCTGGTTGTACATCTGGGTTGGCTTTACATTGAGATGCTGCATACAAAATATTGGTTCATCATAGAATTCTCTCTCCACAGCTCCCCCCTCAGGGCCCTGCGATATTCAGTGTCAGAACGGCGGGAGCTGCTTCCTCAACGCCCGTCAAGTGGCCAAGTGTCGCTGCCAGCCCAGCTACACTGGCGAGAGATGTGAGATCAACCAGTGCAGGGACTACTGCAAGAATGGAGGCACATGCACAGCTTCTCATACAGGTAAGAGCACGACATGATTGGTTTCTTTAGCATAGACTGCTGTGAAGAATATAACCTGTCCAGACTTTCATGATTCTCCTGTTCTTACTTAGCAGTTAAGCAAGAAGTCATTTAGTTTATATTAAGTTCCTTCCATTTTCATAAGAACATATGTATTACTAAGTCTCAGTGGTGTGTATTTCTGTAGAATTCAAAAATTTAAATGACCTTTTGTAATGATTTTGTTACACCACCGTGAGTGGAAATACCATCATCTATCTGGAGGTTATTAAAAGAGGCACATTTCCTTGTGTGAAAATGTTTCTAACAAGCAAATTATTAAGTGAAATAAACATGTTATGGCAAATTAGATGTGTAATTTAGGCCACCAATGGCAGCTGAGCAAACATGTTTGTTTGTTCCAAAAATTGTTAGTACAATTTCCACCCATCTTTTGATGTCTGTGAAAGCTCTCTGGAGTATTAATTAGTAACAGCAATCATATTTCAAAAGGCTGCAGCAGAAAGGGCATGAAGCAGGTGATTTCGAAATATCCCCGACTCTCGGTCTGTGCTAGTTCTTCAGTTATTCTATAATGTATAAAACCAGTGTAAATCTCTCGTAACAGTAAAGTGAAATTGAACAAAATCATAAAATTCTACAGCATATAAGGGAAGTAGGTTGTCGAGTTGCTTAGCTTCAGCCCTTGTGTAAGCAATTGCAGTTTGCTCTTAATTTATTGTCTTAATCTTACCTGTATCCTAGGTGCTCCAACCTGCAGATGTCCAAAGGGCTTTACAGGGCCCAACTGTAACCGCCACACTTGTCAGGGATACTGCCTGAACGGAGGCAACTGCTCTGTCAACATCGGCAACCAGCCAACCTGTAGCTGCCCGCCAGAATACCAGGGAGACCAGTGCCAGTACAGTAAGTGGCGACACTCAGATGTTGCTACATTGTCTTTAAGGAGTTTTGTGGATAGATGATAAAACAATCTGTATGGATTCTCAGCCTTCTTAAATTTAGCCTTCTGTTGTACTTCATGGAAAAAGATGTGTTATACTTGATGTCAGATATTACTAATGTAAACAAACGTTTTTTAATTACAAAGAAACAAGGTGTGTAAGATTCACATATTGTCAAAAAACAATGAAGTTCTTTTTTCTCTTTTTAAAAATAATCTACTACTGTTTTGGGGAAGAAAATCCCCCACTACTAATACAATGTATGGAACAATGTTTGAATCTATCACAGTTCTTTGTGCTTCTCACGTCTTCCATCCCGTCCTCAGGTAAATGTGAAGGGTTCTGTCACAACGGTGGAACCTGCTTACAAACCTCGGCTACAAACAGCACCAAACTCTGCATGTGCACCACTCAGTACATTGGACACCAGTGTGAGCTGGACAAATGTCAGTTCTGTGGAACGGGCAAGTGTTTGACGTCATCCTCAGGGGAGGTTTCCTGCAGGTAGGTACACCGTGGAACGTGGACTCTGCACAAAATCAATTAGACTTAGATATGTAAATATTTGTTAACTTTTATTTTGGACTGCTCAGTACCAAGTGGGAAAGTCCATATATCAACCTATTAACATCACGCACCTTACAGGTTACATTGATTGATATGTATAGAATACAGCAACCAGATTTGATCATTCTAAAACCATGGACATTATTGCTGCTATATCAGGACTCTGAGGGGAAATTGAGCAACGTAATTAATGTTTTATCTGTGTGTTTGTGTGTATGTAGCTGTCCCAACGGTCAGACGCAACCCAGCTGCTATACCTGTTTGGACTACTGCGCAAACGGACAATGTTCAGTCGACACTCGCACACTGCTGCCTCAGTGCAAGTAAGAAATGACACCCACGGCCATCCCAACCCCATCTACTCATACACACATTATGACTGTCTTTTCCTGTCTTTCAAACTCACACACGCAAAGGGTACATGCCAATTCCCTTAATTTCATCCACGTTTCCCTCACCCGCGTCTTTTTCATTTGTGTATGCATTTACTGATATTCTGTTTTGTAAATTCATTATTTAATAATCCAGGTTATGATTACACTGTCATAATCTGTAAAAATGATTTATCAGACCAAATGTTTTGGGGAAATTAGCTAAATATATCTTACATCAAACTCTATCTTCTACCCAACACACTGAGATTTTTAGCCTTACATGCGACAGAATGGAAATAGCAAAAGATTAATAGATGGTTATTTCTGAAAAGACATCAGACTCTCCTCTCCCTGACAATAATATTATCTATGGCACCGATAAAAGGGAAAAATAAAAAATCATGAAGAAAAAACACATTTATTTTTAAGTAGATGGTGAATCTGAAAACAAATAAAATCAAAAATTAGGGAGTCTTGAGTTGGCCCTGTTACTTGTCTGCAGTGTTGTTGTAGTGTCCCATCAGCTGCAGCATCCCATCACTAAAAGATTTCTAATAAAGGTCCAGTAAAAGACAGCAAAGTTTGGTCTCATGTATCCTCATTCATGTGAGAGAAATAAGTGCATTGAAACAGCCTTTTATGATGGAGGACCAGAACGATTTCCAGGTCAAGCAAGGAGCGGGGTGCAGTCAAATAAGGGAATTGCGTTGTACCCATATACACACACACACACACTTTGTGACTCTGGCTCATTGCGTGTCCAGGTGTCCTGTGGGATGGAAGGGATACAGATGTGAAGTTGCAGCAGCTTCTGTGGATTCTTCTACTTCCAGTGGAAGTAAGTCACACAGTTGAGAGCGTTTCGTCGTAAAACCTGCACTTTGGTCCTATTTGCTCACATTGTTTGCTCATTCGCAGGTACTGCCTCCATCGTCATCCCAGTGCTTCTGCTGCTCTTACTGGCTCTGTTAGTGGTCGGTGCCATCTTGTGGTACAAGCGTAGAATGCGCGGGTGAGTACTGGTGTCAGATACATAAGATTCAAGCGCTCATTTTTCATCTGTTCACCTATGCTATCTAGCTTCTCTTTCTCTCTTACCTTTTGATAACCATCTATTTCCTGTCTCCCAGGTCTCTATGGCCGGGCAAATCTCGTTCTCAGTGCTCGCGGTAACTTCATAGGGTTACATAATCCACCTTTTGACCCCCAAATCCTCTCCCCTCCCTTCCCTAATATCCAGTCAGATTCGCCATGCTTTCTGTCAGCCCATTTGTCCATTCTGTTGGTCACTGTAGAAATCTGTCCGTTTGTCCTTGCCTCCCATCTCCTGTTTGCCTCCAACGGGGTTTACCACCCAGCAACACAGGGACCTCTAGACTCTGATCTGAAGTAGCTTTGCTGGTGATGCGCAAACAATTGAATTGTTTTGTCCTTCTTGCGTCTCCATAACTTCCCTTGTTTACATGTGTAAATGTTAGGCTTACGCTATGTGCATGCATTGTAAATTATACAACTGTGCTATGAAAAATGTTTATATGCTTGCAAACAGCCGAATATTTGCAATGTGAAAATCCAGCATTCTCCACATGCTGCAGTATATTCTCTGGGTTTGATCAAATGGCCTTTTGTCAAAAGCTCATTTGACAACCTTTAATCTATGTTGTCTTGATCGTGTGGATTGTATGTTGCCGGTGCTGCGTCAGTACCTGGTTCATGCCAGATACTTTTCAAACCACTGTGAATTTTTTAATTTAAGGTTTCTCCCACAAATAGTTTTTTTTTTTAAATGAGGATCTAAACCTATTTCTTCGATGGTTAATCAGTTTATGTATCTTTGTCTGTCTGCAGTGCAAAGGGCTTCCAGCACCACCGAATGACAAACGGAGCCATGAATGTTGAGATTGGGAACCCTGCCTATAAGATCTATGAAGGAGACCCTGACGATGATGCGGGGGAGCTCCTGGATTCAGACTTCGCCTTGGACCCAGACAAGGTAACACAGCTTAAAGCATCCTTATACTATATACTGTATGTAAAGGGTCTGTTCACCCAAATCACAAAAAGAACACACATCTTCTCACTTACTTCTTGTGGTATTTAGCCATGCAGATAGTTTAAATTTTATGTACCTAAATTTGAGATTTCTGACACTTCTGTCACCATCCCAATACATGGAGGGAGTGGAATTTCATTTGTAGAAGGTAATTCTAATGAAAACTGTTGTGAGAAAGGCCTTTGAATTATCCAGAGTAACCGGGACATTGTTTTTTTTAAAAAAATACATATTCAATGCTTTGGCCCCAGTTGGTTTTAGCGTGGAAGCAAAATAAAGGAGTAAAAAAAAAGTGGTGTGGGGAGGCTGCTGTCTGAGAGAGAGAGAGAGAGAGAGAGCTTGAGGAGGAGGAGGAGGA
>CM022479.1:15956599-15980016 GCA_011952105.1 Coreoperca whiteheadi | reverse complement strand
TCCCCCACCCCGGTGTTTGTCTCTTAAACACATCGAGAGGGGAAAAAGAGACGGGGGGGGGGGGGGGGCGGCGGCATTTTCAGCCTAGTCAGATGTTACTGATTGGTCAGGAGCAATTGAATGGAGTTCCTGAAACAAAGAATCAGAGCAGGAAGACACACTATACCACATAACAAACATACAGTAGCAACACACCAAAGCTATCTGCAAGGCTTCTAGTGGTAAGAGGGAAATTGTTTTGTTGTTGTCATTTGTGACTGACCTCTTTAAAGTACAAAATGCCGTAAATGCTACTTTCACATTAAAGCATCTCTGCCTTCCTCACGTCCTTTGAGTCACCATGTAATTTTCTTTTCTCCGCAGCCCACCAACTTCACCAACCCAGTGTATGCCACCCTGTACATGGGTGCCCACAACAGCCGCAACTCTCTGGCCAGCACAGATGAAAAGAAGGAGCTTCTCTCCCAAGGCGACGAGGACATGAGTGACCCGCTGGCGTAGAGCTTGGCATGGACTGAAGTCTGCCAACATTGCCCTGCCCAACCCAGTGCTGAGCCAACGAGCTCTCTCATCTTATGCCTTTACCAACTGAAAAGAAAAGCAACAAAAAAAGCGAGAACACTGTATAAAATGTATAAAATGAAGGACTACTTTTTTAAGTGATTGCAGTATTATATTTTGTTCTTCATCCTCTGATGACGAAAATGAACCATTTTATAGACATTTATTCCGTTCTTCTTTTTAATTTTGCTCACCGCCTCACAACTCTCCCTCCCCTCTCACTCATATAGCCACTACCTCTGTGCAAATGTAAAAGATAGAGATACAAATGGAAGTGGAACAATTTTAATTTTTTATTTTTATATGAACTGTATAGGGGGGAAAAAAGGAATATTGTTCCATCCTAGAAAACATTGCCAAGTCTTTGTTGTTCTTGAAAGAGAGGAAAAGTGTCAGTGCTCACTATGAATGCTTCCTGGATGCTGGTTCAGCTCAGTCTTTCACATTATGTGTATATGTACGTTTTCTGCTGGAGGTCTAAAGGGAGACTGAGGCTGGGAGAGAAATGAGAAGTTGTTATACTGCACATGTCCACATGGAGGACTCAGCATCGCAGACAGTGTCTGTTCTGTCGTCTCAAAGAACTACATTCAAGTGATTGTCTTTTACCTCCTTGCACAGACTAAAGTTATATATTTGCATATATATAAACCTATTAACAAAGTGTCTTGAAAATATACCCAGGAATACAAACATCAGTAACAAATAGCAGTCTTTACTTTTTAACAGTCTTTTTTTTTTTTTTAAATCATTGTATAATGGACATACTTTGTCTCAGCAATGAATGAGTCATTGGCAGTGTGTGAGTGGAAGAAAATTCTGGGATGAATATCCGTGGCCTTGGTTTAGTCTACTGCAGGACACTCTGGACAGGAGCCGGACTTTGCTCTGAAACTGTTCTAGAAATTTCTTTTTTGGGAGTGACGGCAAGCTTCTGTGAATTTTCCGGTCATCACTGAATAAAATTCTGCAACTAATAATTAGCTGAGAATGGTTGCATTTAGGTTTTGTTCCTTGTCTTTTGATTGTAAATGTACTTTCAGGAAAGGCCAGGGAGACCATTTGATGGTACGTACTTCTGTGGGAGATGAAATTTTTTCTTTTTTTTTATTGTATGTAATTACATGGATGTGTAATTTAGGTTAATGCTCATTGTTAAGTGCATTCCTAGGGACTGATTAGCTTCCTGATAAGCATTCCTTTTGTTAATTCCTTTGCCTTGCTGCTAACGCTAACCATCTTGTCTTTCAAACTGGTTTTTAGTCTTAAAAGTGTTGCTCTTTCTCTGTGTCTCACTGCTCACCACGCTGCTTTTAACGGAGCTTCTCAGCCATACCTGCCATATCACTCTGCATGGTGCTCACACACACACACACACACCCATCCTAGAGGAAACTCTGGCTTTGCCCCTCACTTGTTAACAATATTCATCACTTTTGTTTTTACATCCTGCTCTATTAGATTTCCCCCTGACCATGTAAATTATAATAATAATTTTTCAGTTGGAGAATTTCTTTTGGTGGCAAAAACCCACAGCGAAATTTGTGGTTCTGATTGTTTTGTTATGATTCTATTTCTTTTTGATATAAGAAATTAAATGGATTTTTATAGTAGAAATGTATGGTGGCTCTGTCCGTCATTTGGAGAGATGAAGAGGAAATGCAATCGCTCATTATTTCTTGCTGGAGTACATCAGAAACACATCAAATATCATTTAAAAAGTTAAGAAATAAAACATGAACATTCTAAACATTTAAACATTTTGAATGTTGCTTCATCAAAGAAAGACCAGCCTCTGTTTTAATATTCCTGAGTCGTTTGGTCTTGTAGTTACATAATTCATCTTATTTATTCAACAGGAAGTGTCATCTTTCAGTCAATAGACAGTATCATGAATCATTTCTTGATTTGAATGTACATTAATGTAAATGTCCACTTAAAAGTATAGTGTCTTATACAATCTTAAGCCAAATTTAAGTAGTGTAAAGATGTATCGCTCCCTTTGTGCCAATGTCATGGAAGTTTCAACAGTTGTTAGGAGGAAGCGCATCATCTCAGACCTCATAGGAATGGAAATGTCCTTCATCCATCACCACATCTATAGCAGGTTAATGTTAATCTGGGCTTTTAAACAGCAGTCCATGTGGAATCTTCTTCATACATTTGTCACTTCCCAAGTGTCACTTAAAAGTGTGTCAAAGTGTTGTCAAGGCGTATATAACATTCAGTTTTTAAGAACTACCTGGACAAGGCACAAAGTAATGTCAATTGTTATGAGTTAAAGACATTGGTGTACTAAAGAGGTGAATAAGAGTAATCTTAAAATCATTATTTCCCTTACCCTCAACTTGTCGTATGCCTTTTAAAGATGGAAATTTCAACTGTTGCATATTGTTGTCAATATTATAAGGTTAATGTTATAGTACAAAGCAATAAAAAATACAATCTTTAACAAATGAAAGATGTAAAATAAACACATTATGGCTGACTCACAAGAAATAACACTGTTCACACAAAAAAGGCACTTCTTAAGCAAAACATGAGACATTAGAGATATTTTGGTTTGGCTAGCTTGTCCAAAGGAACCAGTAGAATCGATGATCTTTCCTTCTAGATACATGTGATTGAAATCTAAACAAACAAGTCCTGACTGAATGTGTTGACTCAGCTTAATGTTAGGAAACAGTTCCCAAATGTCTCATAATATCAAAGCTTCTCTGTTATTTGGAGGCAAGTTTTGCATGTGTCTTCAAGGCAAACATCACAGCAGCAGAGTGGGCATCTTCCTCTGGCTGCCTCCCAGTCTAACTCCTGCTACGACTGCATAATCTGAGGAAATGATTGGTTTTGGGAACAAGATCCAAATGTTGGCAGGCACTCGCTAGTGAAAGCAATGTTCTTCCTGCTTTGTGGTCCACCAGTCCTCAACTCACCTCACCGGTTTTGTAGTTGTCCTCCGACTGGTCTGCTTCTCTGTGTCAACAGAGCAGGGAAAGTCTTGCGTTTGCAGTGAGACAGGAGTAACCCATTGTGCTTCTGTAATGATGCCTGCTCACTTAAAGTGGCTGTAAAGGGCCTCCATAAATAAATAAATTACCCAGCTAAAACAAGGGCTCTGTCCTGTCCCTCTTTTCAGTCTTTGTGTTCTGCAGCCTCAGGGTTGAGCTAGACCATCAGGACACAGGGAGGAAGGTTATAATGGGGAGGGGTGTATAAGTGACGAATAAGTGGTTTAGGGTCTCTTCCAACCGCTCCGGATCAATGCATCAGCTCGCAGGAAAGGCTGGTTTCGGAGATCTGTGAGTAGGCATGGAGAGAGGGGTGAGGGGAACACACACACACACACACACACATGTTAGAGGACCCAGAGGTCAATCTACAAACTTGCTTCTACTTATTTTAACTTCTTTTGCAGTGCTAAGAGTATTTTTCAGCCATAATTGTTGAAGACATACACTCAGTTGGCAGTGTATTACACCTAATAAACTGGCTTGTTTCTATTATTTTGTCCACCTCATTTATATTAATCAGGGTAGACTCGATAACACAAGCAGCAGTATAAAGAAATACAGTTCAACAGCACCACAAACTACATTCTCCAAAATGATCATACAGTTGAATCAACACCTCTAAAACAGTTTAAACAAAAACATATTATTATAACCTTAAAGGTAGTTATTGCAGGACTGTGGTATTAGACTGCCTTAGTTTTAGCTAGGTGTACTTAATAAACTGGCAACTGAGTGCATATTGTTGTATATCTCACTCAAACAATTGTAAAAAAAATCTGCAATAATTTCTGCAGTTAAATTTTGATAACAGTGAATTAGAAATGTAAAATTAGCAAATAAGGGCATAAACAATGCAGACTTATCATTGAATGATACATTCCCATAACCTCGCATTTTAACTGGTAGTAGTGATACACAAATCAGTGAAATTCAAGGCTTTGGGAATGGCGCTATGGCAACTTTGTAACAATAATAATGCAGCAGTAAAAAAAAAAAAGTAGCCATCATTGTTACAGTACAATGGTCAACAAGCTCTTCAGTTTGATGAGCAACAATGAAGCAGGCTATGCCACTGAAGTAAAAGAAAAGAATTTTGGATACAGACATTGTTCATGTATGTGGGACTGACTCCGTATGTTTCTTCTAGAGCCTGTTGACCAAATACTTGTTTAGCACACCGCGGATGACAGTTAGCAAAGACAAAACATGGCGGACGTTGTTGACAGGTGAGAAAAAAATGAACACTGGACAACATGCAACACATAATGGGAGGGGGTGAGGATGATAATGATCTTAAGGGTACAGTTATGTATTGAAACTGAACAATGATGTTCTTAAACCACAGAGGCTTCTTCACTGATGCAAAGACTTGGTGGAAAATTAAACAAGTGAATTCGTGTTTTTATGGCTGTTGGGGCAAGTGACGTAACTTGCTTCTTAATTCATCTTCAATAATCCTGTTTTCTGACTGTTGTGTTGTAAAGCAAATCTCAGTGTTGTGAAGCAATTTTTGTTTTGCATCCAAAGCACTAGCTGAAGCAGCTGACATCACTGTAGCGGCACACAGGAGCTGGAGGGCCAAGCGGGCCAGGTTTTGGCCAGGCTACCTTCCTTACCCTCTCTTAGGAGTGGGAAATACTGTCATTAATCTTCTTTTCAGCTGGAGGGGGTAGAATAAACAGTGGTGGTTGAGGAAAGAAGAGTCACATGTTAGCAGGAAACCAACACCAAACAAGTTAGTTTCATGGATCAAGGCATCGTTGATAAAAAACTGTAAATTAGCCAAACCTCTTTATGTTATGATTGTTGAACTCAGCTCCATGAAAGGAAAGAAATATCGTGTAATAATGCACAGCCATTTACATGTGTCATGCATGATGGTCTCACTTGATAATTTAATCACTGTCATGGCTGATTGTACTGGGAGTGTATCAACATATTTTTCACACAAAAAATATGTTGCCACACTGTACAACTTTTTTTCCCCATGGAAATCTGCGCCAGGCAAAGAGGTTTGGCTGACTCCTATCACCAGACGCCTGATAGGAGTCTTCTGAAGAGGAGAACAAACAACCAATGACGGCCCAAGTTAGTTCACAGTAGTTGTAGTGGTGGGGTATGGTTGGGTGGGTGACAGATCATGCTGCATGCACAGTGGGGTCAGGAGGCGTACGAGAGACACCTGGACAACCTTGGCAATTAGGGGGGGAAGGGCTAGCAGTTGGCGTCGTCACAGAGGTTGGCTTCACAGAAGAACCGTGAGCCGCGTTTAGCAGTGCGGGCTGTGAAGGGCACGCTCTTCAGTACTGGGGGAGGAGGGGGAGGGAGAGAAAACATGTCACACCTGAGACAATGCCCTTCTGGGGTGAAAAGCACTGGACCACCTTCAAATTTCTTTCAGGACACTGTAATGAACCTGAGAAAACTGAAGCTGCATTCTCTCTGTATATAGCACAGATCTATGGAAGCAAAACTTCTTAAACCCTCAGGAGGTTTTTAATAGTATTAGGGGCAACACTTTTCTACTTTAAGTCCCCCTATTTCGCATTTATAAGCACTATATAAACATTTAGTAAATGGTTAATAATGCACTGTAAGATATAAATGTTTATTCATGTATATGTCAACAACTATTACTCTTCCTGTGGGCCCTTATAAGTGGAGGCTGGTGTATAAAAAAAAAGCCCCCAGCTGTAATGATACACAATATGTGTTCATAGGAGAAGTTATAAGTGCTGACAAATACTGTACATTAAAAATGTCCTTACAGCTACATACACTACACATTATACTGTGGTATGAACCATTTGTTGTTTAAAATGTTTTGGTAAAGCTTATAAATGCTAAATAGGGGGACTTAAGGTAAAGTGTTATCGCACGCACTGAGCATGTATTGGAAAGACAGTTGCATAATAAGCTGTTAACATCTCTGATAGTAGTGGCATAGAAGCATTATTAACATTACTAAAAATGACATTGATGCAACATTTATATTATTTACATTTTTAGGACTGATTAATGATTGTGACAAAAAAACATCAGTTAGCTTATGTCCTGTCCTGAAGCTGTAGATACTGCTTTTTTCTCCCATTAAAGCACCTATGTAGGATTTTTAAATGTTTGACTTTGGCGACTCCTAGCGGTAGATTAAAATAAGTCAGTCGCAAAATCCCCAATCAGTTTTCACTGGGATTATCTTATTGTAGAAAAGCGTCATCAGAATACTTGATAAAATGCTACAATCAGTTAAAAAATGTACACATAGTGGTTTTAAAGAAGGATCCTGTAAATAAAGATCATACACACCAAATTTAATTTACACCTTTGAATAAAACTGCCTGCCTGACTAGCTACCCATGGAGGCTCAACAGCTTTAGTGTTGTACATTTCAGAATTAACTAGCCAGCACATGATGGAATAACTATCGACAGTTGTGCTGCTATGTGCAGTGCTCCAGATGTGGTGGTGTCTGGACCACGTAGCACAAGGTGCACTTCAAAGGAGCTGAACAGTGAATGACCACAGTCATCCTCGACCTGGGACGACCGGAGCTGCTGGAACCCACATGTGGTCTTATAGAGGTGCTGTCTGGCCCACCTGTGATGATGTCCTCAATAGTGCCATCCTTGCCCTCATACACGGGCCGGTGGTCTTTGGCTTGCCGCTTGCGCAGCTCAGCGATCAGCTCCTGCTGCTGGTGCCTCTTCTTTTGGGCCTGGACCTGAACCAGAGGATATTTGTACTGTTCATTGTGGTTTTTGGCACACCACAAAGCTATATTTAGCATTGAGTCAACATCTGAATCGGTTTCATTCATCTCAGTTGCATGCACTTTGACTGTACCTTGGGGTCATGCTGTTTAGCCTCCTGAGCCAGTAACTTTTCTCTCATTGCTTCCTCCTGCTTTTTCCTCTGCTCGTTTTCTTCTACTGCATCCTGTTGAGAAGAGAAAAAGTTGACCAGTCTGTGACAAGAATCTGAAGCTCAAATAAATCCAAGTCAACACACTTGTGTGGGCCTTTAAGGATAGAGAAAAACTACTTTATATACTATATACACTAAATGTGCTTTAAAGCACTAGTGCGACATCTTGGGAATTACACTTATTTGCTTTCCTGCTGAGAGTTAGATGAGAAGATCGATGCGACTCTCATATTTTTACACTAAATGTGAAGCTATAGCCAGCAGCCAATTAGCTTAGCTTAGAATAAAGACTGGACCTGGAAAAACATGGGGAAGCAGCTAGCCTGACTCTGTCCAAAGTTAACAAAGTCTGCCTAGCAGGACCTCTAAAGCTTTTTTTTACCTTTGGACAGAGCCATGCTAGCTGTTTCCAGTATTTATGCTAAGCTAGGCTAATTGGCTGCTGGCAGAAGACTTCAATTTAACAGACATACATGAGAGTGGTATCAATCTTCTCTGGAAAAATAATAAAGTTATAATTAAATTTCACTGAATCAATTAATTATTTTAAGTTACTGTTTCTTTAGTATCTTAACTACTACCATTAACTCATTTGGAGAGCTGCCATTTTTGTTCCATTCTCTTTTCTCTAGTTTTTTGTGATGAAAGGGAGTTGGATTTAAAATTGTAACTTTTTCATCTTGGGAAGTTTATTTAGTATTGTAGTTTTAGGTTGGTTTGTTATTTTGAAAGATTGAAAAACTGAACAAACCAACTATACTTCACCGGGTTTTATGTTACTCCCAACTCCCCTAGACCAAGTTAATACAAGCGTATTACCCAAATGTCAAACTATTCCTTTAAGTCACACATACACACTCAGAGAGACACACATACACAGAAATCCTTGTGTTGCACATTTCCTTAAGCAGATCCCATAAATCCAGACTGAGAACAATCTCAGGAAGTGTGCTGTGTGGTGGGGCAGGGCGAGGCTGTCCGGGGGTAAATGGGACGAGGGAAAGAGGGGGAAGAACCAGTCTAAACACCACAGCTGCAGCTCTAGAGTCAGACCCAGCTGGCTTTTCCTGTTATTTGGCCTCGGACACCACGCCACGTCCTGTGGCACAGAGGCAGCCAAAGCTCTGCCCGGCTCTGCTCTCACTGACACTGACAACATCCAAGTCTGAAACCATGGAACGTCCCATCTGACCAGGAGAGAAAGCTGCGCCCTGTCAGTACAGATGTGAGGAAAGACACATAGATGCTGCATCTGCTTGGTGTCCTCACCTTGTAGGCCTTGATGAAGCGCACAAACACAGGGAAGAACACTGAGGGTGGAGTCGTCTTGGCACTCTCTCCAAAGTAGTTCACCACATTGTTGAAGGCTTCCTAGAATTGGGAAGGACAGTGACAGAGTGGAAGCAATGTATGAAAACACTGTCGAGTTGGGAGTCATGATTGGTTGTATGTTAGAGGTCAGTGAGCTGCATCTGGGACAGAAGTTTGCTTCATGGCTATTTTCATTTTTGTGAAGGTGAGGTGAGGTGTTATATACCTCTGCTGTCTTGGCGTCCTTCTGCAGCTTGTCCAGCTGTGGGTCACTAGCCTGGACGAAGCCTTTCAGGACAGAATGGTCATGGAGACTGCACTCTCTCCGGATCAGGTCCATGCCTTTCCCCAGCTCTCGAACATCCAGCAGCACATTTTCCAGAGATACTTTTGTACACAGTCAATGAGAAAGATGTTTTATTTACAGATCTATTTAGTATAAGAACATACTGTATGAACATACTGTTATAGAAATGTTCTAATTTATTTCTTCATATCATACTGTATATCATCATAATGCTTTGTCGGAACTCACCTGCTGCAGCTTTATCCACAAAGTGCAGTTCATTGTAGAAGTTGGCCAGTTCAGGGTACTTCTCTTTCACAATGAGAGCTATGTAGTGGAGCAATGTCATCTTCCTGTCTGTAGACTTAGTGTCCAACAGCTGTGTAACAATAGGAATGAATGGGAATATTTTTATGCTGATGATTGGTATGGGGATAAACTGAGCACTTGAAAAATGTCTCCACGTTCTGTTATGTAATACTCACCAGATCAAGACTTTGTAATTTGAAGCCATAAACACAGCCTCGCTTGCTGCTGTTCATGTAGTTTCCCAAGGCTAAGATAATCTACAAGCAAACGAGAAAAATAAATTCATATACATAAACAATACAAATGCTGCTGATATAAGAACAAATAAAAGTTTCTTACCTCGAGTATCCTTTTCAACTTTGGTGCAGATTTCACTGACCCAGAAGCAGCAATGATTGCATTTAGCTGTGGTGTGAGCATGCTGACATTGTCAGAAAAGTTCCCAACAAAGGTGATGATGTTCATTCTCTGCGTGAGCCTCTCAATTTTGCTGAATAATAACATGAAGCGATCTTCCTCCGCTAGCTGGTCCAGTGGACGCCGCTCACGCTCGTACTGACGCAGCACCTTCACCTCAGACTCCGTGGGCAGAAAACGCATCAGACACTCCACAAAGTCGACAGGTAAGGCCTTGAGGTCAAACCTGAGTAAACATAACATATGTTAGTATCTTGTTCTGTCTTTTGTGTATGGTTCAAAAGGTATTTCAAGTCCAGGAAAAGTGCATACTTCTCTATTGCTTTGCAGATCTCTTCTGTGGTTTTGTTAGCCTTTCGCAGTGTGATGGCTAAGTTCTTTGAGCGATTGGCGTCCAGAAGGGTGACTTTGTTCACCGCCTTCTGCGCTACTTTGCTCTTTGTGCAGGAAAGATCCACAATCGGTCCCTGGGCTCTGGTCTTAAACATTTCCTCAAACTTCTCCAGATCCAGCACCTGCACATGAGTGACAGTTTACTTACTTGTTCTGAACTTATATTAAAGGCCCTGAAAACACATTTTCTCAATCAGCTTCTTACTATGAGTGCTGGGCTTCTACCTGAAAATGCAGTTTTCTGCCAAACATTTCTGGTCATTTCACATGAGAGATATCTGTATTCTTGTTTTTCCCTGAGCTCTTCTCGCTGGTTTAAAGTGGGCGGGGCTCAGTTGGACAAAGGAGATGTCACATATTTACGTGCACCAATCGGGATTTCTATTTATACATATGAATCAAAATGTGGGTTTTTGCTTATGTTGCCAGCAATCAAATCTGAACAAACCACACTCGCACAGTCCTGATGAAAGAGTAAGCAAATATTACATTGTTACTGCTTATTTAGTCATGAATATTTAATGATACAGAGATTTTTCAAGGACTTTCAAGCAGTTTTATCTGATTGACTTACCTCTAGCACACGTTCATCATCAATCTCGTTGAAGACTGTCCCATTGATCTGATTGGGCTTCAAGGCCGTCCAGTTAAACACAGGCAGGCGGAACTTGGTCTTGATGGGCTTCTTAATTCTGATAGCTGTAGCCGAGAATTAAATAAAAACACATAAAACTATTATATTTTTTACTCTACTAGTTGCAGTGGAATAGAAATCAAAGTTTAAAAGCGTGTTAACAAAAATGTGTAATTTTGGGTCAGCCCTCACCTGAGAGACCCACACTCAGTATGACTGAGGGAGAAGCACCTGGCAGAGGTGGAGCGAGAGGAGGTGGTGGTGGTGGGACCGGTGCAATCGAGCCTGTAATTAATGTACAAGAAAATATTAAAATGCTTCTTACTGGAATACTTGAACATTTTTGTTTTACTATTCTCTTCGTATTTGATATAATTCATTGCATTATATGTTTTGGTTTATGTTCTAAGCGATTCTGAAAACTGCTCTTACAGATGTTATTGTTTCTCCTGTGCTGCAGTCTGCCTGCACACTCACACACAAAGGAAATAAGCCTTGTATTTCCCTTTCCTATCTAGAGTAGAAGAACACTGTTGTGACCCATCATCTGGCTTGTCACACATGAACAAAGAATGGGGAACTGAAAATACACCTCTTCTGAGGGTCTAGAGTCAAACAAATTCAACTTTCACATATATGTGTCACCAGACATAATCACTGTGAGTCATGGTCTATCACCTGGGGCAGAGGGAAGAGGAGGAGGTGGCGGTGGAGGTGGGGGAGGAGGTGGAGGAGCTTCACTGGCTGGTGGTAAACTGGAGTCTGGTCCTGCTGATTCTGTTAACCCAGCTATTGAACCCAAAGACAGCTGCCCAAGGTCACCCAATGGGATCCCAAGGCCACTAATCCCAACACCACCCACACCCCTGACACCCAGCGGCTCGATGGCAATGTCTCCATCAGGCTTCTTGTGCAAACGGATGGTGCCTTGCTGTTCGAGCTCCAGCAGCCGCCTCTCAATGTTGTTGTGCCTCTGGAAGGCGGCATCCTTCTCCTTGATCATCCTCCTCAGGGTGTTGACCTGGGTATTGGTCGACTCGTAGGTTTCCTGAACAGTCACCAGGGGGCGATAAAGAGCACACCACAATGACTCTACATGCCAAAGAAACATCCTGTTTCCTGCTGACCTAATTTGCTATCACAGCAATTTAGCTACATGCATCTGAAACTGATCTTTGCTAACACGCAGTGAAGTGAAGTGAAGTGAAGCTGAGGCTGGCAAGCAATATTACATCATTAAGACCACCAGCTTACCCGAATTACTTGCAGGTCCTTATCTTTCTGAAGGAGCAGCTTCTCCAGATCAGCTACTTTCATCATTGTTTCATTCTCAACCTCCAGCAGCTTCTCCGTCACCTGGGAAAGAAGACGAAGAGAGCAACAGAGATGAGAGGTGGTGAATACAAGAATTGATCCATAGCACGGGCATCTTTCCCAGTTCCACTCCCTCCCACTCTCTGCCCTACACACTGTGCATCATCAATAAGAAATAAGATATACCCAGCAGCGTGACACAGCAAGAGCATGACACAGCTTTTTGTTTTGATTTTGAACAGATTACACATGTTGGATAGGAATTCACAGGGAATCTTCACACTCATCCCCCTCCATTATTCCTGACCCCTCAGAGTTGGTTAAGAAATTCCTCGAGTGATGTCAGGGCTGCCTACGACCTTTTCATGTGAAGGAGGCCTTTGCAAAACAACGTGGGATACGAAGGCAACTGCCCAGAAAGAATGAGCCAACATGAGAACAATATTAAGATTGTTTCATGCACAGTATTTTCCAGCATTCTCCACCCCGTCATTATTCTGAACCACTTGTGAAATTCAAACACTGAGTAGATTTAAAATCACCACGTAGAAACAGCCAAGTTAAGTACATGGCTGGTGAACCACAACAATCTCATAAATGGGCCCATAGAGCAGTGTTGGTGGTCCAGACTGGGTGGTGCACTTACATGGGACAGGTGCTCCTCCAGTTCCTCCACCTTCTCCAGAGCCGCATTCTTCGTCTCCGCATCTTCCAGCAGACCACCCACGTCAAACACGTTATCCAGGTAGGCCTGGATCTGCACCGACAGCTTGTCACTTTCCGTATGTTTACATTTCTGACGTGAGGGAGAATGAATCAGCACTAGCGATACTCTACACACACTGTACAAATAGTCTCCAATGGAGGATATGTTTTTGGATTGCCCATTTTAACCACAGTATTGTCACTTTACCTCCAGGTAATCATCCAGCCCCAGCTTGGTGAATTCATATTGCAGGTGGACTCTGAAGTTCATGTCCTCAACTGAGTGGACCACAATGTTGATGAACTGCATGCAAGCAACCTGGAGCACAGACAGTCAGATTTAGATACACATATATTTAATTGGATGGATAAATGGACAAACATTTACACCAAAAAGAATCCATCTATCCACATTGCAAAGCTTATCTTACCATGTAGTCAATGTTTCCCTCCTCACAGCGGAAGTAATCCATCAGTCTCTCAAAGCGATGCTTCTCCTTACACACCTAAAATGCAAAAGATGCAATATTAGAGAGGTTGTTCTTTGAATCCATAGTGATGATTTAGAAAAGTATTTTTAAAAACTCATATGATGTTATAATTTCAGATGAAATTTGGGAGGACATAGACTACCAAAATGCCTGACTTAGATTGGAGGGGTTATGACATGGAAGGGGACTTTAACCTTATATTTTGGGATTCCTATAGTATTGGCTAAATGTTATAGTGGAAAGAAAGGAATTGAAACAGACGTTTTTATTAAGAAATGAGCACCACCTGTGCAGGTTATGCCAGAACTATGTATTTGAGAGTAAAAGCACCACGTTTTTCCCTTCAATTTTCCTTTCTTCCTACAATTTACTACTTACTTTGGTATCTATTTCTGCTTGTCAACAAGATCATATCCTCTATGTTTGTGAGTTGTTTTTTTGTTACTTGAGTTGATGAAGTTAAAAAAAAAGATATATATCAAAACAACCAACAGAGGTCCTCTAACATCCTCTTTGTATCTACTGTGTTTTATGAATTCAAGTGACAAATCATAGCATAATATAGTATTTTGTTATGATTAAACACATTCCAGGATCAAACATAATCCACCCCAACAGTTTTGCTGTATGTGCACAGGAGGATAGCTTCCTCCATTTGCAACAACAACCTCTGCTTATGATCATAATTCATGGGAAGGGAAGCCAGCAAAAGACATGGGATGGATTTTTTCTTGCCAATTTCCTACACAAAAATACACTGGGAGGGGAAAGGGAATGTCTAAAACTTTCTTTTTTTTCCAGTAATGTAAAAATTCCATGCTCATTTCTGACAATCCTATCTAGAAGTAGTAGTAGTTGTGGACCTAATATGTGATTACTGACACAGCTGTGGTTGAATACCATAGGTGCCCTTTCTAGTGAGATTTCAAAGACCTGTCACGTTTTATTAATGTATCAGTTTTAAAACATACAACTACAGAAATACCATCTTGTTTTGACTAGTGGGTTGATTAGCTCCTGTGCCTCTGGGACTTGACTGCAAGGTAATTGTCTTGTTCCGTTGTTTAGATGACTGTGTAGGCAGAAACCGAGAGGCTAAGCAAACCTTTGTGGTCTACTGGCTCCCATCAGGGTGTTGATCCTTATCATTGTTCAAGGTTGGCTCACATCTGGTGTCTTAATGAGACTAATGACCTCAGACCGGCCACCGTAGAGCTTTGCTTACAACCTCAGCACACATGAAAACTCCCAGAGCTCCTCAACTCTCATCCCTCTACACTGGCCCTTGACTGTCATGCACACCACTGATGTGGGAAATGATGGCAATTCAGTTAATGTAAGTTTTTAAACAGTGCAAAGTTAGGTCGAAATGGTTTAAATTTCATTAAAACGTTGCTTTGGGCACCTCTTTGAAGTTGTCAAATGCTGAGAGGATGATCTCGTGACCTCCTCGGACTAGACAGACGGCGGCCAGCAACTCAAGGACCAAGGCTTTAGTCCTGGAAGTACAGGAGACACTCTTTTAGGCAACATACTAAAATTAAAGGTGGAAAAGCACAATAGTTATACTATCTGTGCTACCAGAATGTATGTCCTCAAAATGGTGCAAATACATCAAAATAAAGGAGTTGAAATCTATAATGCCTACTGAAGGGCAGGTCTTCATAGCTATTTAAGTGTTTACACTCCTAGCCTTCATTATGAAGTGATCAACCCTAGCGGTTTACCACTAATCTTCCTTTAGTAAACATTCTTTTAACAGCCTGTATATACGCCTATGATCCCTGACTTCAGAGAGAAGCTGAGCCCCACGGAGAATGTGAGGCATATCATATGAACTGGCTGCAGGGTTTTCTCTATTGTTTGACCCAGCCCTGCGTGTATGGAGAGGGGGGCCTCAGTTCTTACCGTGAGTTCTTATTGTTCAAGCTGAGAGCAATTTCATTGACTGCATGTGCGTGAGACATGACCATATTGAAGCCATACTGCATGAAGAAGAGAGAGAAAGCGAGTGAGAACAGGATGTGGTCAGAAAAACCTGGGGATGTATTGAGCACTTTAGTGCAAAGGAAACACATAATCTGCAAGTTTTTAACACATATCTACATATGTCAGACTGTGTGTGAACAAGTGGAGTGTTGGTGTCACTGTTTGGTACCTGATAGTTCATGATTGCTCTTAAGCACATGATGCACACATGCACATCATCTTTTTGGCTCACGAGGCGGGAGTTCTTGATGGTTTTGGTGTTCGAAACCGAGCCATACCTGCAACAGATGGCAGAAGTTAATATCAAGTAGAGATTCAGTGATCAAACTCAGTGTTTAACTTTCAAATTGATGTTTTATTTTGATGATTTATTTCTGAAGTCTATTTGGTATTCATATGACTCTTGTTTTAAGCGTGTCACATAGAGAGAGGCAGAGAGAGAAAATTACAGAGAATGAGGTCTGACAGAAAAAACCTAGATGGCTTTTGAGGTTACAGATGCATTATGGGAGATGCCTGGTTTCTTTGCTTCTGTCAACAGACGAGGTCTATGCACATAGACTGCTATTATGTAACTGTATTACACAGTCATCATGTGCACATAATATTACTTGTGCAGTTTATAAATGGCTTTTTCAGTGTCTCGTGAGCCAGAATTTCTGAGTCATGTACCTTTTCTAAGCTAATACATGATACTTAATGTTATACTAATATATTTAGCAGTAATCTTAATGTAAATGCTATAAAGCCTAAAAGTTATTCATGTGGACTATTTTTCTGTTCACTCTAATAATTTTTATTTACTCCTGTCAGACTTTTACATCTTTTGTCTCTTCATCTCCTGTCTATGTGTGGCTCAGTGATGAAGAAGAGAATCACAACTGTCCAACACATGCTGCAGCTTATAGCTGGCTCTCATCTGAAGACAGTGCAGATTCACATCTGGACAGTTGAGGGAGGACTATTAACAAAGAGAGACGCATAGCACAAAAGGTCAAAGACTTTAGTTTCTATCTCTGATACAGCTCATCATCTGCAAAGCCATGAGGTCAAGAGGGAGGTCAGCAGACCCATAACACGTCAACCATTCAGGCACTGTCCTGAAACAAAACAGCACCAAGACAACTGGCTTGCATGCTAATACATGTTCATAGCATTCAAGGTTAGCAGAGCGAGGCAATAAGTAATAGCAGGGGTGCTAGCTTAGCAATACATACCGGAGGACAGACTGGCGTGCAGAGCGCACCAGTGTGTTGCAGAAGGGTTGGGTGCTCGTATGGTGCAGATCCTCTATGGACCTGCTCCAAGATTTAGCCTTGTCCAAGAAGCCATCCTCCCCATTCTCCAGCCCCTCAAAATCCAACCTGAGCCACATACAGACAAGACAGACAAGCCAACACAGAGGCACAGGGGTATAGATGAGAGGCACGGGGGGAGGTTAGGTAAGCGAGGCAGCTTGATAGAGAGCCAGGGGTTATCACAAGAACTGTCTTAAAGCTGCATGATAAAGCTCAGCACAGAGAGTCTGTCCCATTCAGGCAAGGTATAGCTCAGCACTACACCACATAGCATCAGTCCAGAAACACATTCAGTTTGCCAAGTATGCAACAAGGCATACAAACACATCCAAAGAATGCATTTTGCACATTTTTAGATGCACAAGCAGTTTATTATAGGCTCTACAGAAAACATGTTAACCCTAAGCTGAATCCACTGCCCAACCCAAGGTTTTGCCTACAATCATGAGAAATACGTGTGTGTGTGTGTGTGTGTGTGTGTGTGTGTATAAAGTGTATGTGTGCCAAAGTACTCACATGACAGCACACTGGGCAAAGGAGAGGTACTCCACCAGGACGTCAAGACCTCTGTTCTCATCATTAAGAAACTCCCTGACCCACCTGTGAAACATGGGAACAGAGAGGGGTTAGTTAGGCTTTTCTAGCCTTTATCTTTATCTCAGTGTTGCAGGCATGATCCTTGACTTTATAATCAAGTGTCATACAAATGTGCTGCCACTGCAGCACATACCCTTTTTTAAGCTTTAGGACTGCATTTAACCTTTAATGGAGAAATAGAGAGAAAAACAGAGAGAAAATAGAAATTGGTGTAATTTTTAAGCTCCACAGAAATGTTCTTATAGGACTTTTTGTACTTTGTAATCAGGTTTATCACAACTTGAGTCTTGTTTTGGCCATCCTCCCCATCACCAATAATAACTAATAATATCTATATGTCTTATTAGGTGTGAGGACTCCTAAAATAACTGATAAAAAGGACAAATATGTACTTAGAACATTGAGAGTAAGTTCGTTAAAAGTAATTACAAGAAACTGTAGGCAAAATGGAAACCCAATAGACAAACAGAAAGAACTAGATGAACTAATTAAATACAGTCAGTGGAGATCACTTATTAAAATCTGATTATATTGACTGTTTTGAAACAAGATGGTCTAAATGCTACGTGAAGTAAATCATGGAGGTATATGTAGTCAGGTGGATATGTATTCATGTTATTATATGTTTAGATATACATGTTCACACAGATTTGTATGCGTGTATGTATAAGTATAAGTATGTACTTTCCTGATGCATTAATATAAATGCTTACTGGGCTTCACTGTAGAGTTGCAATGATTGCTGAATCAGAAAAAATTGATGAGCAATTATTTTGACTTTTTCAACATTTGATGATTTTAGGTTCTTAAATGGGAGGATTTGCTGCTTTTCTTGGTCTTGCATCATATTAAATTGAATAAAACGGGGTTTTGGGCTGTTGGTTGGATAAAACAAGACATTTAATGACATTTAATTGTGCTCTAGGATATTGGAATGCATTTTTCAATGTATATATGATGTTTTAGAGACCAAACGTGTAAGCGAGAAAATTATCTGCAGATTAATCAATAATGAAAATAATGGTTAGTTGCAGCCCCACTTCACTGTTTTAAGAACACATCTTTATTTATTTATCTTTGATGAATACGTTTCTCACTATAACACCTATAAAAGTTAAAACATTGCACTGACCAAGTTAATTGCTAAGATGTGGGTCGACATCGTTAAAAAGAAAAGACAATAGAGGCACAATTATTACCCAGACTGTCTGTCAACTGGTTCAACTTTGGCCTACAGAACTTGCCGTAGTTGTGCGTGCACACAATATTCTTGTGCAATGGAGTATACCTTATCTGGCTAAACTTTCAGCTTGTTTACAACCTGTCTGACTTATTGTTGTAGCAATGTCACCATGTTCCAATATCTAAGCAATGACTTTGAGAGTATAATGTTATTATAACTGATAGAAATGATAGCCAAAATTACAAAAATTAGAACCAAGTTGTTATAAATCGGAATTATCCTTTAAGGCCACTCTGGAGGGGGTCTCCCCTGTCCTGACTGAAAAAACTTGGAAGGAATGCCATGGAAAGTAAAGTAGAGCAAAGCTTCAGATTTCCTCCCCATTTAATTCCAGTTTTTTGGAGAGAAACAACTCCAAACAAAGGAATTCCCACTGCGATGAGAGAAAGAATGTGGAGGGCATATGGCTGAAAGAGCTGGGCTCAGGTCGAACCCCTGACTGTCAACAGTATTTAGTCTGCCTCCCCCAAAGACCCCCTTCACCTCCTCCCCACTTCTTCAGGGATCTCCAGGGGAGACAGGATTGGGGTAAAAGGTTCTTAAAATAGTCTTGAAGTGCCAGTTATGATGACAGCCTGCTAGTCAACCAATGGCGAGTCGGGCAGGAAAGCAATCAAGAGCCTCACAGTAGTAGAGGGAGGGAGGGAGGGGGGGGGGGAAGGGAAGAGAGGTGAGGAGAAGAACAGAGGAAAGCAAACAAAGCAGTAAGAAGTAAGATTGGGTTCAGAAGGGAAGGAGAGGAGGGGGTGGACAAGGAGGCGGGCTTGATCATCAGTTTCCTGTCTACCTACCCCCATCTCCCCTTTCTCCCTTCTTGCCTCTGACCCCTCACTTCTTCTCTCGCTCCTTCTCCCTCCCTCTACTTCTTTGCAACCAGTTGCTATTTCAGATTTTCTTGGCAATCTCAGGAATAACACATCAGAAAAGGCCCAGGATTCAGACACACACAATAAACCAGCATCTGTTACACTTAAGTCCACCCACAAAAGTTGTCTGAAAATAGCTTTCCTTTTTCTTTGCCTGTGAGTCTTTCTGGGAAATGCATTGAAACAGACCTTTCTTGATGAAGCCTAATAGAATATGAGTTATTTTTGGAGCTCACTGAATGCTCTGGAAAACCAAAGCCTTTTTACAGGCTCCTTTTTGTTTGGGACTTCAGTGACAAGTCACTGCAGCACATTTGTATGACACTTGATTATAAAGTCAAGGATCATGCCTGCAACACTGAGATAAAGATAAAGGCTAGAAAAGCCTAACATAACACAGTCGGTTTGTAGTGAAACTTACAGTATGGAATGCCTATGTCTATGGCAAAATCTGACAAAATAATTCAAAAACATTGTTTGCTTTAAAATGTGAGAAATATGTAAACATAAAAGTATCCTTGTGTGTATTTTTGTGCTTTTCACTGGGTTCAGCATTGGTCAGCCAGGCTTCCTGTCCCTCTGGCATACACACAATAAAGCTTCCTGCTCAACACTATGGGGGAGTGGACGAGGCAGCACAATGGCTACCATCTGGGCATTATGAAGACCAGCTCTATGAAGTTGAGCTGCAAAGCTTGGCAAGTTAGAACAATAGAGGATCTCTGGGCACCAGAAAGCGCTCTGGGTCCTTCTGGGCAGCAAGAGCACAGAAAAGACTATTCTTCACAAGGATAAACAATAATGTGGTTTCCTTAAGCTCGGTGCACCAATAAATAGAATTGTGTAATTCACCAGAAAAATGAGAGAGAGATAAGAATTGATTACCCGATATGGTTTGTCCTCAGTGAGATCTCCAACTCCCTCAAGACTTTTGTAGATTCCTGCACCCGCCTGCGAAACTTCTGTGACACATAAGGAAAGCAGAGAGTTTTGCTGCAGATTTGTCATTGTGCAAGTAAAACGTAATAAGCAGTGAGAGTTTACAGGTTCCTTTCAAATGAGCATTTCACTCCTGTAACATTGTCGGACTCACAATAATTAAAAAAATATTAATATCAATGCAGCAGAACCAGAGATCTTGTTTTTTTATTCCACACATTCTTCTTTCTTGGTGCCTACATTATCCACAATGCAACTCGACCACTGCCATTTCATTTGGAGATTCGGTGCATTATGCTAGTAGCTACTAGCCTCAAGCAGAGATGAGGAGAAGGCTACAGAAATCTGGTGACCTCACTTCTTTATAACTCCACACCCCCAGAATTTTTACATTTTCAAACTTGTAGTCTTCAGCCCTAACCGACTTAAATGTATCAGACTTCACACAACTCCCTCTGTAGCCAAAAAAGGCTTTATACAACTTTTTTCACATATGCAATTGTGATCCAAAACCTGTAAACAAAATTGGATGCGTAATTGATGGACTAAGTGGACACTGCATTTCAAATATCATTTGTACTGTCTCACCTTTCGCGTGACTCCAGGGTCTAAGTATCCTCGTAGCTTCTGGATGTAGGTGTGAGGCGGATTCTTCACCTGAAACCTCTCCTGAAGATACACAACAGAGTAAGCATTGTTATGTGTGTTTGCTGAAGTCACTGTGTTGGTGCAGAATGAGTAGTGTGGATGATGGCAGGTGTGTGTACGTTGTGATTTATGAATAAGAGTTCATGAATGCACCTGATCGCAGATCAAGTCCCACTTCTTTTCATTGTCATACTGTCTGAGAAGCCGGGCTTTGTCTGGAGGTAGGTTCATAGAATTCTGAAAGTATAAAATGCAAGAATTAGTTTCATTTATAACCACATATTTCCCTTTTTCTGTTTAATTGACTATTTATAGCAGCTGTTACCTAGTATGTGTCAGTGACTGGGGCTTTATAGGCCTCTGGCGCCAACAGCAGAGCACAGCCGAAATTTGGGTGACTTACACTATGACCTCACTTCCTGTGTTGACTTTCAGCATCCTGCCACAGGAGATGATCCGCATCTCCTCTGCACTCACAAGTCTCAGTATCGTTCAGGCAGCAGTTTATTGTTACCTACAACAAGCCACTATCAAAGTACAGGCCTATTAGCAGACCTGTCATCTAATCCACCCATAAAAACACTTGAACGCCACACGACGTCCTGAGACTTCCTGAGGCAGCCAGGTTACTGTAGCTCAAATCAAACCCTAAATGCACTCATTTATGTTTAGAGACCAACCCACTTAAGAGTTTTGCCTTCTCGTGACAACTGTGAAAAAGAACACAAACTATACGACACACATTTTTGACTGATAACTTCCTTGACTGAGCCAAGAGCTTGTAACGTGGGTTGAGACGGAAATCTTAAAAATGAGGAAGAACAACAATATGAGGGAGCGCGCCAGTCCCTGAAACTGATCACCTCAGTGTTTCTCTTTGAAGAGACAAGAAGAATTGTTTGCACTGTTAACTCTCATTTACACCCGTATCAACAGTACCCAGTAAGCCCGGCCACAAACGACCTATCAGCTTGACTTTTAACCTGCAGCTATAACTCAGCCTCATGCCTAACACACAACACCCTGTTAACCCAGCCCAGGCCAGATGTGATGTTCACACTGGCATTGTGCCACTGGTGGAGTGTTTGATAGATGGAAAATAACATATACCTGTTCCTATGGCAACCACTCAGTCACTGGTAATGGTGGAATATCACATGTGAACATTTTAAAATTAGTTTTCCACATCAGGACCACATTGCTCACTCTATCAGCACACCATGAATCATGTTGTCTAACGAGGACTGAGGACAGAGGTTAAAAAAAAACAACAACTGTGCTTCTGTATTTCTTGTACACATTTATTTTACGGGGCCGACTATTAATTTCACACTAAAGAGCATATTTTTTTTAATCCAAAATTACAAAGCACGCTCAAAACACATGCAGCAACCTTAAACTACAGATGGATGCCATAAAAAAAGCCCTTCAAAAAATGCCAAAATGCAATGCCTGACAAAACTGTAACTGTAGCGGAAAGCAGCACAAAGACGTTATGGGGTCTTTGATATAACCTTTATAAATCCCACACAGGAGAGAAGAGAGAGGCAACATGCGTACCAGATGTCCAGAATTACAGGAGGAATGTGTCCTGTTTATAGTAGTAGTTTATAGTAGTACATTTTCTCTCTTGTCTGACCCCCAAGCTGCTCTCTCTCCTCTTCTGGCTTTCCTGTGACAAATCTTACCAACAACACAGTCTTTAGGAAAGTCGTACTAAGTGAAGAGTAGTGTCCCATCTGTCTCTCTCTAATAAATGATCTGTCTCTGAGCCTATTTAACACAGACTTAATGCTACCCACAATATCATTTAAAACAACGTTTTAAAAAAACTGATGGACAACTGTTAATTAGAGGTTGATGCACTTTAATTAGCATTGGTAACTGATTAAAAACTAGTACAGTAAATAATAACCCCCAGTTGGTGATTATCATAAGAAAACAAATCATCTTGAATTTTGAGGTAAACATCTGAGGATTAATGAAAAATATTTGCCTAGATATCTACTCCAGCATCTGTCCAGGCCCAAAGCCTGGTTCCCTTTGTTTTCTTGGTCAGTCATGCATACTAAAGTAGAACTGTGGGGCAAACAGGCAAAGAGCAAGGTCCCCTTTTGTACTAGTAAAATTCTGAGTTGCTGGAATACATGCAGACCAGACACACACGCATGCAGATTTCAGTTATAAAGACAATTAGAATAACGTTCAGTAAATGCAACAGGTACCATGTCATTTTGAGCAATGGAGACAAACTGAAGACTGTGATGTTTATACTCTTCTGCTCTTTAGTCAGTTAAAGCCTCAGGTAGTGTAAACAAATACACTGTGTGCAGATGCGTATGGAGCTATAAATATGTAAAAAAATGTTTGTAAAAAGTATTGCTTGAATGATGGGGGGGGGGGGGGGGGGGTTTCCTCCGCGAAGCAAAAAAGGGGAAGGGGGTGTTTTCTTCTCCCACAGATATGGGCATTAGGGCACAA
>CM022479.1:15796062-15956574 GCA_011952105.1 Coreoperca whiteheadi | reverse complement strand
AAAATAGGATGTGGGAAGGTGAGTAAAAAAAAAAAAAATTAGTAGGGATGGGTGTTGTGGTGGGGGGGGGGGGGGGGGGGGGGGGGGGGGGGGGGGCTTTTCCTGCGAAAGGCAAAAAGCAGAAGGGATGTTTCCTTTCTGACCAGATTTGGGTAATTCGAGCCAAGTAACCCAATTTAGCTAATTTCATTTCACTTTCTCCCACAGTGATACAATCTCGCACTTCCTGTGTTTATAAGAAGCTAAAAAGAAGTCGTTTTATGGGAGAGAGGCAGCAGTGGCCCTAATTTTGGACTCACCAACCCATTTTAGGGGTAAAATACTACAGAAATACCAAAAATGTTTGGTTCTTGTTATGTTGCCATGTTGCCCACATACACTCTCCTCCAGCAAGGCCTTTCGTGTTTGACCTGAGACTGGCTTGACAAAGGATTCAATGTGGAGCTTTGTTTTTATTTGGTGCTGTGCCATTCCCATCCTTTGACATTTGAGCTATTTTTTTTCCTCATAGAAAATCGCTAACAATGGCTTGTGGGCAGGGTCAGTGTATGCCCCCTGGTTCTGTGTCGCGCAAAATCTGTCTAAAAGAAAACACCAGTATACTGCACAACCAGATGAACTGGTTCTATTATTACCACTATCTCTCCAATCATTAGGCCCCCATTGTGAGCCAGAACAGGAGACAGAGTTTGCAAACAGAGCTGCAAAGGAGACAGAATGGAAAACCTCCACTGTAACTCCACTCTAATACATTTTAAACTCATTAAAATACTATTAATCTTTTTTATTTCTGATGTAAAGATCTCTTGCACACAAATCTCAGTTACAGAAAAAAGAAATGCAGTGACAAAAGATATAATGGACGGAATAAGATCGGAGAAGATTAGTGAATAGTCGAATTAACCAACATTAATTTAGATTTGACGATTAATAGTTAAAAAAATACCAAACATTAGATGGTTTCAGCATCTAAAATTTGATTTTGTTTTTACTTTTCTGTTTAATATCATTGCAAATTGAATGCATTCAGGGTTTGGACAACACCAGCAATCTGAAGATGGTACCCTGGGCTCTGAGAAACAATGAATATTATTTTCTGAAAATTTATAGACTAAAGAATGAAACAGTTATTCAAATAAAAGATTAACTGTTTAATTGACAGTGAAAATAGTGTTTGATTGCAGCCCTAGGATAAATAACAGATAATTCATAGTATAATAGTATTAATAGTAAATAAAGTTATCATGCACCAACAAAGGAAAAAATTGGGATGATTATTTAGAGGAAAAAGGATGTTGTGGAGGAGTAACACAGGCCAACAGAGAGGGCATAAACTCTAAAACAGAGAGACATTTGAGCCATTGACAAAGGAAGATGGGGGTTTTAAAGACTCAACAGTTAAAATAGTTGATGGGGTCAGGTTCCCGGTTAAGGAGGCATGGAGAGTCCAGGAGGGCCATCAGGGACTCAGCAGAGCGCTCATGTCACGCATAGACCCCCCAAACCAAGGGGGGATGCTGCAGAGCACATGGTCATATCATACATTAAAGTCAACAGGGCAGCTCCATCTGCCCTAAACTGGACAGCTTCCTAATCCGAGCTGATTTACAATCAGCCTTGAGTTGAGCTTATGACTCGCAACTCCAGCCAAAAGACAAATGGAAAAGAATGGCAGGATGTTTCTCAATCTGATCTTTCTCAGAGCTTCACACTTTCAGTCAGGATAAGATGTAACGCCACCATACACCAAACTAAATTACTCTTAATGTTAGAGCTCTGCCTGCAGACTTTCCTCAGCCTGTTTGTTTTGAAGGTCTGAAAATGTGACTGAGAAAAAGATTTGAATGGATTTTCTTAATTTTGGGACTTTTTTGTAGTACAAAATGAATGTGCAGAATTCTGGATCTGGCTTGTATAACTCTGTGGTGGCTTGTGTATGCATGACACAATAATGAACAGGTATTGTGCTTTGCCTTGTCCCATGTATATCATTTTTCCTGACTGAAACACCCTATAAGTGGCCTACTAAGCAAATACATTCAATGCGATTCTTTTGTGTTCTTTTAGTGGGCTGGAAATGCAGAGTCTGTGTTTGTTTTTTTTATCTACTTCGATAGGTTTACACAGGCCAGACTTAGTTGTCATCAGCTCAGAGGGAAATGAGTGGGCGGCTAAAGAACTCACTATGCTGGACAGAGCCTGTAGCAGTTGAGATATTGAAGCCCAGACAGACCTCTTTACGCCCAACAAGTCTGAGTGTCTGCTCATCAGGGTGGGGTCCAGGAAGAAGGGACCTATGGAACGACTAAACTGTAAGCTGTCCAGCCAACACAATCAAGGGTCACAGCCGCACACAACAATGCACTGAGCGTAAAACACACATTAAAGGCAAGGCAGGTTCATTTATTTGATTATGTATAGCACATTTCTTACACAATGGCAATTCGAAGTGCTTCACAGATTGCATATTAAACAACCAGTACAAGATAAACAGATAAACAAAGACCAAGACCAATGTGTAGCTTCATATTGAATGGACAGATATGTAAGTGATACTGATCTCCTCATCTAATTTCTCTGCAAGCAAGTGAGTAAGTATTTTTCCCAAAATGCTATGAATAAAAATACCAGGGTCAACAAAAAATTTAATTATGGTGGTCCTAACCCTTAAATTTATTTGTAGACAAGTAACATCATTTTAAAATCAATACTCTGAACCTTTTAGTTGCCAGTTTAGAGACTGAGGCCTGAAAAGAAACAGTGAATAACCTACTGGAAATAAAAGCATGGATCAGCTTTTTAAGATCCTGTTTGGATCCTGTGACTCTTGCGATAGAATGAAGGGCTGACATTGTACGTGATTTAATTTGGCTGCTAAAATGTTTGAGTCCAGGATAACACTCAGATATCTGGCCTGATTTTTTACTTTTCAAGAACAACAAACTAGTAAACAGAAATGTGCCTGTTAATGCTATCATTAATCATATCAGAGAAAAAAATTAAATTAAATTAATTAAATTATAAATAAAAGCACCAACATATTGTTTCAAAGCACCTCAGCTATATATGAAAAAGCATCACATTTCTGAGCATACTTCAGTGATCCGATAACAAAGGAAAATACTGGACCAGCCAATGAGTAGGGAAGAAAAGACCAGAGGCTCTTTAATGAAGGGTACTCGCTGAACAGGGTGGAAAAAGCCAGACCACTGATCCCTGGATATCAGGAAGTAGAGTCAACAAGGAGGCAAAGAAAACATAATGAATATATGGGACCTGGCATCACTGTGTTTTCTTTAAGCATATTAACTGAGCATATTTAGGCCCTCACAATGAGAAAAGAAAGTGATGCACCCCTTCCTATGCCAGAAGTGGCTGGATATAGTTCAAGAAAAATGTGTCCCTTTAAAAAAAAAGAACAGAGGAGAAAGAAATAACCAGGACAGGAAGGCTAAATACAGAACCAACTTCTGGGCATCTGTCTGTCATACTGTACGTGCCACGTACACATGCAGTAGATTATGACTACATGAGGTGGGGCTCATCAAGCCAGATGACCCGATTAAATGACATCATTCATGGTAAACATAAGTGTGAATCACACTAACGTTTCATTAATGACTGTCAGTGCTATTGTTTGGATTCCTCCTTTTCCATGGTACTGAAACACAATGAGAGGAGACAGGATGAGAGGCTGCAGGGACTTCCTGAACTTTTCAGGAAATCAAAAACTGCCCTGAGTAATGTCAGGTTTTTACCATAGCTGTTACGTGTAATCCAACAATATGTCGACGTGTGTATGAATGAATTGCAGGTGTTTTTCCAGCTCCCAGGTAAGCCTTGTTGAATTGAAAGCGACAAAGTGTGAGAAAACACTGCCCCCCCTTCTCTGAGCAGACACCCTATCGCTCTTTCGCGAGGTAAGCCTAACCAGGCATTCACAACAAAGCATGAGTCCCGCACAAAGATGCTGGAAGACCGGGAGGCCAACAAAGCAGACGCTACCAGCTCTCCCAAAGACAGAGACTGAAGGCGGGAGGAACAGAGAGCAGAGAGAAGATGTTTTTCTAACTAGCAAAGAGGTATAGTTTTCACCCCTCCCTCCTGACACTGGTCCTTGTTTACAGAGCAAATATAAATAGACTCACTTGAGAGACGGTATATTAACATATTAACATAATAGGTAAGGGCACACACCTCCTTTACATGCAAACCTAGAGTCATTGGCCAAACCACATTCGTGACATGGAAATCTTGAAGCATGCTGTAGGTGAAAACAATGTAAAACTACTGATCCAAACATAATTAACATAAACTGTCCATTTTCCAACCGTAAAACAATAAAAATGGTCTGTATATTCTATGCAACTTAAACTCTTCTTAATTGATGTAGTTTCATAGTAAACTACAGGTCCGGGCTAAAAACAGAGATATTTTCATTATTGATAAATCTGTCAATCATTCCCAATGAAACAATGAAATTATAAAATATGAAATAGCAGTAAATAATGAAAATGTTAAGTCACTATTCGCAAAGTTCAAGGTGACATCTTTGCTACTTTTGTGAGCCTTAAAGAGTCTTAAAGTCAAATATATAAAGTTTACAGTGATAACAGAGAAAAGCCACTAATCCTCACATTTGAGATGGAAATTTTGGCATTTTTGCCTGATAAATGACTTAAATGCTTCATCAATTATCAGAATTGTTGTTGATATATTTTCTTTTGATTGGTATCTGATTCCTTGACTGTTTCAGCACTACAATAGATGAGAGCACAAATGGTCAAAACTCAAAGCTGCTCTAACTTTCCCTATATAGTGTTACAACTCAAATCATGGAGAGGTAAATCTCCATTAAATCAGGAGTTTAAAGGCAACACAGTTAACAGCTGTGGCGTGAGGTTTGCAGACTATTTTAGCCATCTCTGTCCTCCTGCTATCACACAACCTTCCCTTCTCCACCCTGAATGCACTCTGAAACCCTCCCTTCTCCCACGAACTCACGTCTTCTAGTCTCTGACCTCTGAGTCACTCTGTTGCGAGAAATAACTTTCTCTCCAGTCCCTTCTTTACAACACGCGACCAAATGGACATTCCGCAGCCAGTGAAAGCAACAGGAAGTTGGTGAAATGCCATTTTCAGTTGGTAAATCAAAACCACCTCCCACAACCCATTTGCTAATCCATTTATTTACCTGGGGACATAGCAGTGATCGACAGTGGTGTTAGCTGGGTTCAAGCTAGAGACCATTATCATCACAGGGTTCTTTAAGCCAACTAACGGCCATCCTGGCATAAAGATGCAAATGTCCTGAGCTCAAGGTCTTTTTGATGCCAGATGTTCCTCAAGTTTCCAACGTGAGTGAACTTAAAATGCACACTTGTTGTTATGTGAACTTTTCTACGGAGGTTTTTGCGTTCCAAAACAACAACAGGGATATAACTCTATTCATGCAATCCCACCTAACAACTATATTGTCCAATTTCTTTGTTTTTTAGACATACTGTATCTAGGAAATGTGAGCACAAACAAAGATATGAGTGAGGTTAGGACTGAGTTATAAATAAATCCTACAATCGGAGGCATTCATTCATTCCTCTGTGGTGAACATCCTGTTTATTCTCCCCTGTGTGTCCGTGCAGGGCCCAGGGAAGCCCCAGCCAACAGATGATATACATAGGGAATGTCAGGAATGCAGGTACATGAATGCCTCAATAACTCATGCCGGCCAGACCTTTTGACACACTGCCCAGTTAAAAAGATGAAGGTCGGCCAAAGAGAAAGGGCAACAAATCTGAGTCAGAGCTGTGTAGAAATAAAGGTCTGGAATCAACTGAACTTTCTAAGGACTTATCTTCTTGGTGGTCTGTGCTGGAAGGAGGGAGAAATTGTGATAATAAAATAAAGAGGAACAAAAACCGAAACCAAAAGAAAATCAAGATACGAAGACACTGAATTACTGAATCATGTGACCAGTCATATGTCTTAAAAAGTTCCCTTTATTTCTCAATATGAGTTCATTCATTGAAGTGTCAATGTAAAAAGGCAAAAGTCTTGAGAAGCGATAAGATAAAGAAAGACTACTGTATGTCATTTAAGCAAGGCCTGGGAAATAATTACATCATCCCACTAGTGCATAGGATAGGTAACATTAAGCTGTAATCCACTGCTTTTTAAATGGGCTTACAGCAGTTCTTCTGAGCATCCACGTAAAAAGAGTGTAGCGGCACAAAAGGCACCAGGGGATGAGGCCCCCTTTCTAAAACAACACGGACTGACAGAGTCCCCATTGTATTGAGGAGGAAACCACTTCTCCAACCTACAGCCTTGCAGTGCATTAGAGCAGCATGCTAACCCCCACTGACATGCACAAATGCATGCACACACGTGCACATACCAAAAAAACACTTACATATGCATAGAAATGGCAAACACATGCAGTTTCTTTGCATACATGAATAATTCCAGTTCCACACACTTTTCAGTGATGTGAACAAACAACTTGTGTCTTATAAGTTACATTTTTTTCTGAAGCTAGAGAGTTAAAAAAGAACAAATATGTCCCTAAAAAGTATCTGGAAAGGTAAACAACAAATACTACTTTATATTTATTGGTCTGTCTGGTTTTAAATGTGATATTTTGGCATTTTGGGAAATACACTTATTCGCTTGCTGCCTACAGTCAGAAGGGAAGATCAAAACCACTCTCGTGCCTATGGTAAATATGAAACTACAGCCAGCAGCCAATTAGCTAAACTTAGCATAAATGCTTGAAACAGCTGGAAATAGCTAGCCTGGCTATTTCATTTGTAAATGAAATATAACATGTTAATTAGCGAGAGGTGCTGGTAGGATTTTTTTTAGTTTGTAAAGAGCCAGGCTAGCTATTTCCCCCCCGCTTCAATTATTTATGCTAAGCTAAGGGTACTGGCTGTAGCGTCATATTTACCATAAAGTCATGAGAGTGGCATCGATCTTCTCATCTAACTCTTGGCAACAAAGCAAATAAGCATATTTTCCTAAATGATGACTATTTCTTTAATAAAACGTATGTGGGCATGTTATACCTGCTCAGTCATGGTCTTTAACTTGACCTTTGCTTTCCAAAATAACTGCAAGGAGAGAAGTGGAGAAGCACTAAAACTCCCCATAAAGCCTGGCCCAGATTGGGGAATTGTAGCCCGAGGGTGGAGAAAGCCAGGTGGACAGCCTTGTGCTGAACCCCCCCCCCCCGCCTGCTCTCCTGCTCTAAAACCAAGTTAACTGTGTGTACTCGACTCCCATAATCCCCCTCTTCCTGGGGCATAGTGGTGGGTGGCTAAGCCAGATGCACACACTCTTTTAACTTAACTGACGTAACAAACACATTTTCTCTTTTTAGAAAACAGTAATGGTGGGGATGATGCGTGTGAGAAAGGGAGTGGTAGACATACTAGAAACTGTAACCGCCATCAAACAAATAAAAATGATTTAGGTTTTATGTCCAATAAACACATTGCACAGCTTGACTCCATTAGTTCCACTTGAGTGGCATCTATCAGACGCCGCAGCTTTCTTTAGATTCCAGCCATCAAGAAACAGTGATGTCAGACAGGGTGCTGGAGTCACATTGTCAGCATGTCTGATTTCACTACCACTGATTCACTTTTTCAACTGCAGTTTTCTCAACATTTGCTGCCACTTAATGGTGAGACCTCCCTCTTGAACAATCAAACCTCAAAAGAGAAGCTGCAACGGCACATCTACACATGATGCAACTCGATGTCAGAGTATAAAAGATGCGTGGAGTTGAGCAGAGTCGGACAATTCGGTTAGGATGGTTTCCAGTGCAATCAAGCGGTGAAAATAATCCCATCCTGCTGTCGTAGCAGCTCTTTAATATGTGTGCGCTGTTTAAAAATGTTGGTAAAGTCATTACGATCAAGAACAGTGGCAGACCGCCAGTTCAAAGGGAATTTTCCCTGAGTTCTCCTGTAGCCTCAGCCAAGACTAGACCGCAGGAATCCAGTGGTGGATTGGTGCTTGGGGACTTTGAAAGAAGATCCCTGGGCCAGACGCGCACCTTTGAAAATGCCACTCACTCATTTCACATCATTTTCATATTGACGGAGTCATGTGGAGAAGGTTATTTTGTAGAACAGACCCACACTGAGAGTGAATTCAGAGAATGGGAACGTAGGAAACATTGACTGGGTGAGTGAATGAGAGGTTCCACTTCCATTTAGAATGGCACAAAGCCAAGGCTAAATAAGAGTTACCAATGGCAAAGAAAGGGAAACAAAGACTATCAAGCGAATGCTACCAATGACCAAGATATCATTTTATAGATATGTTGTGCATTTACATTTGTCTATCTGTGAGGTCTAGGTAGATCTTTATCACCATCTGAACAAATTACATGTTATGCACCCGTAGCAGCATCCAGGAACACAGTTCTTATTGTAAAGCGAACCAACCACAACGACCATTGGCATCAGTGCAATTTCCCCTGTAAAACGAAGAAAGGAAAATGCCAGGCAGCTGTTTCCAGCCACAAAAGACAGAGCTGAGGCTGTTTCTGAGGATGCTGGACAAAAGAGAAGAGAAAGAGATGATGCCTTTAGCACATGCTGCCGCTTAAAACTGATCCAGGCATTTTATTAGCAGACCGCATGAAGTAGTCAAAGCAAACCTCGACAACCTCTCGCCCCTCCTCCACTCCCCTTGACCATCTACAGTAGAGTAGCCCTGTTAAAGTCATTAGCCCAGGGATATTACTACGCTGGCTGCTGCACACATGACATCATTATGGGCTGCTGTGAGCTGTGTCTGAGAGGAGTGGGCAGTCCCGCCACACAGATGCAGACACATCCATTTACACCAGCATGCCATCATGCAGGAGGAAACACAGTGGTCAGGGGGAGGGGGAATTACCCATTTCAAAATATAATTTATGGAAAGTGTGCTTTTTGGGGCGGCTGCAAAGAAGCCAATTATGTCACTGATAACGAATTCTGAAGGAAGAAATCTAGTTAATTTAGTAAAAGCTAAGTGAAAACTCTCAGGCTATTTTTGGCATATGACACTTTCGAAGGAGCGCCCCGATCTATAGCCGCTGCCAGACTACAGCCCCATGGCCTTGTCTTCCTGAGGAGCTCCAACCATGGAGACAGAAGCTTTTGATGTACCTTTATCTCGATACAAGAGACAAGCAGGGTGGAGAGGAGACTATTGTATGATAAAAAAATATTTATATACAAGCATGTTGTTCTTTCTCACAAAGTAAAGGAAATCTGGAGCTACTATGGGGTAAGGCAGGGTGGGGTTGGAGAACTTGAAAACTTTTCCCAGTCAAAAACACAACTGAAATGTTGAGTCTACTGCCTCTTGCATAGAAATCATCTGTTCTGCACGACTGAACATAATAACAGGGATTGAATTTGTGTTGCAGGTTAGTCAAACAACTGCAGACTGTTCCAGTCTCTAGGCAGGATGTATGTTGATATTTTTTCTTTATGGGAAATGTGATGGCTACAAATCATTACCGTTCAGTCACATGGAAAAACCTTACATTCAACTAAAATCTCCCAAGCAATGAGTCATCTGCGTGAAAGAGACACGACCTGAGCTGTCATAAAAGTGTTTACAGTATTGTACAGTGTATAATTGTCATAATAGCTGAGACTTATCACAGCAGTCAACAAGCAGGGCTTGAATGGCTTCTTGCTGTGCTAGTCTCTTCGTATGAGGGCTTTACTCTGTAGCTGCTGATAGCTCTGGCAAGTACATAATGGCTTTATTCCAGAAACATGGAGGGTCCACAAAGTTTTCAAGAATGAGACTACTGAGTAATGAACTGGGTAATGCTTTGAGGATCCCAGCTCTTTGCTGCTTGATGTTGTAATTAAGGTCTTAAACAACTGAAAATCAAGGCCCGGGTGTGGTTACTTTGAAATGTGGAGTGAGGAGCACAAAATGAGCACCTGTGAGAAACCTGCATGCCACTGTTTAGCAAACAATAAACAAGTAGAATATTTTCTACATTAAAATCCCTTTTGAATTTTGTCTTCGTGCATTTAAAGCTTATGTGGCTCTGTGGTGCTAGACTATTCACATTGTAACACAGAAACAAGTTGGAGTGATGTTACTGAGCTTTCTGTTTCTGTTTGGATATGCGTGGAGTAAAATGTTACTCAACTAAATGTAAGAAAAAGTAGTTATTCTACCAGTTACTCTGAAAAGGCCAATGGGGCAACCTGATGTAACTCTTTCTACACCCTGTCAACCAGATCTCTAGCCCAGGCCACTTCTCTTCAGTGCTGTGCTTCAAAGTAACAATGATAATTATTTTCTCAAATATTGGCCTAAGATGTAATTTCAAAATGTTCAACTATTCCTTTAAAGGATTTTAAGAGGCCCAGAAGAGGTGAAAAGAATACAGAAAAAAGCCCACTGTTGATCATTTTTATTAACCCAATTTATTTCTCAGACCTTTCTTAGGTAAAATTCATATGAATTGATATGAATTTCACCTGATGAAGGTCTGAGGACCAAACCATTGTGATTAAAGTGAGTACTGATGTTTTGGGTTCTTTCACAGTAGGAGTTTTTTATCCGAAGCTGACCTGTCTGTGAGACCTTTTGGTGTTCAAGACATTTGTTGTAATTGTTACCTACACGAAAAAAGCTACATACAAAAACAAAACTATTTTCTGTAACGTATATTTTTTTAAATGATCCTTTTAATCATCTGATGACCCCGCAGACTTATCTTGCATGTCTTGTTTTGTCTAAGCAGCAGTCCAATACCACAAAAATATTCAGTTTACAATCATATAAAACAAAAAAAGCAAATCATCACGCTGGAACTAGAGAATGTTTGGCATTTTTGATTAAAGTATGACTTAAATGATTGATAGATTAGCAAAATAGTTTTTATTATTCATTTTGTGTTGACTGACTAATCGATTAATCAACTACTCCTTTCAGCTCGAGTAGAGTTATAGATTAGATATCCCTCCGGAGATGATTGAGTGCAGCAGCCACTTCTTTAGTTTGTCATGAATAATAACAGCCTGACACAGGAGTTATTCTAAGCAGAGCTCCACATGATTGTTCATGAAAAAGGAGACAATTGTAAAGTCCCTTCTTGTGATGCGCCAGTATGAGAAATGTCCCCTTGACGTAGGATGACAGTCACTTGACGGTGTTGATAGTCGCCAAAGGTGGTTGTTGACTGCGTGCTCATTATTACAAAGCGCTCAGACAGCTCAACTCCAGCCTGATGTGGAGTGTGGGCTGGGAGGGGAGGGGAGGGGAGAGACTCTGTGGTGTGGGAGTTTTGGGGGAATTCAGAAAATGCTGTTTTCAGATGATTGGCCTGCCGCGAGAAAACTTTAAATAAACCCAGACGGATAATGCCGTGATGTGTGCTCTGTCAAGGGTATACAGTATAATGCGCCCCCCCGCCCCCCTCCTCCACCACTCCCAGCACGCTGTGCTCAGGGTTTGCCACTTCAGCCAAACGCTGAGTTGTCTGACTTTACGGGAGACAAAAGAACCGCAGGAGCGAGGGGGAACAGCAGGCAGAGAATGAGGGGCGGGACAGCACAGGTCGGTTCATTGAAGATAACAGCAGCTCATAATGGACGATAAAGGACGCAAATACGCACACACTTTCATGTAAGTTCTAAAAACAAAAGAGCAATGCCCAACTCTTTTGTTACAGGAAAAGCAGCTGCATCCATTTTTGGGGATGTTTATGTTGGCACTTCTTTGAATTTGAGTCAAAGTTAAAATTAAAGTAGATTGTTGCAAATTGTTGTTCTTAGATATCTCTTTGACATTTGGGCGACCACAACTTACCAAAACAATGGCAAATTTCTCCTCCAGCTCGGTGGGGTCAGGCATGGGCACCTTCAGAGGCATGATGTGATGCTTCATCTCCGACTGGCCGTCCACACTTTCTATATTACCCATTTTCCCCCAGACGCGCTGTATCCTCTAGTCAGCTTGGAACCTCGCAATCCTTCAGCTTCCTTCAGTGCTGATAATCCAAGTAAAAAGCAATCAAAGAGTTCCCCCAAATATTCCAACAATTTCATCAACGGATTAATCCAAATAATCCACTTCTCCAAACCGAGATACACAGCTGACAGTGCAGTAGCCTCGTATTAATGTCCCAAAATGCCATTTACACTTACTAACGCGCTCAGGTTTACAGTGTGTCCCACTGTAGTTCCCCTTCAAAAACGTCCTTTCAAAAGTAACAATAAAAGTACAGCTGCTTTCTCTTCCAGAAAGTAGTTTCTAATTTGCCTGGCCAATCCATTACTTGCAACAGATTTCCCCTTGAGACAGATTACTTTCAAATGCCGACTAACAATTACTTAAAAGTTGCTGCTCAACTTTCTTGGCTGCGACGTGTTTCCATTCATTATTGTTGTGTGATCCTGATTAAGCTCTTTGCTGCTGCCTCCACTCAGAGGGCAGGTTTTCTTCTCTAGTCCCGCCCCTAGCTGTGGGGAGGAGGCGCTCCTTTTGGCAAAAAGACCTGTCAATCACTTAATCTCCGCTGCCCCGCCCCTCACATCTGTAGGCAGCGAGCCCACATACAGCTGCACGGGAAGGTGGGGGATTGTCAGCACTTTATCGCGACCTGGTGGCAAGAGTCAGGCATTTCATCAAAACGCCCTCAGAAATGTGATCTGTTGGAATTTAGTTTTCCAAAAAACTTCTACACTAAAATGAAGTCACAAAACTCGTGTGATTCATGAGTGTAAACTTTAATCAACAACTTCAGCAGGTACATGATGATATGTTTCAAATAATGTCAAAGCTCAGCAGTTTTCTTCTTCAGTTCTGACACTTAAACACTATTTTCTTTCCATTACCACAAATCAGTGTCCAAGCCTTTGTGGTGAGGTGACAGTGGTGGTACACCAAAGCTGACCCACTGCTGACCTACAGTATTTGCTTGCTTCTCATAAGGTCATTACTGTTTTGCTTGGCAAAATAAAGAATTAACACGGCCGACAGCTTCAGCCTGTTGTATTTAGCACTACAAACACAAAGACGCATGGGTGTAAGAACACCAGCAATGTGTTTTCAGTATCTACAAAGTTTTCTCTTCATAAAAGCACAGTGATTGAGACTCTGCTTACAGTATCATACCTCTGCTTTCAGTGGTAAATGTGAGGGTCTAGGTTTGTAATACTTTGATATATAAAAGCAACTTCAAGAGAGCTCTGATTAAAACATATAAAACTTCATTTGGAACATAATTAATAAACTGACAAATTGTGCACAGTTTTCTAATACTTAAGGCAATAATATAAACGTATACAAACAAAGTATATTGGGAATTATTTGAAGATTGTAAAAAATAAATTTTAAAGGAAGCTTTCAATTGTGTTGGATGCTGTAAATCCATAAAACGTTGTCATACCGTAGGTTATTAACCACATCATAAGCCCTTTTATAAATAAAATTTAAAGAGGACTTTGACATGGTTTTGAACATATATATAAACTTGGTAGGTTGTGCAACATAGTTGCATTATTATCAAATATCTATTCAGCCAAAATATTCTACTGAAGAATCTGTCCAAGACAGCATGGATTCAGCACAGTGAACACTTTACGGATGACAAGGTGCATGTAAAGTTTCTTCTCATAAATACTGATGGACTGTGTTTTTGATGAGCAGATATGTCATCGTTTTTTTCTTCAGTGATGGTGGAAATTTAATTTAAGCTGAATATACAAACACACGAATCACAGATCACAGAAGCAACACTTAATGTTATATAGTACTTAGGACCAACCATCGATTCTTCTAGTTGGTCTCTGCTACCAAATCGTACCTGAAAAACAGAAAGGATACAATTTGTTGCTTTAAATAATCTAAAAAGGAAGTAATATTTGAACATACGCTTGTTGATACAACTCTATTATTATACAATATTGTTCGGAAGCTGTTTAAATTATTACCATTGTGTGACACCAGTCTTGAGATCAATTTGGTCCAGGTCCAGCTGCAACTGAGGGCAACAAGAAGAAGCAAAAGATGTTTCACATTTCTTTATCTCTGGTGTCTGGTAAAATCTGGTTGACTACGTCAACACCAAGGAATTCATGTGACGTTTGGAAATAACTAACTGCAATTCAGACGCGAATGATAATATATACCTTGCCGATAAGCTCCCTCTCTCTGCTCATGAAGGAGACACTGTTCTTCACAGACAGGTCCAGTCTTCTCTGTATGGACTCCTCGAGAGAGAAATCAAAGTCAAACCTACAGAAAGAGAGAGGAAGGAGGGAGAAGTCAGTTAACATCCTCGCTATTTTTTCCTCGCTATCTTGACTGTCTTGTTTGTCTTACCTCTCGTTGAATTCTGGGTTAAGGTCTCTCTTCTTAGTGGCGGTTCTCCTCTTGGTGGTAGCCTTCTTGTCAGGCAGCAGGATGAAGGAAACATAAGGGTCTGCACCGTCCTTGGAGCAGGCTGCCAGGGCTCTGTGGGTATATATAGCGGTCACATTCACGACATGTGTCGGTACAGAGTGGCCCAGGTCAAAAATGTGATGATTTAGAGGTAACGAATGTCATATAGGGACCTGCAGGAGTGAACCGTGATAAAAAGCCTGCACTCCTCTGTGGAATAGCCAATGGTAAGCTTCACCTGGCCTCCTGCGTTAGCGTTATCACCAGCTCTAAAGACACAGTGTAGAAAATGTGATTATTTGAATACTAAGGGCAAAACAGACACAAACCAGGATAAAATAAAAAGGAAAACAGTCTACTAAGGAAACCCTGATAACTACTATCTTTACAGTGGAGGCAGTGACTACACAATGGGGCACTGATGCTAGTGTGTGTGACTCACATGGCAAATCCACTTCTCTGTCTGAGGTCCAGATGGGAAGGAACCCATCTGGGAATGACCTCCTCTCCGCCGGCGTCATTACCTGCCTCTCCTGGAGCCCGACGACACACTGCCAGCTGAGTGTCCAAGATCTGCAAGACATATGGAAATATAAATCATAGCTTAGCATGACATCGCTGCAGCATAATAATCTTTAGGCTCATGTCTGACTAATGACAAAATTCTGCAGGCTTGCTATGCAGCAAGACTTGAAGTTGTGTTGTCACTGTTGTTAAAGGAGAACTCCAAAGTCAGATGGTAAACAGTTATATGGCATCAGTCTGTGATCCTACAGTTCCCAGAATGACTTTCAACACTCCTGTGTTGATGGATACCGTGCCAGTATCTGTATATGTATGGTGGTTGTGTCTTTTTGCTTGTGATAGGAATAGTTTGACATTTTTGGAAATACACTTAGCTTTCTTGTTGAAAGTTAGATAAAATAGATAACACTCTCGTGTCTGTCCGGTAAATATGAAGTTAAAGCTAGTAACCTCCTGGAGTCTTCACTGTCACAATCGTCACAATGAGGTTGCCAGACACCATTAGAGGTGTTGGTGGGAGGATTTTATTAACTTTGGACAGAGCCAGGCTAGCTGTTTCCTCCTGTTTCCAATTTTGTGCAAAGCTAAACTACAGATATGAGAGTGGTATCAATTTCCTCATCTAACTCTAGGCAAGAAAGCGAATAATGGTATTTCCTAAAATGCTAATCTATTTGTTTAAGCTTACCTACTTCGCAAAAAAACACAGTTTACTAAAGTGAGTGACAAGTGCAGAGGCATTGTGCAGGGTATCTGTTATCTCTAAAGCACATGATATTCCGTAAGAAGTGCTATGGATCTGATTTTTGTTTGTGAGCAGCAGATTTTGTTAGAGTGTGCTGTAAAGTAGAAGTTTTCAAAATTGCTTCTTTACAGGGAAATAACTCGAAAAAAAACACAAGTGATCCAGTACAGAAGTACATGAGTCAGTGCATTACTCACATGGGCACATACTGCAATATGTTGGTAGTGTAGAGAAAATAAGTGGGATATATTGTCAGTACCTTGAGTGTGACCCTCAGTAGTATCTGGCTTTCTGGCAATGCTCCATCCAGATTGAGCCAGCGGTCCAGCACCAAGCCTGGCTCACTCAGCACCTCTCTGAGAGGAAGTGTCAAGGACCCAAGGGCCTGGCCCCAGCTGTGGGAGAGCTACATACAAACATACACATTCATATAGATATAAATTAAATGGTATGAATTAATTGGATCTGCTTTATGGCTATATAGTTCAGACAAAAATTGGAAATACAGATGCCGTTAATGACGCTCACTTTCACTGTGAGTGTTTCATCTCGGGGGTCGCGAACAAAAAAGTGAAAGGCTTCGTCCCATCGAGGGGATGTGGAACGCTCACAAATCTTGGGAAAGAACAAACAGAAGAAATTAATGTTTTCAAACTGCACTTTTTTCACATTCACAAGCTCATCTTAGAAGTCGTCATCCTACCTTGGTTCTGTTTGAAACGCTTTTGAGGATAATGTCAGCCCCAACTTTTGGCTCCTTTCCACTCTTCTTCAACTGAAATTACACACAAAAATTGTGTAAACAGCATCTACTACATTCAAAAAACACACAATGCATCACCAGTGGTGTAATGTATAAATGACCATGAAGCTGTATTGAAGCACTACAGTTTTATGCGATACACTGCCACTAAAAGCAGCCATGTTACTTCTGCACTCTTTAGGGCGAGGAAAAACACATCACAATAAACAACAAATAGACCCCCAAAGACTCTTAGGTATGAGCTCACCGGGAGCCCATGGGCACGCTCCACATACACAAACAGCACAGCCGCTGATGGCACAACCTTGTTCTGGTACGACTGCTGGGACTGGTATTGCAGGATCTGGAGGAAGTGGGAAATGTCACAAATAGAGAGAAAAAGAGTGAGAGAGTGAGAGTTTTAGTAAGACTTATTGTGCAATAAGAGAGCTGTGGTTAAAAATTTCCTTCGCAACACTACCAACAAAGATATAAACATGAATAAACTAATTTACACAAGGCATCTGCAAAGATAAATTCAATATCCATTATCTGGTCGTTGTCATACATTTTCATATGGTTCTTATGATCTTGGCAACCAAACAACAATGCTAGAAAACAAGGGTGCTAGGCTCTCACAGCACATGAGGCATCATTTAAAGGATGGATTTGGATTTTTTCAAGGTTGCTGTTTCATTCCTCCTGTCCATACTGGCCATGAAGCAGTCCCTTCCACTGTAAAAGATCGATGAAAAAATCCACAGTCCTCATTCTGTGCAAAGAATGCTGTCCAAAGTTCAGCTGAAGTTAATATGAGGCTTCAGCAGACCGAGTAGGACAAATAAGTGGGTATCTTATTGCTACTTTTGAAGAAACAAATCTAAATGCAAAGTATCCCTCTGCTGCGGCTAAGCACAGAAATAGTCCGTGGAAACAACAAGTGGGGAATCTTACTAAAAATATTGTAACTTTGGAAGAGATTCAGCTGAAGCTTCATATATTAACTTTGGCTAAACTTTGAAATGTATTTTTTCACAGAACCGTTACTGCAGATTTTCACCCCCATCTCTTACACTGGAGTTGCACTAGCAATTTTGGATTATTAAGTGCTGTATGCAGAAACATCATTACTAGAAAGAAATGCCTTCAACTGATGATTGGATTGACATCATTTATGATATCTCTATGATGGAAAGAACAACTTTCTCCCTAAGACTGCAACAGGATAAGTTTTAAAAAATCATGGGAAAATTGGACCTTTTATATTAAACCTTTAAGTCCATAATTTGTCTAATGTAAATTCCTTCATTTAGTATCATCAAGATACACATCCAAGGTTCTGGGTCTACTAAGTTTTGCTTTTTCATTATGCACTTTAATTTTTATGCCTGCATCTTTGTCATATTTTATCAATTTCTTTGTACTCATTTACTTTTGTATTATTTATTATTACTTAATTTATTAATATCCTTTTTTGCAAGTGTTTAAGAAAACGTATATACAGTCAAGGTTTTGATTACAAAGATTGATTACAGTTACTACATTATTTGTATGTTGCCTTGGCATATCCAAATAAAAACAGAATAAAAGATACAACCAAGAGAGTAAATAACTTACCTGCTCCAGTCTGGGTAGGTCAGAGATTCTGGGCAGCCACTCAAGCACCAGGTGAACTCGGCCTGACTTCACATCATTTAGAGTGTACCACTGTAACAAGAGTTTACAATATAAATATGAATGTAAGTATTATTTGTTAAATTATCTGTTATTTCAAATAATTCAACTATGTGTTACCCACCGTATCGATTAGTTGTGCACTGACAATATCTCGTAGGTTAAGCTTGAACCTGCAAAGACAGGACTCAATCAATACTTGATCCTCCTTTTCACTGAGATATTTTCCTTCTGTTGTAAGAGCCATGTAGCCAGATATGCTGTGAAAGTTTTATTTGTAATGTCAGGGCCCACCTTCCAAGGAAGTCATCCTGATCAAGGTCCTTGTCAAACAACTCAAACTGGATCTCCTGACCAGGAAGCTGGGTCAAAATGACCTGAATTAAAGAGAAAAAAAAATCCAATTAAAAACCTAATAATTTTGTCAGATGAGTAGAAGAACTAACTACTGGACCAATAAACACAGGTAATACCTCATAGAGTTCATTCCAAATGGGATTGAGGTTCTCTTTGATGGTGTGGCTACGGAAAGTGATACCAGCAACACGGATCTTAACGTAAGGGTCGCTCTTCCCCTTCACCATGCCCCCCATGAAGTTGTCCTTTGCTATCAGGTTTTGGGCCTCCATCAGATGGATACGCAGCACTCCCTGTGGGCAGAACAACGACAAGGAATGTGTTTGTGCGAGAGGCTGACTGGTTTCTGCTGCTATTTGACCCTAGGTAAACAGTTTTTACCTCCGTTGCAAACTCTGGGTCGGGCGTGGTGTGCTGTGGTCGTGTTGGTTGAGGTTTAGCTAACCCGCCAGGCCCCATAGGGTTCAGCTCTGAGGTGATTCCCCCCTGACCCATCCCGGGCCCAGAGGCTGAAGGCCGAGGAGACGGAGTTGTGGGAGTGGCATCATCGCTTAGCCACAAAACCTAGTAGGGGAAAAAAACCCGGTCTGAAGAACACTCTCTTATGCTTCTCAACAACAGAAGAGAAAATGCAGGTTTCGCTGCGACAGTTTTTTTCTTTCAGTATTTATGAGGACTACGTATTCACACAAGGATAGAAAGAAGAGGCAGAAAGAAGACGTGTGGATAGGATAGGAAGTACAATGGTTGCTTTAGGTGGCAGTGGATAGGAATTCATTTAATGAAGGTCATTATCTAGTGATGCAAATTTCTGTGTGCACGTGCTTTATGACCTCTCCATATCTTAAATTCTTTAATCTCACAGTACTATGTCCAGCAGGATCTGATTTCCATGGATAACAAACACACACAGAGCTATGGAGAACCTGAGGATAAAGTGGCCATCTGGGAGCTGGTAGGATTTCAAAGTCTTCCACAGAGACTTCAGATGGGTTGATTGTTGCCAAAAAAGGGCTTGAATCCACATTTTACTAATTAAGTGCACTACCCGACGCACGTGAGCGTGCACAAAAGAGAGCCTATGTGTGAAATACCAACCCTAAGCACAATTTTGATGTAGATGCGGCTGGCAGAACCAGAATTCTCCAGCTGGAACCACTGGTCCAGGGTGAGTTCAGGGGTCGCGAGAAGACGGGTCAAAGGGATGGCCAGGCTGCCCAGGGAGAGAGCACGGTCATCATCTTTCACCTGATTGAAAAACACAGGAGCAGAAGATGTGGAGTGAGGATAAAAGCCACTGAAAAGGCAAACAACATGAAGGGAAAAGGAATAACACAAGGGCCATAAAATAAATATCTATAAGGAATTTTGTGTACTAATTACCTCGACATCTCGAAAGTAATTGTATGTAAAATCTTTGAAACTAGCTTAAATGGTGTGTTCATCATTACTTAAAATGACTTACTTGAATGTCGATGTCTTGTTTGCGAGGATCCTGAATAAAGAAGGTAAAAGCATCCTCCCACACCGGGCTGTTGGTCCCGTAGCAAGTCTGAAGAAGATAGGGGAAAACGTTCATTGCTATCAGAGTTTGGTTTAATGTACGAAATTAAGTTGTATCCTTACCTTGCTCTCTTTAGTTGTATCCTGAATGGAAATCTGCACCATTGGGCTCGGGTCCTTATTGCCTTTCCTCATCTACAACATATCAAATACATCAATGTGGGAAACAGATGTAAATGTAATGCACGCTACATGAGAGTTCTTAAATGATGATATTCTTACAGGCAGTTCGTGAGCTTGATCAATATAGATGGCTAGGACGGCGGCAGATGGAGGATCAGCTGTCTTACTGGTCAAGTTCTGGTTCTTCTGGATCACCTGGTAGAAGAACAACCAACAGAAGCAAAGAGCATTTGAGGTAAATTATCTGAGACCCTAAAAGCCCAAAGCCCAACCAGTGGCCACCGGCAATTTTATGATATTCATATTATCGATGAAGAATGATTTATTGATTCACTGTTTGACAGTTTTAGATTGGTCTTATTTATTTTGACTGATAGTTTTAGATTACTCTCAGGCTCTCTTTAACTTAAACATAAATTTAACTACATTGTCCCTGAGGCAGAACATGTCTTGCAGTCAGGTGACACATAGACAACACACAGACTTAAGAGACATAAAATGCATGAAGCATGATATAATACAATTCAATTCTGGCCAGGAACCTTTGTCATCACCCTCTCTCCCTGTGTTTCCTGTCTCTCTATACGGTCAAATGCCATAAATAAACAAATAAATAACATGGCATAACAATATAAAAATAATCCTCTGATACTTAACCAGTGTATCAATTTTGTCCACATCACTACCCAAAGCCCTGCCGGTGATTGGCCAAAAAAAGATTCACCGTTAGGCTGTGCTGTAGACTCACCTCACTCAGTCTGTCAGCAGAGGACAGCAGAGAGAGCCACTCCAGCCGGAGGTGAACACTGCCAGATGGGACGTCCTTCAGATTGAACCACTGTTTACAAATACAGAGGCCTCATTAAGTACACATTCTTTTTCATCTGGCTGATTTCTTTGCGATTGGAAGGGATGGCAGGATAGAAGAAGATCAGAGCAGATCACGAGGAGGCACATGGGGTCTGCAATGTCACATGCTAACAGGATTGCTGCAGTCTTACTAAGATATTTTCCAGAGTGAGACAAAATAATAACTGCATCCCTGTGCTTGCTGTTTATTATACGAGTGAGAAAAAAAATAAATAAATGTAGTGGGTAAAATACTGAATCTTGTCCAAAACCTCAAAGGTTAAACGTTTAGCATTACTACTTACATCATCCACAATTCTGGCCTTCTTTACAATATCAAGATCCACCTTGACCCTGAAAGAGAGACAGATAAAGAGAGATAGAGAGAGAATCAATGAAGCCATGAATCAAAGAGACTAAGTTGTTTAAATTTCAACAGAATCATGGCCCAGCATGGCAATAGCAGAGAAGAAAATGACATGAGAAGCACATAGAGACAGAGTAAATGAATGAGAATGAATGAGCTACCTCCCCAGGAAGTCATCCTGATCTGGGTCTTTGTCAAATACTTCCACTTCCAACTCCTGACCAGGTACTTCATGGACAATCACCTGACACACACACAAACACACACACATAAATGGACAAATACGCACAACACAACAAATATGCAAATATAGATACAGCCACACACGACACAATAACACCAGGACATGCAAACAGAATCACCATGGCAAGAACTTTTCACTATTGTGCCAGGTAGATGTTAATAATCTAATATTTATTCAGTGTTTGGCTCAACTTTCATAAACCACAACGTCAAATGTGTCCCTGAGATAGCAGTTTTCACAAGAGCTGCTTATCTTAGAAAGAGGGGTGTCCTGCTACCACAGAAGTAGATACAATTTTTGCAAACTGTTATCGGCCAATGACATATTTACTACCAAAGACTTCCCTACGCAGCCCGTACGGGGCAAGGACACCGACACCAAGCTATAACTTTTAGCACACAAACTGGTGGGAAGTGCAGCACTTGAATATCAAGGCAAAGCCATACATCTCGTGTTTTTCTTGTAGCTCAGTTTCTGATATAGTTTCTTCTCTCCCAGCCCCTCTCACCTCATACATCTCCCTCCACTGTGGGTTCAGGTTGCTGTCCACGTGATGAGAGGTGAAGATCTGGGTTCCTACGCGCAGAACGGCATACGGGTCCGACTTCCCGTCGATCAAGCCCTTGATGACTGTGTCCTTGGCAGTCAGGTCCTCAGCCTCCAGCAGGTGGATACGCACAACTCCCTAGCATGTGTATACACATGTAGGAAAACGCATGCATGCACAAAGAAAATCAAAATCATCCAAGTCAACAAGCTTCCTCACAAAACATGGATCCATGTTTTTCATTCGTAATGTGAATTTGCTGTATGTATTTGCTGTGTTTGCTTGCAACTTATATGCTGAGGCAGATCTGCCTCAGTGTATGTGGGTCCATGTGTCTCCAGGCCATTCATAATTGAGACAGTTACCCTTGGGAGAGGGGAGCGGAGCTGCGCAATGTGCAGGTCGGCCACCAGGGGAACAGTGAGACGGTTGGGGAGCACCAGGTGGGAGGCTATTGCATCCATTATCATAGTGTCCGACATGGCACTGCAAATGAATGCCAGGAGGATGTTGGGGACACACAAGGGGAGGAACACACAAACAAACAGACAGAGGCTATACACTACTGCTGATCGTATGAACATGCATTAATAACGTGATATTCAGGTCCTCAGCAACAGAACCAATGGGAAACACCCATTGCCGAAAGATGAGCAGTTTTCTGGGAAATCATGTTGGCTAATGTCATCTAAAGGAGGAATACAATTAAAATGTAATGACAAACTGTCATTGAAAGTATTGCCAGAGGGAACTGATGTGTCGGCAACAAATTTACAACTCTGACAATGCTTTAATTGTATTTTCACAAAAGTATATTATATAAGATCGAAACACACACAGTGTAGAATCAGATCAGCCACCATACAATTACACTAAATATGAATGATAGAGCTGCGTCGTTCATATTTGTCAGACCATCAGTTTATCTCCATATTTGTTTTAATTGTACCATAATTGATTCTACATTCTGCAGTCCGACCTTAAATAATGGGCCTTAAAAGCGACCTTGATATAAATGCATGGAGTCATAATATACATACTGAATAACACACCAGTATGGCATAAAGTTTAACAAGTTAGAGGATAAGGCTGGCATTGTTCAATATTTTTCATATTATTATCAATCCCCATGAAAAGAACAAAACCAACAATATGCTATTCAGTACTTTCGACTTCTCTTCCCTGTCTGTGGCACTCAGCCCTAACACCATTGTTTTCTACTATAGACGTACATTTTTATTAAAGGGGTCAAAAACTTCATACTTTTATTATTTAAAAAAAGCCTAAGTAATTCCTTTAAAAAGCGAGGCAACGCAGTTTTTAGCAAAAGTTACTCAAACAGGAGTGGATTTGTTGGGAACTAACTTCTTAAGTGGATTAATACACATTTGGTCCTTTATTGAGTATTTAAGGCAGCAGAATGGTGGGTGTGTGCGGGGTAGACTCAAAATAAAATACAGTGCCCATGTTCATTGTAATGAAGGTACATGTCACCCAGTGCAACGGCGTGACTCATTTATGTGTTTTCTATCATTTTTGGACAACAATGGAGCTTTGTGGCACACAGGAAAAAACTATATCAGGCTTTGGCTACTTGTTGGTTAATTGGTGGCTTTAGTCTGTGCACAGGATTTGTGGACAAGAACAAAAATATAGGATATTGGCTTTAATGATGTGACCACACAGAACCGTCACTGAACAGGAAAAACCTCTGTGATCCTAGTGGCTAAATAATTAATAAATAAATTTCTGAATGTCAAAACTTCATCAGCCCTACTCCACAAACAGGCACTCCTCCTTAAAAAACAAACACCAGAGAGATCACTGTGGCCACACCCTAAAAGAGATGCACACAAAGCTCTATCATATAAACTCACTTCAGTCCAGGGATATCTAACAGGTTGGTCAGCCCCGTCCAGTTGATGTCCAGTTTCTACAACAGATAAAGTAAAGACATATGAATACATATGTGTACACCTCAGATAACAATGCAGTGCAAAACTAAACAGTAATCAGATGTGCTTCACTGGTGCCACACTCACCGGCCTGCGGATGAAGAACATTGTGATGGCTCCAACCAGTGGCACGTCTCCGATTAGAGGCTCAAGGATCACACGCAGCTTTCCATGGAGCTACAAACAGAATGTGTAATACTGAAAGGATGTTTTCAGGTCACTTAACTATGAATAATAATGTAAGCATATCTTAAAATTAATTCTTATACCTGGACTCCTTTCACTCCGGCTTTGCAAAAGTACTTTTTGATTTCTACATTGATTTCGACATCACCGGCATAACTGTGAGTAGAAGAGCAATGACAAGTCTTGTGATACATGTTTAACCAAGGGAAGCAGCTGATACGACTTATGATAGAGGTATTTTCTTTTTTGTGTTAAGCAACAGATGATCTGCTGTGACAGATAAGAGCAAACCCTGCCCTAGTGCAGGACACTTCATAGTAACACAGTAATATTTCAGTGTCTGATTTGACTGACTGGTTGCTTATGCACAAGAAGCAAATATGAAATAATGAAAAAGCAAAAGATGTGATGCATTACCTCAAGTACAAATCCAACATAACTTGTTTCTTATCGTGTTCTGTGTGAGCCTTTACACCAACCACCTTCACAGCCTGTGAACACAACAGCTGCTGTTACACAAAGCAAATAAGCCCGATAGAGAATTTATTAAACCACATTAGCAAAGACACACATGAAGATTATCATTCGCTGTGAGGAAATCATCACTCTTTAGGCTTGTAATACCATCCCCGCATTACCAGACTAACATACATATTACCCACATTAATACCCTGGGTTCCACTGTAATTTCTTAGTCATGGCACATTTACAGAATAAATAGCTGCTGTTACGACAGGTCATTATGATACCTTGTCTCCTATGTTGACCTTGGTGAAGCTGAGAGTCTGCAGATGAATGTTGGAGGCACGGATGGCAGGAGAAATGGTTTCCACCAGCAGCTTCTCCAGATACTGGCCTATAAAGGGCCAAGCCTGCTGCAGGATCTACATGACAGAATATAAGGCCATTCATTATTTTTCTAGGCAGATTTGAATAAAGTAACATCATAATCCAATGTTTTGTTACATCTAAGATACATAGAATGGTATAAAGTGATACACAATTACAAGTAATCAAATTTGGTTCATGTTTGTATCCATGGTAATATAATTCTGTGAGTAACAATGAATTGCCATTTGTGCAAATGTTTAGTTATTGCAAAGCACTTCCTGTGAATGAAGAAATGATTTACCAGAACATGACAACAAATAACAAAAAACCATAAACACACGTAGACACACGTAAACTTTACAAAGCCATCACTACAGACTGTTTGCCATGTGGTTAAAAGGCTTGTCAGAGATGGTTTAGAAAACATCTGACAGAGGACAAAATCTAAATAGTGAACCATAGCTCAGCCATCAAAAATTCCACAAGATGGTTATTAAAATGAAAAAGGAAAAATAATCACAAATGCTTTATTTCATGGGTCTATAATTTCCCAGAAAGAACAATGTAATTTTGTACAGACAGTGTTCATTTGGTAAACATCCAATTAATTATTAATTCCTATTAACTGCCAGTGTAACCTAGAGAGTATTTTAGTCAGTGCACAGTGAATAATGTGAAAACTGTCTACAGGAAAGAATATAATTCAACATATGGAGAATAAAGTTTCCAATAATCCTTAACTTTAATACATTTTCAGGTTTTCCTATAATTAGCACCAAATTGCATAGCTCTTTCCAGGCAACTTCCTATCAAATTGCAAGAACTTTTTTCAGAAATTGTGGATCTGTAAAATAAAGCGTTACCATAAAATCAAGACTTCTAAATCAATACATTTCATTTAATATATCAATTTGCATTGATTCTATTTGATAATTGAATTGGTGTATCAGTGTTATCACTCCACACAGCCTCACACTGGTGTTAGCTTCAGCATGTCAGCGTGAGGTGCAAGAGTCAGGCATCAGGTCCTGCCAGCTACTGTCCACTGCACCTCTGACCTCCAAACTCCTCATGAGACTGGTGATGCCAACAGGCTACAGCTACAGGACAGCATCCATTACATTATTTATGATACAGTTACGGACATGTAATTAGAAATAATGCATTCTACAATTTCTAATGGGCTTTTTCACATGCATTATTCGCAGACATTATCGGCCTCTTTTCTTTGCAGGTACTAATTTCCACAAGTTGTCAAACTCGATAAGAGGTGAGAACATTTCAGGGCTGATGTGTGTTTGTTTACAGTTACAAATGAGGATGATAAGTGTGAGCAGCCTGATCACATGTCAGGAAGCCTGCAGCAGAGACGTGGGCTGGTGAAAGATGAGCCCAGCAAATTCCCATCCTACACTCTGGGCTTCTTTCACTGAGTTCATTACATTTTTCCCTCCAGATGGGCGCTTTGTATTATTAGTATTCATATCCACACTTGCCCTGTGCTGATGCGAGGTTACTGTACTGACAGAGACAAAGAGTTCTGCGATATGATCTGAGCCACTCTCCCTGCCTCTTAATTACACCAGTAGATAATCTGCTCTGATGGAGAGGCTGCATTGGGAGCTGGGTCATTTAAAGTCCACACAAGAGCTCTTTATTTTTATATTAAATGTGGGACACTGGAGCTGCTGTTGGAGTTACTCAAGTGAAACATGAACACCATATATTGAAATCATTGTTGTTTCCTTTGCTTTGCTAAGAGTTCAGCTGAATGAAGCAGAGCAGTTGAAGTGGGGGAGGCAACAGATCGGGCCAGAATTAATTGCATCACAGTACATCATCATACAAGGTACTGCATGTTGAAAGAGATGATTCTCAAAACGTTTTGAGTTCCTGATGTAGAAATACACAGCTGCACACATGCCAAGTCTGATAGGAAAAAACCATACCTTATTCAGCCACTCCACTTTTTCCACATCTGGAAAGTTGACCTGTGGACAAGTAACATTGGTTGGGCATGAGCTCAAATACATCACGGTAGTGTAAAATGTAATAAATGTAATAAAATACTTGAGATGATTCTTTTAGTAATATTTTCCTGGGCATGTGGAATAAACAGAAGTAGATATTTCGATAAAGTTCAGGAAACAGGATAATTTCATTTGAAACGAGTCATTTTCAGAACATGCATTACATTAGAGGAGCTTCATTACAAGGCAGTTTGTCTACTACTTGATTAAACAATTACACCACCTTTCTTTCTATAAAATATACAAAGTATCATATAGTTTACATATTAGAGAGAGAACACAGGGCTAACAACTTAGAACAATTTGATCACTGCCAACACTCAGGAAACCATCAACCACATGCACATCAGCCTTTCCTCTAAACCACAGAAACATGAGATCTTGAGATTAGGATTAGGCCATGCCTAAAACACACACACACACACACACAGAGTTTATTCTTTCTCGCTCTCTATCCAGATATGGTGGTCCTGGTCACAGCCTCTGCTCTACTCTGAAGGATGTTTATGAGTCATCAAGTTTTTGGAGCCAGATAAGGTCAATGCAGCTCCACTGTGGTGAAACGGGAAGAGGAAACACACAGAGAATCTCTCCCATTGCTAGATTAATTATTTTTGTCAGTATAGACATGCATTTAACTGTCTACTGCATGTAAGGTCTCCTCAATATCAGTGTCATTCTTTCCAAATTTCCACTACAAAGACCTCATGACATGCTAAATCCCATTCCTCTGTGTGGCAGCAGTTCAGACTAATTCCCCAGGCACTGCACATTAGGAATGTCTAAACATCTGGGTTGGTCAGGGACAGCGGGAAAATACTGTGAACAAAAAGTAGCCATGAAGAAATAGTCTCCCTGTCTTTTTACGTGTAATTGTGTTCACTTTAAGAGGTCTTGAGCTTCTGAACAAAAACAAGCACCAACTAATTAATAATATGCATTTAAGAGGCTATCACCATGACGCAAAGTAGCTGAGATGCACCTCAAGTTCTGCCTGGCAGATGTGGTGACAGGTGATACAAACTGCAGAGAATGACAATGTCAGGCGGTGAGCCAGTACTTACCCAGGGAGGCAAATCCCTTTTGGTTCTGAAAACCTTTTCAGTGGTGTACTCCCTCTCGTTCTCCAGCAGATACATTGCAGACTTGAGCCTCATCACTTTCTCCAGTCGACTGTGTTTCCATCCCATGTAGATCATCAGACCGAACAGGACTACACTGATGCTGAAGCCATAATATCCGGCCAAGTACACAGGTAGAAGAGCACCCAGGCATTTTCCAAACGACCACAGCACACTCACTGCGCGTTCACCGGGGGGCTGGCCTGGCAAGGCCGGGTCTGCAACCGCCGTGCCTCTGCTCATGTCCGGCTGTGCATCCGCGGCTGGCATCGCAAGATCCGTTAGACTTCACTGGCTCGACCTGGCCTTCAGCTTCCCTGCTTCTACGACGGAGTGGCAAGCGCCAGTGAAGACTTACCACCGTTTTATAAGACTATAGAAACCATCGAGAAAACAGAGATTAACTGCGGGCTTCTGTCGGTTAGATCATGATCACGGCTTCTCTCCGATGCGCTCCCCCTCAGTTCCGCAGGGCACTAAAATGAGCTATTCCGCGTTTCATTTGCGTGTAAGGCTTCTCTCACAGAGACAAATAACCGTGAGGGCGGGCTCTGCATCCAGCCCTCCTTCACATGAAATACAGTAGAAGCCTAAACCCTAGAATTAACTTGAAGCGTCACTCACTGACTCGGGCGGAGCGTATTACGGCCTATAGGCAAAGTGAACGAATGTTTATTTTAACTGAAGACACCAGAGGACACGCTTTATTCAGAGTAACATTATCATCACCACAAAGGAACCTACTACACCCAAAATACTGTCATAGCGCACAGGCTGCTCAACCCGTTATCGTTTTTTTTCATAACCGGATTCAACCCTGCTGCATGCGCAAGCGCTCCTCTCCACCGCAGCAGCTTGTAAAACTGAGCATGGCACCAGCGACTGAGAGGCTTTTCAGCTTTGCCGCGGTGTTCACTTTCTACAAGAGAGAATACAAGCGGCAGAGTCGTGCCACCAGCAGGATGCACCAAATGTCACTAACGCAATGTTTGCGCACCTAGGCAATGAGCACTTTAGACTGAGGCCATCCAAATGCAGAATTTGCCATTCTGGTGCGTTTTGTCCAGTGGCTTTCCCACATGTTTCTCATTAATAGCTTCACTTATGCTTGGCAACTCAAAACAGACCAGGTTTAAATTGCTCACTGGTTGCCTGGACACAGCAAATTAGCTGTATTTGCTCGAGGGCTGAAAAGTTGGATAATCCTCTATGTAAACGGATACATGAAGACACAGACATGCAGTCAGTCAAGCAACAATAACCAAGTCACAGGAAACGGTCTGAAAGCAACAAAAGACTGTATAGGCCTATTCTTATCTATACTGCTCAAAAAAATAAAGGGAACACTTAAATAACACAATGTAACTCCAAGTGTTCCATTTATTTTTTGAGCAGTATATTTCAAATATAGAGATCTGAGATTACAACATGAAATATGGGATTGAAAGGAAAGTTATTCCCAGAATGGCCTACGTTCAACAGTTATGTAGGCAACATAAAAAATAATAGCTAATATATCATATTTAACCATTCTTTCTATACTCACTATAAACTACTACATTTCGACATGTATATTTTGATATTTATACCTACACTATTCCCTTTTTTTTATTCAGTGGCTGTCTTTCTTGTTTAATGTGTTATTGTAAATGTGTTACTTTTATATTTCACATGTAGGCTATAGGGTGTTTTGTTGTTAGGAACAAGTTCTTCTGACTATTGAGATTCTAATTTCAGTGTTTCTTTTGGTTTAATCCATTTTAAAAGGCATTAATTAACTTTTATTTACAAATTCGCAGTTAGCATGTGGTGGACAGCTATTGAACATTCTGTGACCTGATACCAAAATTGTATTTTAAAAGTAAAGCAGCAGTTCAGTGCTAAATTTGGATCACAGTAGCCAGATTGTAAATTGGCTTGTCACATGCCTGTTTTGTTGATATAGTAAACCTCCACACTGGTAATACAATGTTTTGTCTTTCTGGTTTGCAGCTGTATTCATAAAAAAATATTGATATCATAAAAAAATATTGATATTTCTTTGCATGAAATAAAATTAGTAGCATCCTCATTTTAGCTGATGACTGATCAAGTTTTTTTTCTCTCAGATGTGACAGGAGTATTCTTTACAAATGATATTGGATTAATTCATGTGCTGTCTGCTGATTTAAAAGTAATCAATAAACTCACAGTAAAACATTATATCTCTTTTTTTTTTACCATCTGTAAACTAAACAGATTATTTGTTTCCATTTTCTGAAGTAAAAACATTAAGACTGTGGCTTCACTGGTCTGTGTGATAGAAATCTGCACCAATCACCAAAATGACACAATGCAACTCTAACCCACACTTGTTTACATGTTTAGGAAGGCTGTCAACAATAAGGAACAAGCATATTTCAAGAAACAACCACATCATTGCATCGCAGTCATGAAAAATGACTAATGAAAACAGCTATTTTATTCTCCAGCGGGAAGAAGCAGAAGTACTAGCAGTCACAGGACGATGAGTCTATCTGTGATGTTGAAAGGATGCAGGCCCAAGTAATGTATGACAGGTCAAAGATCAAACTGGGCCTTGTGTCAGTCAGGTGTCAGTTTGGCTTTGTCACTAATTATTTACATGGACTTATACTCAACAATGCAAATGTATTTAGAGCTGCAAGAAAAGCTGTAATCAATATTTTTACATGTAAATATTAAAATTCCTACTACATGTGTAATAAATATGCCATATCTACAACATTTTGTTGATTAAAGTAAGTGGGACTGTTCAAGACAGCCTGTTTAATGAGGATACTATAACATTTGTTTTCTGGGCATTTCAGTATTTTGGAGTGAGTTTATTTGGATTTTCCTCAGTTAGCATTGAGGTGCAAGTGCAACATTTAAAGTTGGGCTTTGAAAAGCCAGATTAAGACTCGGGATCATTGTGCCAATATTACCTCTACCACAGAGTTAAGTAATATAAATTTGTTGCAATGTTTACTGGGGCACGCTTACCTTCACTGATCAGGACAGAGTCAGCATGTTTGGTCGGTGCCCTTTCATTTACATCATCTATTTGACCTAGACTACATCCTCCAGTTAAAGTCAGTGCTAAAAGACTAAAGCTTTGCCAACTCACGCTCAAGTCAACACCATCACGACAGTTGAGAAAAAAAAAGGACTCTAATTCAAGTTACAGATACAGATTACATTATTGTGCACGGACGCATCAGTCGTTTTTACACTGAAGCTTTTCTATGACTGAAAGGATCAGACAGTTTTGTTTAACGCTGATCCTTTTAAAAGTGGAAGAGAACAATAGAGTAGCCTATGTGTTCCTGTGGGATTTCTTGAAATGTTCCCTTTGGAACTCGGTTTTAGGAGAAATTTTTGTCCCCCATTAGACAATATATTGTGTAGTATTTTCCACAGTTTTATTGTGCCATAATTTTTACTTCTGCCTTGAATAGGGAGGCATTTCTTTTGGTTCCATGAGGTGTGCTGTATTAAATATAGGTTAATACTGGCATAATTATCCTTACAGCGTTAGCTTGGGTTGTAACTGCAAATGCAAAAGAGACTGAGTTGTAAAAGAGAACAACAGGGGACACTATCCTCTAGTGTTTTCCTACAACAGCCTGATTATAATCACCTTGGCTAAGGACAGGATGAAAAACCAGATATCTTAGTGAGTTGTTTGTCTTGAATGAGCTCTGTGCAAAGGTTACAGCATTCACACACCCAGTATTGTGCATGAAACACACTCAGAGCATCGTCTACTGAACGTGCTGGTCTTTGGTGAACTGAACGAGCATTTGCAACTACTGGATGTGAGCACAACGATCTGAAGCATCAGGCCAGTCTTGGGAAATATCTGGGAGTGAATGACGATCACATGAAATCAATAAAGGGTTAAAAGGGGAAACGGGAAAACAGCTGGAAGGTTCCTCCACCCACGTCAAACTTACAGCACTTTGTTAAGGACAAAAACTGAAGAAATGAAATATTTGAACTGAATTGTGATCTAGCTTCTTGTGAAGTGTGAACTTGCACACCACACCCACCTAGTCATAGGATGTGGATTGAATCAAAAATGTTTTTAGAGGAAGCTTGTCCACAACACCCCATTACAAAGGTGTCTGCAAGTCAATCAGGTTCAAAATGTTCAGTAGTTAAATGTGTATATTTCCATAATCACACGTTAATTTAGCCTACTTCTACTTCACTATTGTAATATTATTGGGAATGTACATTTTACTCTACATTTTGAGAGCTTTATTTGCTTTGCAGATTGAATTATGTAAAATATGCATTGTTGCATGTTGTCACCCAGAACTATAAAGTAGTTCAAATTGGCAATTCATAATAATGCCCTACAACACTGGGTAAAGGGGCTATCCTGCATGAGAAGCCTACTCCAACGTATAATGAGAGTACATTCTGTTGAGAACACTAATTTTACTCAAGTAAAATTGTGGATGCAGTACCTTTACTTGCAATGGAGCATTTTTACATTGCGGAATAATTGTTCAAGTATAGGATCTGAATACTTCCTCCACCGCTGGTTAGTTGTTCTCTAAAAAAGGTGAACCAGCACCTGGAAGGGGACACAGATCAACCACTTCCCGAAAACTTCTACAGCACCAGCGCACCCCTTATAGGAACACTGGCGAAAGTAAAGACTGTTTGCACTTTGAAAGCAGTCTGTTTAAAAAACAAAAAACAGTCTGCATATTTTTTTCCCCAAACCAAAACCTTTAATCAGAGTATAAACAAAACTAAATGACAAAAGTTGAGGAATTAAGAGTCCAGAATGTCTCAGAGGAAAAGCCTGTCAACGAGCAGGTCTTGAATCAGCTCTCCAGCATCCATCTGCTGCCTCAGGTTGCTATGGGCGCGCTGGCCTCAGACCTCACACCGGGAGGGTCCTGGTCTCCAGCTGAGCTCACCGGCCTGGGTGATGGCAACATGTGCGTCACAACCATGGCGGGGAGGACCGTTTACTTGGACCTCTGCCTCATCTTCCTCCTTTTGCGCTTCAGTCTATAAAGGGATTATTTGAACAACAAGTCAGCCGAAAATCAACATGTAAAAAGGTTGACTTGATAGCACTGTGACTGCAAGACACGCGCTGTATAATCTTACCTGCGCATGCGCTTCTTCCTCCACTGCGAAAGGTAAGTAAGATCGTTAAAATAGATCAAAGCAACGATAAATTACTTTCTCGTTTACTTCATGCATTTTTGAAGCCATACAAATGTGTTAAACTGAACTGAAATAGACACACACTTGAAAACACACGAACTTTACCGCTGAGTGTACTGAACGTGCTGTGCCAGCGCGTCATCCTGCACAAGCTAGCAAATGTTAGCACCAAAGGAAACTATGATTATTAGATTATAGATACAAAACACAAACCTTGGCTCTCATGTTGCGTAGGGAAGGCTGAAAACAGAAGATAAGATGTGAAGGATTAGGTCGATTGATTTCAAAACATGATGATTAACTTGGATTCGGATGTTCAGACTCAACCTACCGCTCGCTAAGGAACCGTCTCTACGATAAGCGTCATAATCTAGTGACGTCGAATTTATATGGGTTGTACACGTCACTTTCAATGGACCGTAGTAAAACATTGGAAATGCAGTTTTCCAGACGGTAAAGCGCATACAGTAACCATTGCTCCATCTTTTTATGTGCTTGTCCCAGTCACTTATGTGTTTAGCACTTTGTACTTTGCACGTATGCAGCAGATCTCGCTAGTCCGCTAATAAACGGATTATATTCAAGTAGAGAATTTTAGATACATCGTAAACACGTGATTGGTGATACTGTTTTGCTGGATACAAAACATCCATGCGATCAAGACGGACACAAATCTAACCGGCATGCATTGTGCGGCGATCGTCAGTGATCGCCCTGGCTGCTAGCTACAAGTAGAAACATTACATTTCCTGCAGGCACTAATGATTTGACTTATATCCTTATCTGACTACTAATGCCTCAACTGACCACCTTGATCTGAACTAGCCCAACCAGTAGGAATCTAGTTTGAGAGGGCTGGTATGAGACAATCTCCTCAATGTGAGAATATTTGATGATTGTAAACAGTTGACCCAACTACTTTTTCCTTTTCTTTTTTTTTTTTTTAAAACTAACTACATGTGGTCTTAATGTGCATATTCTTTCATGAAGGGTAGATATTGTTGTTAAGCACCTCTTAAACTTGCCTTCACATGTTTAATAATTGCTCATTACATATATTCGGATAACATGCTTAGGTTGCTGGATGTGTTACTATGGCTGTCTATCAAACCAAGCTTTTTGTAATCATCTAATATTAAGGACCTTTAACTCAGGAGGTTTAGTATTCTCAACAACTCTTACTGCTAGTCCTGCTATCAATACAATGACACATTGTTACATATTTGAGGATGGGACACATTCAGGAAGGACCACTGGCTGTTTACCTCCTCTAGTGAATTAGTTTTATCCATTAAACTTATGAGAGGAAGTGCTGTCTTTTCAATGGGGACAAGTAAAAATGGACCTCAGACATATAAGATGTGGATGATTTGTGGCTCTGTTATGGTTCTTGGTTGCAACAATGACCAGACTAGTTAGATAATTTGTTGCTGTAGTATTTGGCTTAGAGTAATGTTTAAAAAACCCTCAGATGGAATATATATTTGGGATGAAGTAATCTGAAATAATTTAAAAATGTAAACATAAACAGTCCACTTGTCTGTCAGAATCTTCCGTTCACATCACAACTGCTGTCAGTCAGCCGTGCATTTAATACTATAATGATCCCACTAACGAAGCTTTTTTCAAAACCTCTAACTTTTTTGAGGTCAGTCATCTGCCTGCCTGCAGCCTTCAGTGCTGCTGCCTCTTGAAAGTATTTCTGCTTCTGGTCTTCCCCTAATGTGGACCACCTGCCCTTAATATCCTTCATTGTGCCTGAGTAAAAAAAAAAGATGCACAGAAAACTTTACTAACACCTGAAGTGTGCACTTGTTTTTAACTACATTCACACAGAGACAATCTGTCCAACACACTGGTTCCCTCATTCCTTTGTAAAAACAACAGAGTCAGTAAATGAGCTGATTCTTGACAGACACAGCTGTCTTACATTGATGAATGCAACATCAGTACTTGCCAAATACTATCCTGAAAATCAGTTTCAGGACCCTTGCGAACCCCTAATGTAAACAGGGCCACTATGTAGAACAACAACAACAACAACAACAAACCTTTTAGTAAAACAATTAAAAGCATCTATTAAATATTGTCTCTCACCTTTGTTTCTAAGAAGATCCTTACAAAAAGACTGCATGGCGACAGCTCTCCTGTGTAAAGTTTCGGCTCAGAAGCAGCTATAAAGGATCTTTTCTAGTTTCCAGTCCAATCCAATCCAACAAAAATAATGAAATGGTATTACACCAATTAAACTGATTTCTAACAAAAAACCTTTCACGTACCACTTTGTAATTTGTACCAGCAGTACAGCAGAATGATGCACTGCAGTAAACCTTAAATCTATGACAAAGGTTTCCAACCCAGTAGCTGATGCAGCTCATGTGTCTTTCTCTCCTTATAAAAGGATTTCAAAGTTTTTCTTTCCTCACGAATCTCTTCTCTGGAGCTGTAATGGGAGATGAACAAAGTCAGGCAAAGAGGCAGGCGATCATGCAGTCACGATCTGACAGACACACAAGTTTAAGACTGAGGACAGCCATGAATGTTCATGTTAGCCTCAGTCATTGCTCACTTACCAAAATACAACAGAGCCACCACAGCCCTGAAATCACCAACAAGCTCAGGTATTTTAAATGATTTGGCAGTGTTCATCTTTTGCATTTATATAAACATCATTGTACAGGTGTACTATGGAGGAGCTTCAACCTTACCCTAAGGTTCCTCATGTGGGATCAAATTCAGCCAGGCTTTGCCCACGGAACTTTATTTTACATTTTAGTCAAGATCCCAAGGTTTCCAAAGATACCAAACATGTCAGGATAAATTTCACAACAATTTTTGTATTAACATCACTGAAAGCCTCAACGCAAACACTGCTAATTCGTAACTTTAATGCTAACCGCTTAGCTACGATACAGCCTCACCTTTGTACAGTAACTTCACTTTAAGCTAGATGTCCTGCCAAATTATTAAAATACCTGAGCTTGTTGGTGCTATCAGGGCTGTGGTGGCTCTCTTGTATTATTTATCAGTCCCAGGACTGATCTGGTAAGTGCATTTGGTTACTTACCATGCACTATGTCAATACTTTATCTAGTAATTGCCAAATATTTAGATTTTAGATATGGGAAAGTCAGTTAAGCTTCAGGCAGAAACCCAAACCAATAAGTAAACAGCTGAAGTGAATGCATGAATATCCTGAATATTGTAAAAAGGTCACAAATATTATTAACAATGAATATGTTACTTACCTCTCCATGTACAGTAATGAAATACAGTCCTGTAAGCTGTGTGTTATAAAGAAATAGCATGAAATGAAACACTTTATTAAAGCTGTAATGTCTTTATCTGTTTTTCAGACACCTTTCTAGATGGAAAAGGAACTACATCATCAAGCTCATTCAACTCTACAAGCTCAAGTAAGAGTCCAATGTGTTTATGTAACACTACATGGTAATTACACCCATCGTTAAGTGCCCTACTGCTGTGCTTCAACATGGAAGCCTATGTGTGATTACATTGCTATGAACCAGACAGTAACGTAGTACATTGTTGTAGAAAACTGTCACAATTATGTTATGAATAAAAAGTTGCTTTCAGATTTGTAACTAATGAATTCTTGTGCTGTACTTTCTCTAATATATATAGATCTGGGAATTGTGAGTCGTATATGGAGGATGAAATAGAGTAAGTAAGCAGTATCTGTCTGTTATCAGTCACTAACCACCTGCCAACTACCTGCCAATAATTTTTGAAACCACCTGTATAACATGATGATATACGATGATGATGATGAGAATGATAGCAGCTCTAAAGCCTTGTAGTAGGCTACTCAGGGTATAGCCAGGTTTGGTGTAATCAATAGCCTTAAAATTAACACTAACCATATTACTGTAACTGTACACCAGGTTTTTGTAAAAAGGACACATTTGTAAGAGGGCTTGCCCTCATTAGGTTTTCCATGAGAAAATGAAAGTTAGTCCTACTCAATTTCAGTTTATAAAAATGAAAAAGAACATACATTGTGTATTGACTCTACAATACAGATTCACACAATGAGTTATAGCCATGTTTTCTATATATATATATATATTGTATAACAACTTTTTTTGTATATATTGTATACTAACTTTTTTTCTCTACCCATTTGCTGTTTTAGGTGTCAGTCGTGTAAACCACCGAATGCTCGACTCCTCTTTTGGCTAAAGTATCTGAAATAAACCAACATTTTACTTTTTCTTAACATATACTATCTAGGTGTAGTCTAATTACTAGTTCGGCTGCACTAGATATTTGATCTATTTAGTAGATATCTTTTTACGAGCCTCTTTACATTTACAAGCCTACTTTGCTAACCGAAAAAACTACAAACCCAAATCCTGTTTTCTAGAATACTCGCTAAAATCTGAAAATAAACTAACATCTTTACTTTTTCTTAACATCAATCATCTAGATGAAGTGTAATTACTAGTTCGGCTGTACTAGAGATTTGATATATTTAGTCTACATCTATTTAAGACTCTAAACGTAAAAACTACAACTGTGGTGCTGATTTGCATCAGGCTACATTGCGTGGCTCTAAGGAATTGTAGTTTTTATTAAATATTTGTGTTTTTCCTAGAATTGGAAGTTGTAAATACTGAATTGAGAGTACACTGGGGATTTTGAGAGGATGGTAAACACATTTGTGTAATCAGATTTTAAATATATAATTGTTAAATGGGGGAAAAATAATTGTAACCATATTTTACCCATATTTGACAATGCCCCCAATTGTTGTTCACATGATACAGCTGGTCCCATGTATGTAGCCCCCTTTGTTGCTGGATTATAAGCCTTCAAACATGCACTAAGGTCAAGGTTCGAAGGTCAGTATCTCAAAGCAGGAGCCATGAATGTATCGTCATACTGACATATGGTACTGAGACCTTTTCAATTATGTATTTGGTTTAGCGCTAAGCAAAATTTTATATTTCATTTCATGGACACAGGCCACAGATCTGGTTTCACAGAGGACTTTTGAATGCCCAATATTTAAAATTAAGCTTTCTGTTTGTTTGTTTTTGTTTCAAACATAAAAATGCTTAATAGCATTCACACTAATTACTTGGACAGATGCACATATGAAGCTCTCTTCATCACCTCCATCATTTACAGGATAAGTCTGGCAATAGTAAAAAAGTACAAAGAACTAATAGCATTTTAAAGTATGAGTAAGTTTGAAGAGGATTTGAAGACAAGCTTCCATTGTAAAAAAAATTGTGGAAAAAGCTTAATATTTTAAAAAGTATAAAAGTTAGAAAAAAGAGAAATACAAGCATAAACGTCCTTCAAGATCTGAACATTTTAATAGTTGAATGGTTTCTGTAGCTGAAAGTATCCAGGAGTAGTGATGCAGAAAATGTACGGAAGTGGAATAAGTATAAAGAAACGGGATAATAATGCTTAATAGCATTCACACTAATAAAGAAACGTAATAACTAAAGTGCATTGAAGTCATGTCCTCTGTATTTTTATATGTGTATTCTGAGTGTGTTTGTGCGACTTTGGGTTTTTACCCTGGGGGAAATACGTGTGGTAGGTATTTAACAAGCCCTTTCCAGTAGTTTTAGTCTTAGCTTAAACCTTTACTACTTTCAGCCCAACAAGAAATTAAAGGTTAATGCTTCAGCATTTCTCCCCTACAATTATAAATGTATTCTTAGCAGTAGTGAAGTAACTTGAGAAGAGTGATTCATTAATGTTAATTATCATGAAAAAAAAAACCTTCACTCATCAGGACAATCTGCTGAATTCACAGTCACACAAATGATGTCAGGTGGCTTTTTAATGTTTCCAAAAATAGTCTCTGAAACTGGGATTTGTTTTACAAAAGCATCCATATATCTGAACAGGTATGGACTTCTTATGTAAACACAGACTGTCCGACTCTGGTGGCAGCAGAAGACTGAACGCTGAACCCTTGGCAGGAGTTAGACCATCCACAACTAAGAAAAGAGATACTTTTTTTAATAGTTAAATTACTCAACATGTAGGTCTTATAATGTCAGTTTTAGAAATTGTTAGCTGATTAACCTACCGTAGATGCCTAGAAGTATACACATTGTACTAGTAGACAGACCTAAGCAAGAGCAATATAAATGCAGAAATGATGCTGAAATCAACAGTAATGATGAGTAATGACGTCATGCTTACAACTTGTTTGAATGTCATATGACATCAGGGTTGAAGACAGGTGTTACACATTTCTGCCCACAACAAGTTAACACTTCAGGTTTATGACCTCAGGGAAGTTATCTAAATGCCACACATTTACACTGACACAGTATTGTGCATTCATCTTCCCTGGCCCCTCTGTCAAACTCATTTTATTTTCCATATCTTTCACTACAGTTATTGTGGAGGGGACGAAGGCTCAAGGTCAGTCGAATGGTTAAATGTTCCAGTGAGTGTATGCCCTTGCACAAAAATATCCTCTTTTGAAGCAGAACTGTCCTCACAGAAGGCTGTCTCGAGGACAGTGAGATTTATTAGGGACGTACGTGTATGTGTGTGTTTTAGGCGGATTGACAGAATTTAGGAGCAGCCTCATCCCAGACTGACATCAGTTAGATTCAGAGGTATTCACAGCGGCTATGCCCTCAAGTGCCTCAGACAGCCGGGACAGAAGGATTCGTGACGTCTGTTCTTTGGGTCATCAGATGTCTGTCAGAATTTCTTGTAGAGAGAAATCTATTCTGCAGCTTCAGTCTCCATTGCCTGTCCTGTTGCACTCTCGACAGTCTTTGAGGCCTTTAAAAAAAGAAGAGATTGAAATTAGAGGAAACATTTGGAACCTGTGATCTTGTTTATTTCATAAAACACACTGCCCTGCAGCTCACCTTCTTTTTCTTCTTCTTTTGAGTCTTACGGCTGGCTGAGCTTTGAAGCAAAGCCTTTATATGGGGGGGGGGGGTGAAAAGTAGACAAAAATGACTTTCATAACTTCATGGAGGTACAGCACAATATACATGAATGCATAATGGCTTTGAGAATGCCATGTCAGCTAACAGCATGCCATAACGGTCCCGTTAGTCAAATATCTTCTTCTCGGGACGACTATGCAACATCCCATCCATCAAACACATTTTACCATCAGCTCTGGGTCCTCCACTTCATGCTCGGACTTGTAGAGTTCTGGCTCGAAGAGGCTGTTTGTGATTCGCAGAGGTCCATTGGCCATGAGCAGCACGGTGAACTTGAACTGGGCAACAAACTCACCTGGACAAAGACGAGGTCACTTGGTAAACACTTTGGCCATCACATTTTTCAGTTGACAGGGCCAAATAGAATCAGTTAGTAGGGTATAAAAATATGCTTCTCTCTTTAAAAAGCACTATGATTTAAAAGACCCATCTGCATGAATGCATTTTTTTTTTTTTTTAGCAGAAAGACAATAATGCTGGTGAAATTTGCCAGATTTTTTAAAAGAAATAACTGTTTAGCTGTAGAAATTGTGTGACTCAACAGGTGCACAGACTGAAAATAGCATTGCTGTAGTTGTGCTGCTACAGGTACCGATGAGACTCTAAAAGACAATCTAGGAAGTCCAGTTTGAACAGTACATAAGTTTTAATGCTTATCAGACATCTTAACAATGGATCACTATTTCTAATACTATGGAAAGTTTTTCCAGCAACAATCATTTTATGCAGTTCACTATCAGTAATGTGAAAACAAACAAATGTTTACATTATTCAATTACATTATTTTTCATGGGACAGAAAAGAAAGTGTCGTTGCTATGTGATCAGTAAATGACTAAATTCCATTCACAGGAGAAAATAAATGTGGGCAAAAACTAGAGTGACAGCGATTATTCAATAAGTCGATTGATAGAAATTTAATCGGTGACTACTTTGAGAATAGAATCATTAAAAATTATTGTGGCCATCATTTCACAATTTCTTGAACATTTTACAGACAAAACTATTAATTGCGAAATGTAAGCCCTAGATGGGGCTCTTCATCCCTCTTAACTGAAGTCTGTCTTCTGTTAGATAAAATGGACATTTCCTCTTAACAACTGGGTGCCATATTTTTCTCAATGTCACAGGTTGTCGTTTGTGAGCCCTGAGGGCAGATGCCAGAGGAGTGTGTTAGAATAACAGCATATTGGCGTGCTGCTGCAAACACTATTCTTTTTGTGAAGGACAATGAATGATAAAACCAACCAATGATGAAACCAAGCGCAGTGAGCGGATGTTAACCAGAGCATGGAGCTCCAAGTACATGTGAAGGCTTCCAACAACTCAAGAGAAACTTTCATACAACCCTACAAGAATGTTCATGGTCTCAAGAGCCCTTAATTTCATCCCTCATTCTTCCACTCACCTTCTTTCTCATGCAGCACATTGAATGGCTGCAGCAGCTCATGTTTGGCGCACTCCACCACGCCCAACCTGGCCTTGCCTTCATCCTCAAACGCTCTGAGGAGACAAACAAAGAAGAAAAGAAAAATGAGGGGGTGAAACCGGGGAGATGATTCTATTAGATCAAATTAAAAAGTTAAAAACTTAAAAGATGCTACCTCAGAGTGAAAGGCATTGTATCAAAGCGTCGCTCCATCTCACTGAAGAACGTCCGAGATGTCTTCATCTTTAAGCCATACACCTTGTTGGGGTCTCGTTTGTAAACGGTGGTCCTCTGACCTCCATCCTTTGCCTGAATTGCAAAACAAAACATACATTTTAAATTCCTTATCTTGATGGAATTGAAAAAATAAGCGGAAAAATCGAATTTATACCACATTTCCTCTCACCTTTCCTTCACCAGTGCTGATTAGCACATCCACTGCATATACCTCGTGCACCTCAAACTCAGCCTTCTCGTGGTCCTTTCTACAAAAACAAAGTGACAAGATCAGCCACTGGTTAAACACTCATCAGGTCAGTGACAAGAAGAACTTGCTGCGTGAACTCACTTCTGCTGGTCCGTTGGGTTTTGGATGATAGTTTTCTCCCCATCAATCACATGTTGTTTGAGCTGATGGGACAGCATGCCTGTACACATTGAGGGAATAAACTGAATCAAGCATGTCAAATTACACTCGGCAAATGTAGACTATTGGAATCACGGAGCAAAGGTGCCCAATGTTCACAAACACTCACCCTCAATAGGGGAGCACTTGAATGACTTTGCAATCTTGTTCCAGGCTTCTGTGACCTGTGTGTTCTGATGGAAGAGACATAACAATGTTTAGTTGATGAAGCGTGAACAGTGATGCCGTTGGTCAAATCAGTGGTCATGGTGGGAGATCTTTACCTGGTTTCCTGGCTTAACAAGACGCAGGGCAGCCTCAGCACAGAGGTGAGCTGCTTTGATAACGTCAGCCTTCCGCCCTGTCTGCGGTTTGTCCTGAAGTGACACAGGAGGAACGTTTAAGAGTTACAAGAGGTGAAATACAGTATTACTAGCTGTTAATGGTGTGACTATACCAAATATATGCAAATCATGGCCCTTGTGAACAAACCAATGAGTGCTACAGTGCAGCTATGCTTCATTCCAACAGTGAGGTCATACCTTGGTCACTCCAACAATGAAGCTGTGAGCCACATTTGAGATGAAACCATCAACATGCACACCCAGATCACTATGAACACACAGAACAGGGGAAACATGAGGTAAAGAGAGTATGAGCTGCAAATAGATTATAAACTATAGTTTCTAGTACACAGGATGGACAGGTATAAATTCGGAAGCTTACATTTTGACAAGGTCCCCATCCTTCACTATGACATCAGGGTCACTCTTCAGAGGGGAGTAATGGCACACACAGTTGTTAACTGACACACAAGTAGGAAAAGCGATACCTGCGAAAGAAAGAGAGTGAATGAGGGAGTGCTGAGTCAGAGACACTGATGGTGACTGATGAAATACAACAAAAGACAAACCTTTCTTCATGTCTTTTTCCTTCTTGAAGATTTTCCCAGTTTCTGCCATGATGAAGGCATCTCCCTTTTCACACAGGCTGAGCACGGAGACTCCAGCCATAGCTGCCCCAACTACTGCCTTCAGAGCCTCTGCAGGACAAGCGATAAAAATAGCCATGATGTGGTTAAAATGGTTTGTCAGTAAGAGAGTGTATATAGTTTTGGGCTGCAAATAACCATTATTTTCATTATCGACTAATCTGTTAATTATTTGCTGGCTCACTCGATTAACGGTTTGTTCCATAAATTGTCGGCAAATAGTGAAAAATGCCCGTTAGAATTTTCCAAATGCCCAGGGTGAAATCCTCAAGTTCACCGTTTTGTCTAACCCCGCAGTCCAAAATCCATCTATTAATTTTCTGTCCACTGACGTGATTAATCGTCTAATCGTTTCAGCACTATTATAATTAGAACTTTTTTTGACTAATAAATGAACTGGTGCCAGGCTTCCACCACTGTGGATAGATAGGATGGATAGTTTGTAGGGCTGCACAATGTGGTTAAAAAAACATATTGCGATTATTTTGACAGATATTACGATGGTGATATGATTCACAATTAGTGGGAATGATCATTTTTGCATCACTATTTTCATTTTCACTGAAAAAAAAAAAAAACCCATTACATCTGGAAAACAAGAATTGTAGGCCAGGGCATCGCTGCGGCACTTCATCATAATGCTGTTTTGACACATTTGTTACCTTTATCAAAAAATTACAGCTTCTGCAAACTGGATATTGCACATGGCCATATTGCGATTTCAATAATATTGGGATTAACTGTTGCAGCCCTAATAGTTAATAAACATTAACATGAAGAACATATCTTGCTCACCGTTCAAGGCTCGATTAATGGCTCGTGAGTGTTGACAGGAAATTACACTGTGAACACATTTGATTTCGACTAAGCTGATGTTGGGTTAGCTTGAGGACAAACATTTGACAGATTGTCTGACAGCTGTATAATCAGCTTGAAACAGCTAGTAGTAAATTAGTTGTCTTGATGTAAGATAAGTAGGTCAGCTGTGATAAGCTACAACACAAAATCACAAGGACACAGAGGGTCATTGATGTGAAGCACCTACAGCATGCAGTCACCACCACAACCTAGCAGGAGTACGGGGGCGGACTGTGAACGAAAAGCAACCAGTCATTGGAAATATATTGAACAAGATGAATATTTTTTTTGAAAGATAGGGATAACTGGAAAATAGAGGCAGCCTTTTACTGGCAAGTTGATGAACTGATTCCCTAATCCTCATCTGAGATTAGATTAGATCAAAATAACTATGGTAGTTATTTTGTGTTTCATGGTTTTACTAAATGTATTTAAATATTATGTGGCAGAAAGAGCAGCTGTTCATTGGGCCTTGTTAGATTTAGATTAAATGTAGCCATGTAACGTTATTTATATTAAAACAACTCCCAAATATGACACGAATGCATTGATGTTGGCTTGTGGACACATGTGGGCTTGAAAATAGTATAATGCATGACATGTTTGCTTCAACGACAATTCTGACTTAACATTTAGTTAGTGATTTTGTTTCAATCTTCAGTACAATAAATAATTCATGTTTGACGTAATTTAACATGGAGTAGGCTACTGGGTGTGTTAACTAGCTTCTGCTCCCTCGGATTGTGACTTTAAATGACTCAATTTAAGACAACCAGATCTTCTGTCACGTCTCTCACATGACAATTATATTTGTCTGGGATTTGAATTAGCTAGTCCTATATTTTTAAATGGCAGCTGCTCACCTGGAACAACCCCGTACTGTCATTCAATGTTGTACTTGCCATTGTTATCTGTTACGTTAGCAGCTACAGCTAGCTAACGCTTGCTAGTAATGTAGCTCAGCCACATAGCTACCTAGCTCACCAGGCTAATGTGACAGCAACGTGACGTTAAACAAATACTGGTCGCTGTAAAGAATAGCTCTGCCTAAATATATAGTCAGCTGCATGTGTCATTCATATTAAACACAGGCCCGCTTTCTAACGTGATCTACCGTCGGTATTACTGCGGCACATGGCACAGCTGCTGCCTGGGTGCGACTAGCTGACATCGCTAGCTAACATTAGACGGATACTGATACTTATGGACTGTTGAGGCTCGTTAACGCCGCATTTCACTTACGATTCGCAATCTCGGCCCCCATCTTGTACTTGGTGACCACCAAGTCATCAGCGATGGTCTGCTCCTGTGTCTCATCATCTCCAGACATGTTGGCAGTGTGTCCGCGAACTCAGAGTTAACTTTTTCCCTGGCGGGTGTCAGTCAGTCACAGGATAGACCACGCTGCTCCCCGCACCGGCCCGCCCGACGTCGGTTGGCAGCCAACGGCCACTAGAGCCCGCCTGCTGCCAAAGACACACTCCGCAGCCAAGATAGTTCCCTGTCTAGCGTGCTGCGCTGAGTGTTAAGGCCCGGACAAAGTGCAGGGGTGATATTTTACATCATGAACGATAGCCAACAGGATAGTCTGCTAATATGTAGCTGCTAATTTATGCATTCTGTCATTATTACCACTATGAAAAACCACAGATCACTGATTGCAGAATCCAAAATGGCTGGTAGTAGTCTTATGTCTGTGTTTATCTGTTTCAGAGACGCTATTAAGGCAAACTATAAATAAATAAGTTTGGGGAAGATTTGGAATATAACGAAATGTAGATATGAAATGTTCCAACCAACCTCTTTAACATAGGATGACATTTTCAGTTCATAGACTTCACATTACTTTGTTGTGATGAAGTGCATCGCTCATCTCAGGACATTTCAAAATGACTTGCTAAATGCTTGCAAATGATTTGCACGATCATTTGAACGAAAACGGAAAAATGCTGGAGTGAATCTCTCACTTCTCTGTTCATCTCTGAACTGCCTCTGACCAAATCGCGCGAGAGCGCCGCACCGATGCGTTTACGTGCCTCCATCTCATTTTCTGCGGTTCAGTGTGACGGTATGAATACATGGTGGAGACGCGCAAAAATAACGGTCATGCTTTATTAGGATAGTCCGCCTACAAAACGTTTATAGAGTATTTATAACATTTCAACAGCTTATTAGTTGAGAGTCAACAATTCAACTGTTTCACAAATAAACCGTTTTCTAGGTTTGGTTTGGTTAGGGCACAAAACACATGGTTAGGCTATCTTCATGAATTGTCAAATATACTCTATTGATAAGTTGTTAAATATCTACAGACAAAGCGAAACAGTCGAAATGTTACAATCACTCTATAAACAATCTATAGGCGTACAATCCAAATGAAGTGTTACCAAAATAACAAGTTTTTTCGTTTTATATTGGCCGATCACGTTGCAACAGAATAAAAAAAATAAACAGGTCGGTATTTTATTGTTTTATTTAATAGACACATTGTAAAACAATGTAAAAGAAAGACTGCCCTACACAAATCAATGACACAAGTGATTTGATATTTGCAAAATAATCGAATTTATTCATTTCTATAATAATTAATGTTATAATAAAATGTACAAAAAGACTGCTCTACAGAAGTACAACATGGTCACCTCATCTTACTGCTGCAAATAACACATAGTTGTGAGATAAAATGTACATAGCTCTTTTTAATTCAGTAACTGATCACCATACACTTTGAAGTTCCCCAGCAAACACCACATGCTTTTCCTGCTACAGTATAACCTTTATGTTGTGTTGCTGTACCAACTCACAGTTGGATTTTAAAAACATTTATTTAATGCATAAAACTGTGAAATGAGATTCAAGGGTGTATTTCTTTTTATTACTTGAATCTCTCAAAGTTTGTTGCATGCTGGAACTCAAAGAAAAAAAGCTGGAAAAGATGAAACACGAACCAAATTTATGACAGGAACTAAAGTGAGTGAGTCTCTGTCCCAGTCCACATTATTAGGTGCGTACAGCATCTGGCTGGAGGAACAGTCTGCTGTGCCAGTAGTCTGGGTTGTCAAATGATGTGTTGCTGCCAGGCTCCCCCATACCAGCACACACCTTGATGTATCCCCGGATCCCTGCACACCTGCCACTGTCCGTCTCCTCAGAAACAGCTCTCCCCTTCACGGGGAGGTTCTGGTAGTCTGCCTCCTCCCACCCACTGGGCACCACTCCAAGTCTGGTCATCTCCTCATACTCCTCCACCTTTTCTCCCCCAGCTGCGAGCACATCTGGCTTGAGTATGACCATACCGCTCAGATTCCCCCGAAGTGTGGGTTGTTTATTTGTGTTGTGGTGCTTCTCCTCTTCCTCTTCCTCCTCATGCTCGTTTTTCAACACCTCCACTATTTGGTCTGCTTCCTCTGTCTCTGCTGCACTCTTCACAGATGTTTGACTGCCACGTCTCTCCCAAGCTGCATCCTCGCCCTCCGTAGGGTTGGATCGCCTGATATCCATGTATTCATACCTGCCTATCCCTTGGGCTGCCTCTTCTTGGTCATCCACAGCTCTGATCCCAGGAGCAGAGGGGGGCTCTGTGAGCTGATGTTTCTCTGTGGAGGCTGTTTGCTCTGCAACACGTCCTTCACAATCCTCCTCTACTTGCTTACTTGTCACAGGTGAGACTGGTGTCAGAGTTTCTATATGTGCTGTGTCCTCTACAGGCAATGGAGCCATGAGGGTTGGACAGGGTAAAGGGGAGGTTTTATGACAAAGTGCCACTGAAGGGGCATCTGCGAGTGATAAGATGGCGCTAGTCGAGCAAGGAGCAGCACCAGACTCTTTGTTCATGATTTCATACTCCTGGGACGGATTTATCACTACGAGGGAAAGATTATTCTTGAGTCTTGAGTTTCTTCGCCCAGAATGAGAGACTCTACAGACTGTGGGCCATGACAGAATCAGGGGAAGAAGCCTTGGTTATGAATTGTTTATGCTATAATTTACCACTTGTTTTCAAAAGCCAACAAAACAGTCAAGCAAATAATAGGACAAGTCAGCATGCTCCCATTTTAGTGTTGATAATTTACCTCTCTCTGGAGTAACAGGTGACCCAGCCAGGACATAGCCATAGTGGTCCACCTCCTCCTCTTCCTCTGCCGTCCACACCTTATATGAGGACGGACTTGATGCTGTTGAGAGTTTCCTGTGCCGGCTGATGGATATACGAGGATTACCCCTCTCAGAGCCAAACCTGGCCCTGTGAAGACTCCCACTCCGTAAATCTTCCTCAAGCAGCTCTGCCTCTCTGCCACTCCCTATGACCTCTGACCTCTCTGGCAGTGTCCGCACCGAGCTCAGTCGAGACCTCTGAAGCCACAGCTGAGACAGAAAAGCAAAGACTTGGACAGATGCAGCAGCTCATGGAAATTAATCCTATTGTTTTGAAACAAGACCAATGGGACCGGAATGACACATTTTTATGTGTCTCACTTCCAGGTAATGACCTACTGGCAGGGCTGGGTTGTAAAATAGATTTTATTATGGCTAATGGCAAAATATGTACTTTATCACCTGTGCAATGCAACAGCGTTAGTCTTACAGGGTGGGAATGTGTTTGTTTGTATGCATTTGTGTGAACGTGTGAGTCTGTATCACCTGGCGGATACTGTCCACAGGGCTGGGGGTCATTGGCAGGTATCCCATAGGTCCGGTCTGAGAGGTTCCACTCTACAAATCAGGGAAGAAAAAGTGTTACATGCTGGTTACTTTGCCTCTGATCCAGTCACAGTGGTCCATAAACGTGTCAAGTCCAAGGTGTATTTCATTACCCTGTAAGAATTAATCCGCGAACGAGACAGACTCCAAGATGGAGAGTGTTGGAGAGGAGGAGTAGCCAAACCATCCTCCAGTCCCTCCTCATCTTGGTCTTCCAAATCTGCCTCCAGAAGGCCTCGCTCTGATTCTCTTCGATGGCTCTCTCCTGAGGCCATTTCTGCTCCTTCCAACTACAGAATAACATGGAAGTACAGGGTTTAAGGTCTAAGCAAATAGCCACCGGACCGCTGTTAAACAAATGATGATGATAGCCTCACCTTTATGACAAGATATCTAGGTGGGTCTCTTGCCATGCGAGTGAAGTCGCTGGCCAGCTCTTTGAAGGTTGGCCTTATATTTTCATCAATCATCCAGCCTGAAGAGAGTAAAGTGGAACAACTCAGATCATGTCTTTGTGTTTGTGCATACTGGCACAATTTTTGTCATACTCACATTTAACCATGACCATGTAGACGTCTATGGTACAGATGTGGGGCTGAGAAAGTCGTTCGCCCTTCTCCAGCAGACTCGGCACTTCCTGAGGCTGCACAGAGGCATACGGCTCTGCCCCAAATGACATCATCTCCCAAACTGTCACGCCTGTCCGGGAAGAGAGACGCCACACTTAAATGCTCTCCCTGACAAAATTCCCAGAAAGTTTACTTACTGGCAGAATTCCCAGAAAGTCTATTTATTGGCACGTACTGTAAAACGCAACACACACTCACACAAACACACGTCCTCTTACCATAACTCCAAACATCACTTTGATGAGTGTATCTTCGAAACAAGATGCTTTCAAGTGCCATCCATTTTATGGGTGTCTGGATTAGGAGACAAATTGCAAATCAAGCCATACAGATTGGTTTGATTCCATTAATGGAAGAGACAGTGAAAACCTCTAAACTGTAACTTAACAATTCAAGGTGTATCTCTAACTGAATGAGTCATAACAACCTTGGTGTCAGTGTAGACATATTTCTTGTCGTCGGGATAAAGGAGGTCTGCTACACCGTAGTCAGAGATCTGGACCTGGTAGTCGTTCTTCAGCAGGATGTTGCGGGCAGCCAGGTTCCTGTGGACCATGCAGTGCTCCTCCAGGTAGTACATACCCTGAGACAGAAACACATATAACCTATACTCTGACAGCTTATACATAACATTTGGTTGCTCAAAATAATCTGTAATCCCAGCTGCACTCACTTTAGCAATCTGCACACACCAGTTGAGCAGGCGCTGGGGGTCCAGGCTGTTCTTGTGGTGCTTGATGTGCTCCAGTAAGGAGCCCTGTGAACTAAGCTGAGTCACCAGTTGCAGAGTGGGACCTGGACAGATGCCCAGCAGCTTAACGATGTAGGGATGGTCCAGACTGCCCATAGACAGCATATGCTACACAGAGAGCAAGTTGTCAAACACTATATAATTTTTTGATAATTTAATGATACTTATATTGATCTTGTGGTCGGTGTTTTGCATGAAAAAAATCCTCACAATGACGAGTTCCAGGCATCATTGTGAATATCAAAACATTTGTCTTTTCCCTGTCACCATATTCTATATTATGTCAGATGAATTGCTATTTTTGTGATGTTTTAACTTCTTTCAAGAATGTAAGAAGCTGCGATTCTCACATCGGTGATCTCAGTGAAGGTCTGTCGGCCTGAGCTATCCTGGATGGTCTTAATGGCCACGGGGAGCTTCACTGTCTCTCCCTCTGGAGTCCAAAAGCCCTTAAACGTAATTAAGTGCACAGCTGCAGTCACATCAGTTCACATAAGTCTGTGAAACGTGTATAAGCCTGAAATTATAACAGCACATAAATCAGTGGATAATCAATGGATGTACAAAAAGACAAAGAGGTTGATGAATACCTTGTTCACTTTGCCAAAAACTCCCGAGCCAAGGGATTTGATTTTTTTCAGCTCTGACGACCTCAGGATGCGGGCATGAACCTTGGTACCTTTCTCTCCGGGACCCAGTGGCTCGAAGCTCTGAAAAAAAACAAGAAGAATTCCCAGATGATTTTTTTCCTCTCTGAAAACAAATGCATGTAGCAGTAGAAGCAAAGGCAGCTTGTGGCAGCTCACGAGGATGGATGGTCTCTAAAGTCTCACCTCTCCGCTCTCCAGATACCTCCTCATGGCTCTCTTGCGGCGGATGGCCAGGCCTCGGTGGTACAGAACGCCCAGGAAAAACAACACCAGGCAAAATATCAAGCCAGCCGGGACACCTAAAGCTATGCCTGTGATCTGACCACTGCAGAGAAGCATAGAGAGAGATGCTAGTGCTGGGATACAAGGTGGAATAGTCAGAGACAGAACTGAGTAAAGTAAGTTATAGAGATATGATGTGATGATAAAACTTTGCTTTGGCGGAAACTATGGTCCAGATCTGATTTCACATTACAGTAGTTTTGTGTATGAATTCAATTCAATAGGATGTAACAGCTTCTCAACAATGATTTTGAAGGTCACAGGCATAGATAAACACACTAGCTGTCTGCACTCAAATGAAATATGTGAATTGTTGCATATGCAAAGAATTGAAATGTTAAAAAGGTTTTGCATAGTTTTATTTTACTGTATAAAGAACTATAAGGGAAAACCAAAAAAATTGTAGAAATAAGCAAAGGGCATCAGAAATTGAGTTTATCACCATTCTCTGTTGGGCAGAGAGGATGGAAGTGATGAACAGAAGCAAATGGGTTAGTTTCTTAATATGATCTGAATTTTGTCTTAGTTTTTGCAGTTATACTTACATGTATATGTCCAGATTCTATTTCCACTATCTTTATGAAATGAGTAAAGTTAATGTCTCAAAAAAGAGAGAGATTCAAGGGTGCAGTCTGTGAAGTTGAAAGATGCAGCACTTCTTTGTAAAGTGTTCAAAATTGACCAATTGGCAGCACTATCCCCTGTATCACAGTGAGTTGTGGCTAGATCACACATATTGCAGTGTAGTGTTTTATATTCACCAGCAGGGGGAAACACTCACCTACTAACTGGCAGTATTCCTGCCTCTAAACAATCATTTAATCCTGGGCCCCTGCATCTATAACACATAAACACATCAACATCTTCAACATTCATTGACTATGGATGGACACATGAAAATGCACACAAATGCTTTGAGACCAGTCTCACCCCTGAGTGCAGTTGTGATGACATGGTTCGCAGTGACCCTGCCAATTGGGGTATTTGAAGATCAGTCCCCTCTGTCCATCATTCACTCCAGTGGGACAAGAAGACATACAGTAAGGACCATCTCGAAGGTTGGCGCATGCCACACACTTGTCTGCACCCTACCAAAGAAAGAGAGGAAGGCACAAAAATATGGATGAAATTTAGACAGTGTGAGAGAGATTATGTGTAGCTCTATGGGGAGGCATTGTAATCTGCATTGAATCCAGACATAGTGCAAGAAACTGCCTTTGTGTAGTAGGCAACTTATAGCTTGATTCCAACACAGAATAAAATTATTTAGACCATTATAGTTTGCAATATAACGGGCAAGGAGTGGCAGAGAGTCAATACAAAAGAGGTGGGCAGACACTGTAGAACAAACTGAAACTTTAAAAAGGGGTGGCTAAAAATAGAATTTTGAAAAGTGAGCGTGACATGACATGTCCCTCCTTCCCCAGTGGAAATTACACCCTTGTGCTGTAATAAATGTATGGCTGTAAAAGATTATCACATCAAGAAAACATAAAGACAAAATGCCAGCGAGGTAGGACATATTTTATGAGTTTCTGTAGTCAGTCAGTCTGTCATTTTCTACCGCTTGTTCCCGCTGGGGGTCGTGGGTGACTGGAGCCTATCCCAGTGGCTTCGGGCCTTAGGCGGGGTACACCCTGGACAATGGCCAACTCGTCGCAGGGCTGACACAGAGACAGACAACCATTCACACTCACATTCATCCACTAGGGGCAATTTTGTTTTGAGTTATCAATTAACCTAAACATGCATGTCTTTGGACGGTGGGAGGAAGCCGGAGAACCCGGAGAGAACCCACGGTAACACGGGGAGGACATGCAGAGTCCACCCAGAGAGATCGTGTGACGTTGGTCTGGTCCGGGATTCGAACCCACGATCTCCTTATTGGGAGGCAGGAGCTCTAACCGCTAGTTTCTGTAGTCTTGCCCCGCAAAAATACCATGAGTGATAAATTCATCGCTAGAATTCATATGAAGGCAGAAGAGCACAGTGTACTATCAAAGGAAGTAATTACCAGTCCAGTGCAGCTGGCTTTCCCACTCTGAGGCTTACACTCTGGATGGCAGGCAACACACTCGCCATCAGTCTCTGCAAATTCCCTTGGAGCTCTAGGGACACAGTATTAAAAATATATATATAGTTAGCTAAAATGAATAAATTCAACACATTTATGTATCTACTGTAGCTACTCACCGAGTGTAAAAATTACAGCTGCCCACACATGTGCCATCTCGGCTGTAGTTCCTACAGGAGAGACACTGGTCGGGCCCCGGGCCCCAGCAACCTGAGTCTGAACACAACGGGTCACAGACATGGCCTTCTGCAACTGCACACACAACAATGTAAGAAAAGCATCAGGAAACTGCCACAGCAGTACAGTGATCACATTTCACTCAAACTAATAAAATTGCAATATAGAACAAGATAATGTGGACTACATTTTTCTGAGCATAGTACTGTATATATAATATATCAATATAGAGATTGTTCAAAGTATATAGTTTGTTCAGTTGAACAACAGATAACAAATTCAACGTTTCGTATGGATTAAGAGTTTTTCTTGTCAGACCCCGAGCTCGCCTCACCACACTCTGCCAGTGGCCTGTTGTTGTTGAGGTTGTTGACTCGAACTCTGCGGCCTCTGAACAGCTGCGCCCAGTTTACAGTGTGGTGGTAACAGAGGTTGGCATTCTGACTGATGTACACACTGCCGTCACTGATCTCCCGGAGAGAGCGCAGACCCAGTGAGGTAAGAGTGGGGATGCACATCACCATCAGAGAAAAACGCCTTAGGTTAGAGGGTTGGAGGACGGAAGAGGACACAGACAAAAAGAAAACAGAGGTTTAAGTTAGCTGGAGAAAGATTTGAAGTAGAGAAAATGTCAAATAATTACTCAGAATTTGTAACGCTGGTTTTTATCTGCAGATTATGTTTTTTTATTTTTTATTTAGACAAATAACATGTACAACATACAACATATACGGTACATACATACATGCACACTCATGTATCTGTGGGTCAATATGGACACACCAGCCCCCTGGCCGCCAATCTCGACACACCATGGAATTGGCATGTCATAACCAAAAGAACCAACCTTATTATCCCAAACAAATAAGTTAACATATACACATGTATAATACCTACAGCCACCCACCTAAACACACCCAGATTATGTTTTAGTTCTAAACCAAATGGCATTCTGCATCTCGGGTGTCTGTGTTATGGGGATCCCACACACACATACACACACACACACACACAGTCCATACCTGTTCACAGCTGCGAAGCAGCTTAGAGAAGACAGATAGGAGGGTGTAGAGTGTGTGAGAGAGCAGTGATGACACATGGTTATGCAACACACTTAACTTCTAATACAAATAGATATTAGTTTAGGCAAGAACACAAGCATCAGTACCAGCCTGAAGCACAAAGCAGGTTAAATGTAAGTGATATTAAATCATAATGGCTTTGGTTCTGTTTAAATATCTGCTCTTTCCATATGAAAGAAAATCTTGTTAAGATATTATTTGTTTTATCAGGTTAATTTATTGTCTTTTACTGATTTAATTTGAGGGTAGATCAACTTCCTCTAGGCCGGCTCCGACTGACATGTTACTGTTTACTGACAAGTAAACAAGCCTTACTTGTAGAGTGACCTCCCTTGAATGGTAGTGAGACTCGAAAAAACGGACAGATCATTCAGTTCTTTGGGCCACGACTGGATGTTTAGGATATCTGACAATAAAACAGTGTGATATTAAAACCTGTCACCCGGAAGGTAGGAAATCATTTTAAAACTTGGTATGCCTTGAAATATGGTTGAAAGTATTATACAATATTATTATACAGTTAAGTGTGTTAAAACATGCAAAACCATTATCAGGTATTATGATGCATTATTAGCATCAACAAACTTTACTGAATATTCAAACCTGTTATTTCTCTGACAGTGCGAAACACCTCCAGCTTTTTGGCATCCAGGGGTGGGATCTTTTTAAAGTCATCTCTGTAAAGAATAAAAACAAACACTGTGGACAAGTTGACTGTATATCACTGTACTCTGAGATTCTTCAGGCAGGGGCAGACAATTACCCAAGAATCCCCGTGACCAGAAAGTGAAGGCTGCCCTGGATCTTGGTGCAGTTGATGAAGCTGTCGATGTTGCTGGAGTCCACGGTCTGTCTGTGTTCAGCACCAGTGCCCTCGCACACTACGGGGACAACCAAATGCCATCATTAGCTTTGATGACTGACAAATAAACTCAGTGTGAGAAATGGAAAGAGTTTATTAATGTCAACCTTTTGGGCAGAGGCCACTGCAGAGCTCACACTGCCTCTGACCTTCTCTCTCTACCTCCATCTTGTCTGGAGGACAAACGCTCACACAGGAGCTACCATCCACCACAAAATGGGCTACAAAGAGAATGAAAAGAAAGACACTGTTAATAAACTTCAGGTGAGAGAGAAGCATCACTGGCAAAGTTTAAGACCCGGCATCACGTCAGGTCTGATACCATCATGCATGCGTTACAGTGCTGAGAGCAATATGTCGCAGGTTGGTTAAAGCATGGTGTGTCATTTCACAAAAGTGACAAGAAAACATGTTGAGTTGTCAAAAAAACCAAGGCCACTCACTTGGGCACTGGGAGACACAGATGGATCCGTACTGATATTTGGCATTGGGGTTGGTCTCCATTTGAAACGTCTGCTTGTTATAGATCAGCGTCTGAGGACACTGGGGCACACAGGCTCCAGAGTCGTTGAAATGACGACATGCCTATACAGATACACACACAGACACGCACGCACACACACACACACACACACACACACACACACACACACACACACACTTATTATACTTATAGTTTACCAATTTCTTTACAAAATTAGATATCCATTTGATATCCATTTCCAAAATAGCACTATATAAGCTTTTAGGTTGATGTTTAGCAATGCATGGCTCTAGGGATGGCAATATCAGTCTCTTAGCCCACCACGTTGGTTCAGACTGAACTACAGTATGGATTGCCATTACATCTTGTACAGACATTTATGGCCTCCAGACGATGAATCTTTTTTATCTAGCGCCACCAAGAGGTTGACATTTCAGGTTTTGAATGAAATGTCTCAACAACTTGGATGATGGACAAATTGGATGAATTGCTGTGAAATTTGGTGCACAGATTCATGCTTTCTTCAGGATGAATTGTAATAACTTTAGTGATCCCCTGACTTATCATTTAGCGCCACTATCAGGTCAAACAAGCATTGTAATTTGTCGTTTATGCCCATCAGCCTCAGCTGTACTTTGTGTTTAGTGCTAATAAGAAAATGTTAGCATGCTAACAAGCCAAACTAAGATAGTTAACATGGTTGAAATTATAATTGCTAAACATCAGCATGTTAGCATTGTAATTGTGAGCATGTTAGCATACTAAAAGTTAGCATTAAGCTCAAAGCACCACTGTCCCTAGTACAGCCTCACAGCTGTTAGCATGGCTGTACACTCTTAAACTTAAACACCTAGGATTTTTTAAAGTCAGCTACCATGAACTACTGTATTCACAAGCTACAGTATGTTGTTAGAAAATCAAACCCAGAAGACAAAAAATAAGCTAATGTCAAATAATGACAAATTGTTGCTGTTTGGCTGACTGACAAATATCAGATGTGCCAAAAACAAAAGAGTTAAAAATAAAGTGGGTTGAGTGTCTGCAAGGGGATTTCCATACCACACTATTGTACAGTATTACTGTAACAAAAACCAATAGATGCCTGGAATATACGAATTAAATCCAAAGAGAGAGCATGGTTTGCAATTGGATAAAATAGAAATAACCAGTAAAATCCTTAAAATCTTTGACTTTCAAGTATGTATGTTACGATAAGATCAAATGTGATTCGAAGCATGGAACTGAAAAAACTACTTACAAAGCAGTCCACATCCAGAGGGCCTTTACATCCCGCTGCACACTCTATGTGACAGCAGTCCCTGGGGCTCGTTCCAAAACAGCGGCCATTACACTGTGGAGCGCACACCGTCTTAGTCACTGAGACACACAAGAGAGACGGGTTGAACAGAGGTCACCGATGCACACGTGTGTGTATTTTGTGTTGTGTCTTTGTGTGTGCATCTCTCGCTGTCTCTGTGTATTTCTGTCAATGACGAGAGACATTTTGGGAAGAGAAAGAACGAGGAGAGAGATAAAACAGAGAGAAAATCAGGGAGAAAAAAGGAAACAGAACAATTGGACACTCACAGATCTGACATTGGTCTTCATTTGGCCCCCAACAGTAATCTCCACAAGATTTGTGGCATGGGCCTGAGAGAGACAAAGAGAGGAAAAGCCAGAAAGAGATAGAAAGACAGGCAGTACATATGACAAAGAGACAATCTATAGATAATTTGTGGATAAGTGAAATCGAAATATCCTAACACTGACCTCTCTCTCTATTGTGCTGGATGTCAATAGGAGCACTGTTGTTCCTGATAATATCTTGCCAGAAGATCCATGGGCCATAACTTAGATACTTGTTGTTGATAATCTGCACTCCTCCCTCCAGAATCTCTGTGAAGTAATGGGTGAGAAATTATTCAAGCTACAGAGAGAGAGCAGACAGGATATGCTTTAGCAGGCCTTACAGTTACACTTTGAAAAATGCTCCCGAAGATTTGTGAATGTTTTCATATGTAAGTCGCTTTGGATAAAAGCGACTGCTAAATGTAAATGTAACATTCCCACCCACTGCACGGTGAATATCAAATTTTACCTTCAGGGAAATGTTATCGTGTAATAAAATATGAAAGCAACCGATATGAACTTTCCTTTGTTCCTATGTCTGTTGGTCTGTTAAACAAATTTGCCTAATAGCAGGTTCACTTGGCACTTGTTATTTATGCATTGGACTTTTATTTATTCTTTTAATTGTGTATTTATTTAATTCAGCACTGATTCAGCGATTTTATCTCCTGTATGCTTAATGTGTAAACTTTCTGTCACTTGGATTGCACTGGCATACGAACTGTGCCGACTGGCACGGTAAGTATGGAGTGCAACGTTGCTACGACAGGGCCACCCTCGGGGTGTGAGAAGTGACCGCGCTGACTGTTGTCCTGCTGTTGTTGTGTTGTGAATGTGTACCTTTATTATAGCTGCAGGCAGCACTATGAGCCCAAGACAAATTTCCCTCTGGGACAATAAAGTTAAATCTAAATCTAAATTTATTCCCAGTAATGTTTTTTCCCCAGCAATAATGTGCACCACTAATGAACAGTACTTTTTACAATCTCATTTCCCAAAGTAAAGTTTACCATTTTTCTCTGTCTTGTTACCCAGTAACAATATTATTGTGCCCTGTAATTATTAAATAGGTACTCAGTAATTTAAAATATTGCATTGCTCAAGTCCATTGTCACCCACAGTGTCGCCTCCTGTGCCTGGTTCACTCATTCTGTAACATTATTAACTGCCCATATAGCAGCTCTTTATTAAAAAATAGGGTGGCAGTACTGTCAACATTTTGTTACTTTTGCTATCAATCTAGAATGAATAATGCTTTGAAGGATACCAAATAAAGAAATATAAGTTTTGGCTCCCCTCTCCACCCCAAAAAAATTGGTACAGTCCCTGAGTCCAAGAATTTGGAACAGGCTTGGATTAGAGTGGATTAGTATGTACTATACTCTGTGTTACATGGTAAATGGACTGTACTTGTATAGCGCTTTTCTAGTCTTTCTGACTACTCAAAGCGCTTTTACACTACATCACATTCACCCCATTCACACACATTCACACGCTGATGGCAGGAGCTAACTGCCCATCAGTACAACTTAAACTAATCATTCACACTCACTCAGACACCGAAGGCGCAGCTTCGGGAGCAGTTCAGGGTTCAGTATCTTGCTCAAGGATACTTCGACACATGGCCGGGGGAAGCCGGGATCGAACCGCCAACCTTCCGATTGGTGGACGACCGCTCTGCCACCAAGCCACAGCCGCCGTTACATAAGTTTATTTGTTTTTTACATTAAACATCTTTAAGGCTGAGATCCCACCTTGAATATTTTCCGTTGTCCAAGTGACGTCTTGTTGATTCATAGACCTTTTTCTTAACATGTCACAGTAGGAAAAGTACAGATGCAAATAATAAAAAGAATAATGGCAGAATTACATTTAGTGGCTAAAGTTTCAGGGTCCTGGTGTTGTTCATGCTGGCTCGCTGACATACTGTCATGGTTTAGAACAGAGCCTTTGTTAATAGTATTAGTAACACCAGTGCTTTTCCTGCTATGACAAGTCAAACGATCTGCTGTGAAAAAGGCCTCAGATAAACTGCTATTGTAGGATGTCAAAGATTTTGGGAAAAGAGCAGGGGAGACTAAAACTGAGTCCCTGCACTCCTTGCCATAAATCACCACCTCTAGTTTTCACACCCCTTAAGAAGACATCAAGAAATAGCTTACAATAAGTATCAGTTGAAACTGATATTCCCTACATTTTGTCCTGCCAAACCTTCAAAGAGTGAGTATCTGTCAGCTATAAGATCTGTCAACATCTGTCTTTCTCTGCCCATAAAATGGCAGATTTTACGTTTCTTTCCACAATAAAAAACTTAAAGATGCTTACTTAGAAGAATAGCAGGACCTGCATTTTTCTTTTTGGTGCTATTGAGTTTAAATGCCTTCGTTCTCACTGTTTTGAATGCCTAAAGTCTCAGAAAATCACCCTTTACACCTTGCATATATGGCATTTTTTTGTCCAATGCGTCTGTTTTGCCATTAACCCACTTTACCTGTCAGATTCGCGAGCCCCAGCTGCCGCAGGCCGTTGGAGCCGTCCTTGGGGTAGTTGAAAAAGACAGATAGAGCAAAGCGTCTTTCGTAAAGGCTGTTTCCTCTGATGACCCGTAGTTGCCCAAGAGGAATCTCCTGAAAGTGGTTCATAGCAATGAGGACATAGCCAGTCACCTCGCGGATAGTCTGGAGGGAAAAAAGAGAAGTACACTTCTACACTTTGTACATACCAATGAGCTTAAAGACATTGAGTTTGAATGGATTTTTTTTACCTTGAGGAAGGAGAAGTCCCAGTTACTCTCAATCTGAGTGATCTCTAGGTTTCCCATGATGATCTTGCAGCCATCATACCGGTCCTTAATCAGGTTGTACTGATTCTCCTGAGAACCTGTGGAGCTCAGTCCGTTCTGCGTACCTGGACACACCACTGACATATACAGGGAGGAAAGACACTACTCTAAGTTTGACAAAAACAAGGGGTGCTCGAAGGGTTATTTAGGAGATTGGTGAAGAGAATTGTGGGTCACCTTATCACTTTTACCTGCTATACTACATGTGTTAGGACCATGATGCCCTTGTGTTTTTGAATTTATTTTTCCTAACTTTCCCGGGAGCCATCGGTGTTCCATTGCCATTGCAACGTAATGCACTACATTACAATGCAGCTATAATGTGATTTTGACAAAGATTAATGAGAGTCTGCTCATTTATTTTAATACCATACAGAAATTAATGTAAACCAATGGCAGCTTGGAACAAACAACAACAACAACAAAAAATCAAAAACATAGCATGCAGTTGAAAATGATTGGCTGCTAAGGAGCCTGAAAAAACACTAGTAGTTCTTTAAAGGTGAACAAATGGTGAATATTTGAGTGCTAGGTTTCTATTGCTCTCAAAGTATTTCTGGGTTTGGTGAGTCTTCCTGATGATGTGTGTGCTGCTGTGTTGTCTGGAGCGTTTCATGTGAAGCAGAGTAAAACAGGCAGGCTGTAACCCTTTAACATGGAGCAGTCCAGGCCTGGAGTGGAGAATGGGGGTCAAGGGAGTAGGGCTTTTCTCAAACAAAGTGTCTCATTGTGATAAAGCTATAAATGTGGACAGTGTGTCCCAGTGTGTGAAGAGTGATGCAGTGATAGACAGTGCTTCTGTGTGTGTACATGTGCGTATGTGTGCGTCTGAGGGGTCTGCTTTGCTGAGATCATACCAACAGACAATGGGCCATGTGTGAGTGGGACATTCTGGCAGAGGGAAGGGAAATATCGTGAACGGAAGGAGACATACACACTATCTCGTACTGACCAACAAAAACTGTGGCACTGGCCCATTATTATGTGCAAAGATTAGGCACCTGCAGCAGTGAACACAACTTACATTTCCTTTCTTCATTGAGAACATACATAGTTATAAACCAGAATCTTCAAGCTGCACTAAAGTTAAGGTGATCACCTCCATAACCCTTTAAGGCTTTGCATGTATTTTTATGGAAAATGAAGAAGTATAACCCATATCCTCATGCATTTACGCATTCATGTATGGTTTTCTTGAGTAAACATAGGCACTGAATATTCTGACTATAAGCGCAATTAAAGCTCACATGCATGCACAAAACACATGCACAAGCACTCATGCTTTAATACAAACAACTAAATAACCTTTAGGAAAGGTTCACATGATCATGAACAGGACCAGTTGTCCTCAGTAGCTTTATACAACTGGAATTTTATTGCCATCCAGGCAAGTTTATCTCTACCGGGGCATTAATGTCACTGCCATTCATCACTAGCAGTATATAAAGTGGTAATATGACTCTAATCTAGAGCCTTGATTAGAGTCCACCAATAGCAGTAAAAAAGCTCTCAAGGAGGAGAGCACAGAAAATTACTATGTGATCTGAGACAAAGGAGGGTTAATAGTCTATAAAATGTAGCCCTGTTAACCTCTGACTAGTCTAGATATCATCCATGTTAATTATTCTATTCTATTCCACAAAATATAGTTGCATACCATAGTATAAGCTGTGACCTTCAAAGGCAGGCAAATGCTGAACAGTAACTTCCAACAGCAGGGGAAAAAACTTACAGTAGCAGAATTCATACAATTATGGCAAAAATATTTCTGATATGGAATTATAAATTCCCCTACCTTCATGGGTTTGGGATGATGCTGTTTGCAGCCTCCACGATAATGTCACACACAGTAGGCCTAATATGACTTGCCACCGGATCATGTTGATGTCGAATTAGTGAGGTATATTGTCATATCATGGAAGTTTAGGTAGTCCCCCGAACAGCCAATGTTGTGTAGGAAAGTATCGATGTACGAAAAATAACCGATAAATATATATAACAAACCAAAAAATATTCAGGTTCCACGCTCTGTAAGACGAGAGGGAAAGAATCCGATATCATGTATCCAGAATGATGGAGAAATGCAACTCCATTAAAAATCGCACATAACATTAGTAATAAGAGCAGAAAGATCGCGCTAATTGCGAAACTTACAACGGCGAACAAGTGGCAGATTATTTTGATGCTGGGTTTTCCCTCCCAGACAGGGACATGTGATTGGCCAGGAGCCCGATTTATTCACCAATCAGAGATTGGTCCGTCATTTTTTTAACGCGCTGCAGCCTCAATTGTTGCACTGAGCATCCGAAACGGGTAACATCCTGTTAGATTTAGGTGGAGTATTTAATAAGAGATCTGCATTGATTTTAGTTTCTCTCACATACAAATAAAATACCTCGCAACAAAAACACATTTGGCCTACATAGAAAAGATGAAGCCGAGTAACATTTAAACGACTGAATCATCAGACTCAAACTTTTACTTTTAGGAAAGCCGAGTTGATTGCTTTTGGTTATAAGAAATATGCAGCTTCTAATATGGCAAACAAATGCTTGTGATCTTAACCTCTTGCATGTGCACAAGTGTGAATACCATGTCCCCTATATGTCCCTCTGTGTGCAGTTATTTTGGTTTCATGTTGTCAGCTGCTGCATGTGGATGCAGTGCTGTGGTCTCCCAGTCAACACCCAGTGCTGTGAGTGGCTGCACTGTTTTCCCTGTAAAGAGCAGTATTGTCCCCACAGCCCTGTCAACTGGTTAATCACCTCTTTGATGCGTATGGAGCTGCCTGTCACAATGGACGCATTGTCTGACGGTCAAGTGACTTCTGAACCCCAAAACAAGAACATGCTTAATTTGAGAAAATGGACTCTGAGCAGGCAAGATTCATAAACACGGAGCTGTGAGTGAAAATGGGGACTCGTTAATGGATGGATAGCAGTAACTGTTTCTGACAGATGTACTGTGAATCTTATTTTGTATGAGAGAGAGAGATGGTCGAACTGTTGCTCTTTTTTTGGAGGTATCCCTATATGGAAAATTCAAATAATAGTGGGACTTCAATCATAATTTTTTAAAATCAATTTTCAATGAAAATGTGATTGTAATGTTGGTCTCTTCATCCATCTGACAGGTTCAGTGATAAAAGCCACTGAATAAAACAATACAAAGTGTAAAATAAAGCTTTTTTTTTTTATTGTGACATGGTTTAAGCACACATTATTTGTGCATCAGGCTGTACCATGAAGTTGAACTCATAACTGCCCTCCTCCAGCAGTTTTCCATCCAGCAGGAGGAGACAGAGTCTGAGGATTGGTGCTCTGATATCAGAGCTGCCTCAGTGCCTGTGGGAGGTGGACTCTCAGCCAGTGTTTGCACCTACATGGCTGTTTTTACATTATCATTCTTCGAGTCATTCGCTTTGGTACAGTCTCTCGCCTGTGCCTGTAATGAAATGATCAGCTGGGATGTGGCCACTAACCCTAACCCTATTGAATGATGGAAAACTTTACAGACCACCATTACTCAGTGTTGGAAGACATTTTCACAAGTTGAGTCAGTTGTGTAGTTACATAAACTGCAGACAGTGTGAATTTTTCACTTTTGCTCAGTAAAACAGTATAAAGTGAAAGTATCACAGAGGAAATTAAACTATAGTGATACCAAACAAATACATTTCTGGTGATTATATTTCACACTTTAAGGAAGGTTTCTCTGTTTTCATGTCAAGAAAAGTGGCCTCCATAAAGGCCAGATGATTCCATGGTTTCTGCAGAGTCTGGCAGTTTCACAACGCCACCATGGTGTCAGCTGCAGTGTCAGCCGCAGTGTCAGCCTTGGTGGCCCTGTCCCTTCCATGGTGAGCTGTGGGGGTGACTGCTGTGGCCTTTTGCAGTTGCCACTCCCATCAGAGATTGATGAATTGATTGTCGGGTTGCTGCCAGTGTGTCTGTGCCCTGGGCGAAGGCGTCCGGGTTACGGGTGAGAATCCCAGCTATGGCATCCTCCCTGGGGCTACTATTGTAGCCATCCTGCAGGGGGCCCTGGGGGCTGGTGGCCCCGGGAGCAGCTCTGACCCACATACTGCTGTCACACCCCTAGAGACACAGCAGCACTCTCCTCCACATGGACCTCTGATTGGCTCAGACAAAATGACTCTCTGCGGAGTGCAGCAATTTCACAGGGAAACTACCTGATTGTGCCAAACTTCTCTTGATGGCAGCAGTTAGGAAAGGCCAAAAGTGGAAGACGACATAGATCCATGTCCTTCCCACCTATTTGACCTGCTCTTTCCCTGCCCATGTCTACCAGTACATGTCCAATGATCAAGCTTGTAATATGTGTCGGTAATTAATCTGGCTTTAGCCTTAGCTGACAACTGATAACATTTGCTGAGTTAAAATGAATCCTGAAGTCAGAACCTTCGACTAAGTCCTCCTCCACCCAAAAATGTGTTTTCCTTATTGTAACTTCACGTGGATGTTTGACCTTCACTGTGCTGAATGATGTATGAGCAGAGTTTGAAATTAGAAGGCATTCATCTGCGGAGGGGAGAGAGAGTCTCTCCGTGCTCACCTTAAATCTGAGTTTAAAACGTGTATGTATGTGCATGATTTTGTGACATCACACCAAGTTTGGAAGTCAATCGTGTTCTAGTATTCAACATACACTAGTGTGATGTTGAAACTTGAAGCCTCAAGTGCACGTATGCTAAGAATGGACTTCTCAGGGAAGTATGGGGGAGACATCTTGTTTCCAATAGTTAAACCTCTGAAATGAACAATATTTGCACGTTCATAGTTTCTGGGTTTTTCAGTGAGGGAGGAGTGGGTGTAACTTTTTTTACTTAACTTTTTGTGGAAAAACCATATCAGACACAAATGATTATTCAAAGAAAGCATTTTTAGGTATTAAAACGTGTGTGGAGGAGATCTTTAAATTATGGTTGAGCAAAAGTGGGGGAAAGGCTGAGATCTAAACAAAAAATAAGATAAGCACAATCTTATTATAATCTCATAACCTAAGTGTGTATGATAACAAGGTGAAAAATGAGGAAGCCAAAGAAAATTTGTGTTTTGGTCTTTTTATTGATTGATCAATGGAGTGCCAGGAATCATTAAATCATTCAACACCAGTTTGTGTTGTTTATATTACCTCCTCTTGATAATATTCCACTAAAACAAATAAATCCATTTTCAATTTGTCCCTTTTTGAATGAACGTTATCAGTTGGAATGTTCTGCAGTCTTGCTTTTCTACACTTTGTCAAGTCTGCCAATAGTCATTGAAAGGAGGATGTTAAGCGTCAGCAGTACTGTGAGCGGATCGGTGTTACAGAACATGGGTGAATGTTGGACATTCCTACATACAAACCGGTTTTATCAAAGAGGAATCAACCACTGGCAATATAAGGCCACAAAAACAATGTTCACACCAAACTGAATGTAATAGAGGGCACATCACACACACAAGCTGCTGTCAGTTATTCATATCTGCCAACACACTGACCCCAATATCTACAGGTGTATCAACAACACTTTCAATTTGACCACGAATGCCATGGTATACTTTTGTTGTTACATACACATATATACAGTTGCGCTGACATAGAAAAGCATGCTTTTGCATATTAGAGGGTTGTTCGGTAAACTTCACACTAAATCCATAACATTTACCAGTACAGCATTGTTCTAACCAGCAGCAGTAATTTAGACTAACAAATATAGTCTGAGGAAACAGGCTATAATAATTCACTTTTATTACAGATCTTGTACAGTATTAACATGCCTGAAGATGCAGTATTACTATCATCTTTTCTCCTATTCTTTCAAATTATGTGATTTGTGTGAACACTCAAAAAGACAACTGTCTGATCTAGTTAGCAAATTAGGAGCACTAAAATCAATACTTGCCTTTTGGTCCAAAATAAGTAAATACTCCATTCAAAAATACGAGAAAAAACAGACGTTACATTTTTGTACAACAATAATGCATTTAGAGTTATTTTGTGCAACGTGGTACACAGAGATATGGTTAACACAAAAAAAACACATAATGTCAGGCCAACTGGAGATGAATAAATTATGATGACAAGCGAAATGAGTTCTTTTGACAGATATAGTGCAGCTGCTCGCACAAACTGACTTAAAACATTCAAAACCATGTAAGCGCTCTAATATTACCAATGACATGCTCTGCTGAATCACTCTCCACAGGGCAGGCCGATAGCAGGGTTTTTTTCTAAGCCACAGAGCTGGTACAGTGTTCCTGTTCTGTCATCTGTATCAGTTCAGCTATCACACCTCGATGATGCTAGACAAATAGTTTTAACCCTTATTGAACCAGGCAAGTCGACCAAGAACAAATCTTTATTTACAGCAACGGCCTGCAATGGTTCAGAGCTCTTACAAGCCCACGAGCCAGAACTGGAATATCTCCATGCAGAATGGGAAGCGGTAATATACAGTGATACCAGGGCTGCTTTTTTTCCACTAGCTGCCTTAGCAGTAAATGCACATTGCAATAAAGGGAGAGAAACCATGTGATGCACTTAAAAAATAAAAAAAATAATAAAAACTTACAAATGAAATTGTTTAAGCCTGTTAAGTATGTCATCATGTTTTGTGTTTAGTAAAATAAATAAAATTCAAATAAAAAATAAATACATTGAAATAAAATCTAAAATAACTTAAATGTATAATAAAATACAAATGAAACTCTGAAGAACCTAATTTGGTGGTGGTAAAACATTGGTATGGACAGAGAATGACAACTTTACATTTATCTGAGCCTGTATGAGTATATTGTTTTTAAACAATGTGATAGTATTCTGAGATATTTGTAGTACTCTCACTATACTTTTATGACATTCTTTATAATTTACATTGAGTTTACAGTATCTGAGGGAAGGTTGCTCTGCCATCATGAGTCTACAGCATAGCTTTTTCTGAACAAATCAAAAGGTGATGGAGGTCAAAGGTCATAAAGACTGAAAAGTAAGGGAAATACATATGCCTTTACAGTAACATTATACTATTACATCCCAATATTTATGTATTCAGCTTATAAGATTGTAAGTAATTTAGGTAAAATTTGACACCGTTGGTTGGTAAATATTTAAAAACCCTCACTGCAGATCCAAACAAATTAAACTAATCAAAATAAAGAGATTAAATGAAAGTGTTTTTGGGGGGAGAAAGCCATTGAGTCACCCCCTGGGAGCTTTTCAGCACTACCTCTCCATGTAAGCACAATGGATTCACTATAACCACTACCTGGAGCTGGTACCCAGGCTCTTCCCCACTCTATTGACCGGAACCTTCACTTTTTGTTCTTCAGCTGATTGGCCAGCCAGTCCAGGCCCTCGTAGAGACCATCTCCACTGGTGGCGCAGGTGGCCTGAATGTACCAGTTGCGGTGGCGTAGGGAGTGCAGGCCCAGCTTGTCTGTGATCTCTGCAGCATTCATGGCATTGGGCAGGTCCTGAACAAAAACCACATCAGGTGTGAAGTCTCAGTTAGTAAGGAAACGGGTGCAAGAGCGCAGAAAGTAGGGAATACAAAGGAGGAGACACAAGGAAGCCTATACCTGTTTGTTGGCAAAGACGAGAAGAACAGCATCCCGCAGCTCGTCCTCAGCTAGCATCCTCATCAGTTCCTCCCGGGCTTCGTTCACCCGCTCACGGTCATTGCTGTCCACCACAAAGATCAAACCTGCAGGGAGAGATAAGAGCTAGAGTCTTTTTAAGGGTTAAACTAAACAAAACCATCAGCTCTACTATGCTAGTATCAATTTCATCCCCCTTTCTAACAATATGCTGACATCATATTGTTTTAAAATTATATTGCTGAACCAAGTTCAATCATTGTCAAGGCTTTCAACATGACTAAGACGATAATGATTTGAAACAGTTGGAGGCTGTACGCAAATGACCTCATCTAAAGGATCAGTTAAATATGCCCTCAGGTGCTGGGGGGCGAGCGTGTGCTGCAGGATCTGCCACAGGACTGAGCGGCCTCCAACACGGCCAACTAGTGTATCATCAAAGGGGCTGCTGGTCCGGCTCACCCTGGGTGTTCTGGAAGTAGTGCCTCCACAGGGGACGGATCTTGTCCTGGCCACCCACGTCCCACACGGTGAAGCTGATGTTCTTGTACTCCACTGTCTCTACATTGAAACCTGAATAAAAAGCAAATCAAAATGAGTGACACAAGCTGGGTGAACCCCAGTGGCAGGCATTTGTCCAAACGCTATCAGTAATTAATTTTTTCCTCACACACCGATTGTGGGGATGGTGGTAACGATCTCCCCCAGCTTCAGCTTGTAGAGGATGGTGGTTTTCCCAGCAGCATCCAGCCCCACCATGAGAATCCTCATCTCCTTCTTGCCTATCAGGCTCTTCAACAGGTTGCCAAAGATGTTTCCCATGACGACTGGCGGCTCTCACCTCAACTGCAACAGAACTGTCACAGAGGGAACTGAAGAGACCACTTTCCATACATAGCAACATAGCAACCACAACAATCCGTGAACCGTATATTAGAAAGTCAAAACCACATTAAAAAAAACACACACGGTGAGACACGGTAGCTTATAAAAAGCAATGCTTAACATTATCACCTCGTTAGGGCTTGAAGCCACCTCAGAGGAAAGCCAATAAAAGCATACTTCACACCTCGGCATGCGGCTGACCTGACTTAAAGGCTGTTGCTTTACACTTTGATAGCTTGCTGGGGAAACCGGCCACCATACTGGATCTCTGTTATGTGGATCCCCTTTCATGTGGTGCAGAGTAACCACCTTTTATACGGGCAATCGAATAAATGCCAGGGTAACAATCCATTCATGTTACATAAAATGACACATAACCTAAGTTTGTGAGAATGTATGGCGCCCACAGCCTATCCCATTAAGGTGAGAGGTTTTGAATTTTACTTTCCTGTAGTCCTTCTTGGTATGGCCCCTTTAACAGGCCACCTCTGCTGTCAACTCGTGCTAACGAATTCTACCTGAGGTGCATTTAACAGGGAGATTCCAAAATTATGAGAAGATGCATCCACAGCCTACTGTGCGGCAGTTGGAGCCCCCCCCCCCCTTTTTTTCTCTAGAAAGCTTTTATTTTGCATGAATGACCATCTCAGCGCTTGTAACTGATGCTGTTAGTCATTTATATTAAATGCACCGGCTACAGCTGCTAGTATAGCCTGTTACAGCTGCAGTGGCCGCACATCCATGTACGTCTGTCATAACGCGAGGGGAAGGCGGCTGATGCTGCAGCCCGAGCAGGCGATGCGTTTGAACGACGTTTATAGCGTGAAACGATAATTATTCGAGCTTATTTATCTAGCAACAATATTAGCTAATGCCTTCAGTATTGAAAAAAAAAAAAAATTCTCCGGGTCAATTTGTGTGCTGTAATCCCCTCGTACAGTCACGACCAACGCACCACTTGGCCTGATGTCGTACATTAACGGCTGTTAATTTCCCAAGAAGCGTTACAAAGCGACAAACACGCTGCGGTCACCTTTATCACTTGTATACATCTTTGAGCATTTGCAGTATTTGCATCTCATTCACACTTACCCGTCAATGGCAGGCAGGCTACCAGCTGGACTCAGGCAAAGGACTGGATGATAGTCTCGCGATGAGCAACGCTTGTGATACTGTGTATTCTCGCGGTAGTTGGGTTGTCAAGAACACTTCACACATTTGTCATCGATGCCAGGAGTACTGCTGGAGGGCGACTGTAATTTAATTATCTCTTCATAAACCGTGGAAATGATTGTATGTAACATCAGCATCAACCTGCTTAGTGACTTAACCTGCTTTTGTGAAATCCAACGCTTCCAAGCTTTTTAGACATGATTCACACACGGTATCCTTTCTCACAAATAGACATTGCATACATGTGTTTAATGGTATCCGTGTGACAGTGTGTGTTCCACCAGGACACCAACAACTAAACCAATATGAAATGCTGCAGAGAGTCTGCAGGCAAACATGCTTGAATAATTAAAACAGGAATCATCTTAATGAATAAGTAAATGGCTGACTGTAATAGGATGCCAAGTGATACTTCCTGGCAGCAGCCCTCTGTGTGTCACATGTAATGAGGTGACAGGAGGCAACAAAACACAAACTGAATCAGTATTATAGCAGGTGACTAACCTTGAATGCGGATTTTGTTAAGGTATCATATTTCAAAAGATGATACTGTACATTTATATGGTTTTACAGGTGACAATACACTTGGAATTGGGAAGGAACTTCACCTCCCTCCTAGATGTGGGTTTAACCCATTAACCATCAAAACCCAACCCAGTGTGATTAAATGACATGCCCATGACCATTCCCACAGCCACAGGTGAATCCAACATTTGCCTCCCTCTTCCTCTCTGCTGTGTGTCAGTCAGTGGTCAGGTGATAGATGTGTTTATCAATTCAGTGGTGGAGGCAGAGGAATAAAGAGAGGAGCAGATGTTTGCAGCTGCAGGCCAGATTATGGGGTGGAGTGGATGGTGGGGGAGCCTGCCGAGTTTGTGTGCGCGAGAGGGTTACAGGGGGGTTACAGCGGGCTCGGGTGGTGGCAGGAGAGGTGGGGCGGGGAGTTTTGACTTAAAGGAGCCTTTCCTCTGAAGTGTCTGCCAGCGTGCACCCCAGCAAACACAATCACAAGTCTCGCTGGTTCTGCTAGCTGAACTAATGAGGGCCTGCGAGTTGAGGGCAGGGGCTTTGATGTTCTGGGTAGCTTGCTCCTTGTGTTTTCTCTCCCGCGCTCCTTCCCTGCCTGTCCCACATCAAAAATGAAAGGGGGGTTTAGAAGCAGATGTTTTGAGGCATGTATTTATACTGAGTACACTTTATTCACCCCCTTCTCCATACCCCATTTGTCCTTTGCTTCTGCATCTCCGCTGTATGTACAGCAAGGATCTATCTCCCTATCTTTATATCCAACTAAACACACTAAATCGCCTTACTTTATACATATAATCATCCTGTCAATCAAAGTGGGTAACTTTTATCTCTCCTAACTTCCTCTCTGTGCCTCCCTCTCTTTAATTTCAGCCCAGTCTGGTTGTCATTACTCGGGGGGCAGTCAATGTGTTGCTATGCATGTGTCTATGTCTGCAGCGATGAGGGGGAGAATGGGGAAGAGAGAAAAAGAGCGCAGAGAGGGAGAGACAGCAATCCCAGGCTGTCCACCAACCTCTGTCTCACACATGGTAGAAACAGTGACAGGAAATTCCCTTTTCGCAGCAGCTCCAGGGTGAAATGATAATGGAATGAAGAAATGCAAACCAGAAATCCATTCCCTTATCATTCCACAGCAGTCGCTGTCTCCGTTTTATTCCCTCACTAAATACCAAACAGACAGAACAGTCGATTCAGCCACTGGCACTGCCATTCCTCAGGAGTCAAGGGATACTTACCAAAGTCCTACAAACAAGACTTAATTGGCATTAAATCCTATATGACAGAAGAGGTTTTCTCAGCAGGCCGATCGTGGAGACAGTTTGGATCATCTGAGATATCTAGGAATGCCGCTGTCGTAAATTCAGGCAGGTGTTGACATTAGCGTTTTGCTAAATCTGCAGTGTAACTAGAATGAGAGTGCAAATCACTTGGGTCACCAGGAGTTCTGTCTGACATTTCATATGCACACACCCAGCATGCATGTTTTTGTACATCAGTGCCAGTATTTCTACATGTAAGTGTCTTTGTACATGAACGCATGTGTTTATGTGCCTGTGTTTATGTTTGTGTAGTCTGTCTCCCAGGTAACAGGGACACAGCGTTCCACGTGGTCCCTTCTTTGGCTATGAACTCTGGACAGATGATCCCCTCAGATGCTCACACGGCAAAGACTGGTATAATCACCCCCACTCTCTGCTCTCTTGATGCTTCTCTCCAGTAATAAAAGTCATACTTGAAGGAAACAATATCCTGCAGCCATAAAAAGTCCTTCTCTCAGCATGAAGCGGCCATAAAAAGGGCTCTCACCTCCCAAATCTGTAGTGCGTAGAACTCACCCCCCATTTACACAGCAACAGACACACACACACTCAAACATACACACACCCTTAAGCATCAGTTCAAGACTAAAGCAGGTCCATCTCTCACTTTGACATGTTCTACATGTGGGAAGAATCTAAGGAGTGCTCAGAATGATGAAATGGACAAAAGCAAGAACAGAATAACAAGAGCTCAGTCATGATTTCATGGGAAAGTGACACACATCACATCACAGTTATATCAAGAGGACGCATATTCACATGATATGAAAAAACATGACCACGAGCGACCACTCGCATTAAGTAATTACTAGTGTTACAATGATGTAAATATATCAGAATGATTAGTTGTTCAGTGTAAGGAAGTGAAGGACTGAATTTGTCTCCAAAACTGATTTTGTATCAACTTTCACATCTTGAGTTTTACAAGTATACAAGCTTTGATAAGCTTATGTGCTTTCTGTCCCGTTTCTTCTAGGAGAAAGCTTTCTATCCGTTAATCTAGCCTTTATCTATCTTTCTTCTTCTATAAGTAAAACCCCTGTCTAGAAAGATTTTGAGACTGACTCCCAAATAAGTAGTATCACTCTGTCTGAGTCAGAGGTGCAAAATATACAAATGGAGTAAATATCTTGGAGATCATTAGAAGAGTAAAAAGATAAATTGCAATGAGACTTTGTTGTCTAACAGCACTGGTTCCCCATCCTGAGCCACTCGCCCAGCACAAGTCTGTCATTAACTAGACCCAAAAAGACAGGCTCCAACACAATAATAATATTAATAATAAAAATAAATTTACAAATGTACATGTACACATTAAAATACACAGCTACTGTACAATGAGATGAGTCAGCACTGAGACATTGAAATAGAAATGCTTCCTGCTATTGCTCGTTGTTGTTTTGTGGGATAGAAAAGGTGGGGTATAGGCCATTTTCATGGCTGAGAGGGCAGCGTCTAAACAGACCATAGCAAGACAAATGACATGAGTCACCTCTTCAATCTCTGACTTGGCATTTTGAGAATAACAGCGGCTACAAAGAGAAAATAGATCCCAGATGATGGACCAAAAAAAAAAAAAAGGAAAGGTGGGGATAAACAGATTCTCTGGGAGCGTTACACAAGGAGCAAAACAAACGCTCGAACAACAGGAGTGGGCGAAGGGACAGGCTCGCCATCTTGAGTCCTGGATGGGTAAAGGCAGCTGGGACTGGGAGAACTGCAATCTACTTGCACACGTTGACCCACTCTGTGAGACGACACTCTTCACACAGCACGTAGCAACACCAGTGGAACCTGCAATTGCAGCGCTCGCTGCGTGTCTGTTTCAGGATGTTGTGTCCACGGCCACAGCACAGCGAGCTGCAGCTATCTGTGCTGTAGCTGGTTTTGTTGCAGATGCGTCCTTGTGTGCCCGGAGAGTCTACGGACGCATCGTGCTCACAGAAATCAGGAGACTTCTCAAAATACACCAGCTCTCTGGACATGCTTCGACGACGACCTCCATTGAGTCCCCCTGTGCCCCTGCTGGCACCATTTCCTGTTCGAGGGTTGAAAACCCCATTGTTCTTGTTCTGGGAGTTGACAAAGATGGCTGACAGGAACCTTTCCTTGAGCAGAGAACCCACAAGCCGGAACTCTGGAGACACATGCCAGCAGGTCTTAAACTGACAGCTCCCTGATGTGCCATGACATTTGCACTTTCTCTTCATGTTGTCAGTCACGATCTGCGTACAGAAAGGTAAACAATGTAAGCAAATCAGAAATGCCACGATGACTCTGATGATGATATATGCCAGTGACGAGCAAGACTGCTCTCAGCATTAAGAACACAGTGGATAAGCATATTAATCACCTGTCGTCCCATCCGGTTGTTATGTATCCTCATGCGAGCGTGGATGTCTCTTGGAGACCCGCGTGAGTCGAGCCAGTCCCTTGAAAAACGGTCCCCAAAACGGACGTCATGACTGCAGCCCCCCCACTCCCAGGTCTCCTGCATGGAGCTCAGCTCATCTGGTAAAGGCTTGAGCAGGGCGGAGGGGTGGGTGGAGCGCAGGTTAGCAGGCAGGTCGCCATGGTGACCGTTTAGCTCTGAGGGTAATGACCGTGCCATGCCGAGACCTAGCCCACCCTTCTGCAGGGTCTGCAGCTGCAGCTGTGTGAGTTTCAGCCGGATCTTGTCATCGTCCTGGCGACGCTTGGCCTCGCAGCCACAACCCTGCAGCTTGCCCATGCTGCAGGCCGAGGCCACTGAGTGAGCCACACCCGCTGCCAACAAGGCCAGGGAGAAGGCACTCTCGCGAAAACCTGGAAGCAGGAGATACACACTCAAAGAGTTGAAAATGATGAACAGTGGAGCTCTAAAACCGTCCTGTGGCTTGCCTCAGGCTCTCACCCCTGTTGAGGATGGTGTTGTGGTGGGGAAGCTTGCCAAGGCCCTCCAGTGAGGAGCAGTTCCAGCGCTGGTCCCGGAGCTGGTGCTGGCATTCGTGGATGGCCACCTGGATGCCCTGCAGAGCGGAGGCAGTCACATCGGGGCTCCGCACACACATCCGCATCTGACGTTTACTGAGGCCTGCCAGCCTCAGACAGACTGAGTTAGGGGTTAGCACTGGATCTCCTGCCACCTTCAGGCTGAGGATATCATTACACAGCACCCTGAAGAGAAACAGAGAGTTGGGGGCCGGTCATCAGAGTTGGTCAGGAGTTCATTAGTCAAATCCAGAGAAGTATGTGGCAATGGATAGATGATTTGTATAGTTAAGAAAATTAGAAATATAAAAACCTGGAAAGATTTAAGAAGGATAGGCCTATACAACAAAATGTATCTCATCTCTAAGGGATTTGCTGAATACACTTAGCAATACAATGTGTTAATCAATTGCACAAGTATTTACTACAGTGTTTCTACTGATGTTGCTTAAAGCAGGGGAAAATATAATTCTAAACAGATCATCCAGCTGAGAAGTCCCAAAAGCAGAGCGCAAATTGGCAAATACATCTTATGAAGAAATGACAACTGTGGGATTTATGTTAAATTCCTTATGGCATTGTTCAGACTTGTCAAAGGCTACAAAATTAGTAAACATTGATTCCATTGTTTCAACATTGCACAAAATCAGCCTGTGAAATCAGAGGCAGATGTTTCACCTTTTAACTAAATATGTTAAATATTCGTTTAAATCATACAGTCACACAGTAACTTCCCTCAACTCTTGACGAATTCCATGTAGCCAAAACCCGCGTGTAACATCAACTCTGCTGGCGCTCTCAAGTGCACTCACGTTAATGCAGGTGACATGAGTGCTGCTGCCAAAATCAGGAATTGGTCCCAACGGAGTTTGTTTGATAGCTCCATTTTGTTAAGCGTCTTTCGCGACGTGACATTAAAACTCTGGTAATAACGTCCTGTATTTAAGAAGAATATCAAGAAGAAGAAGAGTGGAGTATTATCGATGCACCGCCAAACGACCGAAGAGTGAAGACGGAGAACAGAGGAGCTCGGGGGCGAGAGTAAACGCGAGGGGGGAGAGAAAGAGGGGAGGGGAGGAGATGCCTCTACAGGCGGCTGTTTGCAAAATATGAGAGTTGGATCACCAGTTGATCATTTTATTATTTGAGAATGTGCTCATTCGTCCAAGCGTAAAATGACGTAGCCTATCCAAACTTTTACGCACTTTCCAAGCCGTGCGTACAAACGGTCCCACAACGTTTGGGTAGGTAAACACTAAACCACTGGATCATATAAACATGTTTAATAGGATACAGAAATATGAATGTATTTAGCTTTATATTGGTGGGTCGGTAGATTGTGTGGCATAGAATTCCATTTTTTTATTTTTTATTTTGGAGAGAAAGAACAAAGAAACGCTCAGTAAAATGAAATATAGGAAGTCAAAGCAGATTTTGTTCATAAAGGGGTGGGTTAAATGATAGATGGGGGGAGGGGAGAGCTGCTGGTTCCACTGTACGACAGGGAGGCAGCAGCAGGCAGGCGGCTCCGACCCTCCAACAATACTGTTTTTAGTCGTGTGGTCCCCCTTCCTCCCATCTCCATCAGAGCGGCTGTTCTTCATTGTTGTGTTTGGAACAACTTCACTTTGTCACTCCAAAGTCTTTAGTTCAAAGTATAAAATTATATGCATAAATTAAGGGAGTGACAGGTTTGATTTTTGTGATTATTTATCACATTAGTCCATCACATGCATCACAAAAATCAAATGGCAAATGACACTTATGGATTCATTAAAATGGTTGTTTATAGAAAATAGGGCCTTAACGGCTTTTTAACGTCTTATGCATATTGAAGACTACCGTTCAGCATCTCAATTATCTATTAAAATTCGTCTTTCATGCTCGGTAATGACTAGGCCAATTAAACCCGATGCCAGGGCCTTCTGTTTGGACATGGTGAGGGTGATGTGGCCGCTCGGCGTCGGATCAATCAGTTCAATGATCCAAATTAAGCACAAACAAACGCTGCTACTGAATCAACAGGTCAGTCACGCATACAGTGAGACTGCTAATTATCCCACAAATTAAAGCTGTTTTTATCAACCACACTTTAAACAATAATAGACACTGCCGTTGGAACTGAGAAGGTGCATGTGGGCTACTTTCATAAAATTAAGTTAAAACCCCCCTCGAACACGGTTCGCATAGTGACACCAATTCATCTAATCTCCTTCCATTCCCTAAGCTGCAGCAATGAAAAGTGCATTAGCATTCTGCCTTGGCGTGTATATCTAAGTGGCTTAAAAAGTGATTTGAAGTTGATTTGTATATAAAAGGCCCCCTTTATCCGGATTGAAGCTCTAATCTGCTCGGTGTCGCATGACTGCTCCAGGAAACCCGTTTGAGCACCTTCATATAAGGCTGGAGTATAAATGTAGGATGGCTGTCATTAAAGCCTTTTTTACAAAAGCCCACTTCCTTTTACTGTCATCCGAGGGAAAGAGAGAGAGCGATGGAGAGGAAGGGAGAGAGATTATTCGAGATGCAACCGCAACAGTGACTAATGTGGAACATGCAAATTAGCAGATAAATGTCACATAATGAAATATTCACCCATGAACCAATATGGAGAAGTTTGGGGACATTGAAGCCTGCTCCTAGTCTGGGGTTAGATGGAGATGCCGCAAAGTGGCTCAAGCTGTGATTACACTAGGCTACATGTGCGTCGATGGAGGTCTGCAGGCCAGATGTTTGGATTGGTTTTTATACTTTCTCGTCCCCCTCTTTTGCTGGTTCATCATACATCAAACTCCTGATTGGAAACCGTATTTCATCTCTCCCGCGTTCGAAAAAATACTTAAGTAGCCCAGCATGCAGTGTGAGTTATATGACAAGAGCGCATTATTGCTTCTTTCGACATTCAAGTTTCGTTGTGCGTGTGCGCGCGCGTCTTGGGCCATAAAGACTGGCGATACTAGTTTTGTATATTGGGTGCAATCTAAATTCGTACCTAAATGTTTTAGGAATACCCTCATAAAAGGCACGTTATAGCATGTTATTAAACATTTGATGGAACAATAATGTAAAATAAGGGTGCACGTTTAAAGGGATTCGTGTAAAAAAGAAACGAAATGGTACAAAAATGTCCTTAGTCACTGCACATTTTGAGAGCGCATTTGGAGAAAGGAGGAGGAGATGCGGTTAGGGAGTAGGCTAATCCAACCACCGGGTAAAAAGGGCAGTTTTAGATGGCTCATATTCCGCTGTAACTGTATTGCACCGTGACACCAGCTTTGAGCAGCGGCGGAGCACGAAACCGGGCGCACCCACAGCATCTGTACCATCACATCACTGCTTCAGGGGCACTTCTCCTTTCTGCAAGACTGGATGTGGAAGCAAGCGCGCAGCTAGTGGGGAAAATACTCTGCACATTTACAGGGAATCGATTCTGTGATGGCCGTGAGATTCCACAATTAATATGCGCAACACTGTGTTGTATTGCCCTATTTTTTTTTTTCTTCCTTTCTCCTTTCTGCCCAGTTGTGTTTCCTTATTCATTGTGCGCCCTATGAAGAGCATTAACTATCCCTCCCTCCAATCCTATTGAAAAGGCTCCGAAAAAAACAGAGGGAGATGAGAGCAGCAAATCCCTTTTTTATTCCCCTCGTAGCGCTCAATAAGAGAAGAATGTGTTGCCTATCAGTCACCGAGGGGATCAAGTCTTCGGGACTGTCCCACGCGTTCAATGCGCCGTGCAGAGCATCACTGAGAGAGACAGAGTGAAGAGGACTGCAGCAGCAGTAGCATCCTGCCTGGACACTTCACATCATTTAGCAACCTGTCTTCACTCAAGAACCATTAAATTCAATTAGGGCTCCTTGCTTCTCTCACCTTTCGAGTCCTCTCACCGGACTGTGGCGTGGTGAGTACACACACCTTGCAGCATGCACATTTTGATCATCATTCAGTAGATCATAATGATAAAGTGCATTATCACGTGCAATCCCCCTGTAAGCCACCGCGACGTAGGAAACCATGCAATGCCAGACTTTTGTCTATTTTTTTTCTTCTTGTTTTTAGGCTGCATGTTTATTTTAGGGTTATGTTTAATTCGTTATCAATGTGCATATGCGTGCTCAGGGGCTCAGTTGAATTCCTGTCAAAGATATTTGGAACTAGGCTTTAACTTTGTCAGAGCAAAATCCATGATGAAAAAATAAAATAAAAAGTTTGAAAATTGACATTTTCCTCCTCATACTTGACTTGAAGACATGATGAGGAGTCTGGCGCTGCTGTTAGGGGTGAAAGCCGCTTGCATCCTGCTGGTGTCTTCGCTCTCAGGCACAGGGGCAGTCAACAACAGCGGCCGGTGGTGGTGAGTTCACCAGACACTGTGTGTCATGATGCATTCATTCGCTTATCAGCATCCTACTACTGAAGACCTCAATTTAACGCGCAGTCTGAGAGGGGAAGACCCTGCGCATGAACAGTGTTTTATTGGGTTACCACATTCCATGCTGCGTGCTCGAAATAATGTGTTAGTTTTGGCACCGTTCACAACTTCTGTTCAGCCTTTCAAAAAAGAGAAACCACACGATATTGAAGCTAGTGGGATTTTAGCTGTCTTTTCCAAATTGCTCCCCATGACTAAAAACTATTTAACTTTAATTTTTTTTTATGTATTGTCCTTTCATAGAAATTAGCTGCAGCAGACTATTAACAATAAACACATTACTTTTGTAATAATTACACGTTTACATTTTATTTGCGGTAGATTTAATTTACTGTTTCTCTCTCTCTCTGCTTCCCTTTCATTTGGACTGTGTGGTTTGAACACGAGACAACAATTTTCAGCCCAGTGTGGGATGAATTAAATATGGATTTATTTCATAGCTGAAAGGAATCCCATACGAGGTCTTGTTGATCTAATACTGTACATTCCTCTGTCTATACAGAGGAATGTCTATACCCTAAACTAAAACTGCCAATTTCACAATATTTTGTCACAGAAAACAAAAATAAAATTGGATCTGTGTAGTTTTGCGTCAGCGGGCATATTGTCTGGCGTGTTTAAAAATCTCTAAACTGTGGGTTGGGTTTGTTGGGGTAATGACTTAACGAAAGATTTTGTCGTTTTTGCGGTGTCATTAGATGGACAGTACTTGCGCACAACGAGGCGTTTTCAAATATTTAAAATGTCAGCTGAAATCCAAGAAAACATCTAGAGGAAGGGGAAAAAAGAGAAAAGACGGAGTTTTGGAATGAAGAAAACATCCAAAAGACGAGATTATTATTAATGTTCCCAGGCCTCACCACACAACTGTCTGGGTCAGCCCTTTAACAGGCCAAGACTCGCCCGCTTTTCCGGATGATAATGCTTAACAGGAGACACAGTCATTACACTACACGTGAACCAAAAAATGTTGACACAGAAATCTCACAGAAATTGCCAGCAGATAAAGTGGAAAATTATACAGCCTGTGTGCTGAAACATTTGAACTACTAGAAATGTTCTGAAACCTGACCACCAATGTGGGTGCATTTAAGCCTCCTTCAGTGATCTAAAACTTGTATAAAAGTGAAGAAGTACAGGTGCCCTATTTGGACACAAATATGGACAGGCTACAAACCCTAATACCAAATTATCTTCTGGTATCATGTGGCAGATGGACAACATAAATTGAGCTATTAATAATGTAAGAACTATAATTAAATCAGCATGGTTATTAGGATTTTTTGCTACTCACGACCAAGTACAACCTAAAGAATATGACTTTTTTTTAGGCAGATTACATTTTACATTTACAGGTTTCAAACCTACTGTATAAAGACATTTTGACAAGATGGACATATTTTTAGGTGAGGTTGGACCTTCATGGTCTCTCTAACCATAAGCCAACTCAAATGTCTAAAAGTATAGCTCATTTGTCTTAATTTTTTTGGTGTACGGCATGGGACCGAGAAAATGAGCAGTAAAGAGATGAGTGATGTTTAATAGGACAACCCAGATGCAAACCTGTGAAGGGGGACTTCCTGTGAGTCCACTCAGCTTTTGCATCTCATTGTATGAGAACGTCTTTATCCTGATGAGAGTATGACAGATGCTGAACATTTAGCAGAAGAATATGGTTACATATTCTAATAATGAAAGTGACATGTTATTGTATCTGGTTCGGATCCAAGGGATTTATAAAGAGGTAAAAATATAGTGTTATGTTATTTGCCAAGCCAGAAACCTGCATTTTGACTCAGAGACTTACTGTCTCCCCATGGTCTTGGAACAGCATTTGTCACTTTTGTACATAATGAAAACTGCAATTTCAAAGGCACAAACACTCATGAAATGCCAAGACACATCAGTTTAGGCGTTTAGAGGGTCACAGAAGGAGCTACATGCATAAACTGCCAGCTCCTCCTTGACTCTGATTTCCCTTGTCCTTGTGTTGTGCCAGGGGTATTGTCAATGTGGCCTCCTCATCTAACCTCCTCACCAATTCCAAGAACGTGCAGTTGGTCCTGGACCCAAGCCTGGCCCTACTGAGTCGTCGGCAGCGCCGGCTGATTCGGCAGAATCCTGGCATCTTGCATGCCATCGCTGCTGGGCTGCACACTGCAATAAAGGAGTGCAAGTGGCAGTTCCGCAACCGCCGCTGGAACTGCCCGACCACCCACAGCCCGGCAGTTTTTGGCAAAATTGTCAATCGTGGTGAGCCTCTCTTGTCTTTCTAACCAGGCAATGTTTGGACATTTTTGAGCAGGATGTAATGGAATCTCTTGTACACATTTAAAAGGCTTTGTCTCCAAATATTTTTCCATTTTTGGGTAAAAATTGGCAAAGCCAAGTCTAAAAGGCTGGATCAGGTTCTGATGGGAAGTTTGGATGTTGTTTCTTCAGGTTGCCGAGAGACAGCATTTGTATTTGCCATTACCAGCGCAGGGGTGACCCATGCTGTGGCTCGCTCATGCTCTGAAGGGGCCATTGAGTCGTGCACATGCGATTACCGCCGCAGAGGTCCTGGAGGGCCAGACTGGCACTGGGGGGGCTGCAGCGACAATGTGGACTTTGGCCGGATGTTCAGCCGCGAGTTTGTGGACTCCAGCGAGAGGGGCAGAGATCTACGCTACCTCACCAACCTACACAATAATGAGGCTGGCAGAATGGTAAGGTCTTTGTCAGAAGTCCCACATGCTTCAGATGTATTTGTGATTTCCACTTTGTAAGATTTCATCAGTTGCCTTTGGTCTTCCTCTCTGCAGACTGTTTCATCAGAGATGCGTCAGGAGTGTAAGTGCCATGGCATGTCAGGCTCCTGCACTGTGCGTACCTGTTGGATGCGCCTGCCCAGCTTCCGCACAGTGGGAGACTTCCTTAAGGACCGGTTTGATGGTGCATCCAGAGTTGTTTATGCCAACAAGGGAAGCAATCGTGCCTCTCACCGAGCCGACCCCAGACATCTGGAGCCTGAAAACCCGGCTCACAAACCCCCCACTGCCATGGACCTGGTCTATTTTGAGAAATCACCAAACTTCTGCTCATACAATGGCAAAACTGGCACTTTGGGAACTTCTGGGAGAACATGCAACAGCTCTTCTCCAGGCCTGGACGGATGTGAGCTGCTCTGCTGTGGACGTGGGTTTAACACCCGGACCGAGAGTGTGACTGAACGTTGCCACTGCACCTTCCACTGGTGCTGTCATGTCAGCTGCTTGAACTGCACCAGTACACGAACGTTACACCAGTGTCTATGATCACAGGTGGACAACCACGTGAATATATAGGCATATATGAAAGGCAAAAAAGGCGTTTAAGCAAAACAGGTAGTTGGTTGAGAAAGCCACTAGCACGCAGGTGGTTTAAGATGTTAGGTAGAAGCTAGGTAAGCTTCATGGCGGGTAAACTGATACAGGGAACTCTCTGGCACAAAAATTCAATCAGTGTTTTTGAAAGAGGGAGGTAAAGAAAAGCACAAATATATGAACAGGGTATTGAGGGAGCATTTGTGCTTGCTCCTTGCCTTTGATGCTTAACAGTATTAAGAGGGTATTTAAACACTACAACCATCCATGTAGAATGGAAATCATCCACGTCCCTCACGTGTTTACACTGTGGATAAATAGAATTAGAAGTAAAAGGACAAAATGATGTGGTGGAGAATCGATTGCTGTAACCAGGTACTACAAGAACCTTCCCCACTTTTCCCCACTGAGGGCAGAAACTGGACACAATGTTTCACAGATGTTTCTGTGGCCAGAGAGCCACAAACATGTGCTCTCATAAACTGATGAAGACCTCTAACCAGAGGGAAGTTCTTTAAAAAAAATCTGTGTTTTGTTTTCTTTTGCTGAAGTTTGGCTTCTCTCATATGAAACTGTGTGAAGTTTATCTCCAGGGATGGGCTGTCTGTTCCCAACTTGTGTACTTAGGCCCTGGATGCAGCCCAACCACTTATAATTTGCTAACCACATTTGCCCCTTTATTTAGATTTCTCTGGAGTTGAATACACCTCAGCCTTGATTTGCCACTCTGACTTACCACAGGATGGTCCTGATGTTACATGACTGGGACCAGTGCTCGCCAAGGAAAATAGAAACTGACTGAACAAATCTTACTGAGGCAACGTAATTTGAATGTATTATCAATACACTGAATATCATGGCATGACTAGATGTAGTTTGGCAAATCTGAGGGGTCAATTTAAAAAACAATTATGAAATGTGACCTACAGAATCTCACCATGCTGTCAAAATGAAAACTAATGCCATACTGAGACAATGAAGTAACAAAAAGACACAAAAATTCTGTCAATATATGAGTGTAGCATTAAACTGGTCCCAGTTTAAAGGAGGCAAATGGTGTATTACGTCAGTCTAGGCTGTAAAAAGCAGCTAAGTGTCAGATAAACATTTTGTTTTGAAGAATACAGCATCTGAAATCATACTGTATATCAGCTAATAGAACCAAAATGTTGTAAATATTAAAATATATGAATATATTTATAATTACTTAATTTGTAAGTTTGCTGAATGATTTATGCACGTGTCAGTGGCTGGAGAATATACTATCATTAGGGTCATGTCTGGAGATGTTTTGATCTTATGCCCTTTTCTATTTTGGTGTAATGTAGCTGACACAAAAGCGACTCTTACTAGAAACAGAACGTTATCACTTCTTTGCTTGTTTCCTGTAAAAAATACTTGTGTTCATGCACTGAATATTTACCTTTTTGATTAGTGTAAATACAAAATATTTATTGCTGAGGATTTTTATACTGTTAGAGAGAGAGATGTAAGAGAAGACATTTTTTAGATGTTGATCAAAAGATTTAGGTTCCAGTTGGTTTTGTATTGTATGATAGAACAATAAAGTCTATATTTTCAATTAAGTTGCCCTCCTGAATGTGTCAAAAGATGCTATTATTTCTGTTGTAGTTTCAGTGTTTGAGATAGTTTTGACAACCAACCAAGTGAACATATAAGCCTGTCCCTGGGTGTCCTTTGCTTAATCCTATTACCACCACAAAAGCAGCCTCTTTCTCCAGCTCACAAAACATCCCCGCATCTGTTCTCCCAACAACAGAGACGACCTCTGTTTGTCCAGCCACACACCTTATTTTATACAGTATATGATTTTACTGCAATAAATGTTTTGCTTCATTTGCTTAATGTTGGAAAGAAATAAAGAAATAGTATGAAAAATATTGAAAACCTAACGTCTTCCCCAGCCCCTGGCAACCTGACTAACCGCGGGAGTTTGGAAAGCTTTCCACTTTCAACTTAGCGCACCACACCACAGAAACAGCCAGGGTCATCCAGATAGAGTGTGGAGGCAAAGTAAGGCCACAACACCCCCCAAAATAACAGAGCAACAAAGTTGTAGCTGTTAGGGCAGACAGGGCAACACAGGACAAAGGACAGGGATGAGAAATTTTCTGAATTACAGTCTTGATGTTACAGGGTAAAAGTGGGGGGTCACAAGGGGCTGCTTTGCCTGTGGCATGAACGGAGAGCAAGAAGTTAAAGAATAAATCAATACATTGAGCAGCTTTGTCAGCATCTCAAAGAAAGTAGAAAGTTTAAATCTGTAGATCTAGGGGGGTTAAGAGAATACAAAGAACAAATCAGAGCACATTTAACCAAAATACACAAAATTATGGGGTTACATGATGGTCTACAAAAACAGAACGATGAGAACTTAAAATGTATATCATAGAGTAACACATCTAATTGGTCCAAAAGATTAATATTCTGTCTTGAATTACTGGATAATAGGGCATGGACACATGATTTGGCTTAAAGTACAATGTGCGTGAGAAAAAGTCAGGAGAAAGTAAAAGCTCACGAATATGAAAATGATACAAACCTGGCTTAAGAGAGAATTGATAGGTGATCATGGATACACAGAAAGAAACAAAAGAAAGTGGCAGACAGATTTAAGAAAAGAAGAGGGAAGGCAGAGTTCAAATCCCAGGCGTGAGAGTGAGATGGGAGAGTTGGTAGAGAGAGTGAGTGGAGGGGGTGCTGCCTGTGGGAGTGCTGAGGAGTCAGTGATAATTAGCTCAATTAGTGACAAAGGCAGTGTAATAAATACCGACTTAGTGTCTGGGTCCCTGCTGGCCTCTCCCTGCGCAGCCTGCGATGTGGCCCTGGCCTGACGGACAATTCATTAAACTGACAAAATACCCCACCGTCCAGGCGTGACGCAGCGAGTTAGCCCCCTACAGGCCCAGCTCATTGTTCTAATTGTCTGGGCTGGAGTCACTTTGTGGCCGCCTCCTCCTTCACCCACCCCGCCTTCACGCTCTGACTTCAGAAAACCCATGGAGTTAATACCCCTACCTTACTCTGTAAGTAGGTGATCGGCAGGTTGGGGGTAAAAAAAGCAGTAAGAGTTCCTTGGGGTGGGGCGGCTGGAGGGGGAGGCAGTGGGATTAGCGAATGGAGGTTGCCTGGGAGTGCTGGGAGCAGCACCGATCGGAATGTAGGAGAGATGAGTCCAGAAGCTCGGATGCAGGACAAAGCGAGAGTTAATAAGGAAAGATTGAAGGGGCTGGCGACAATGGGCCGCCACCCGAGTCGAGATGAAATTGCTTCCGAGGATTATTGGGAGAGGGTGTGAGCGTTGTAGGCTTTTTGTGTGAGTGTGTGTTTGGTTGGGCATTTGTGTGTGCAGGGGCAGGGGGAGTGCTGGATTGATGGCTGCCCCTCTGGTTGGGGAGCAGGGGACCAGGGGAGGCTAACCGGCTGTTCCCACAGTCTGTTCTGCTGCAGCCACCTTTGACACACGGGGCTGCCAGGCGGCGAGCAGGCAGCCATGGCGAGAAGGGCACAAACAAAAACAACAGCTCCACTGCACAAAAGTTGACGTCTCTGGAAGGCTGGTGGAGAAGCGCAGGCTGGAGGTGAGGGCGTGGGGGGGGGTTAGCAGGAAAGTGTGAAGGGGAGGATTAAAAAGAAGAAATAACGATGGCACAAAATTGTACAGATCAGCTACTGTATGGCCAATATCTTAAGATAATAACACACTGACATCCAGTTGCTCACGATCAGAAAATGTACTGTATCACATTGTTAGTATTGTTGTTTATGCAACAATATTTACTTTGTCACTTTGTACGCTGTCATGTCAAAAAATACTTTGGTCCTGGGGCTCACCAAGTGTTATATGGTCAATTTCCTTTCAGGATAAAATCTTCATTGAACCACTATCTGGTGTTGTCTTTGTAGCAACCTTAACTTCAGGAGCAACATAACAGAGGGTAACAGGGTCAAAGTAAATACAACCATTTTGCCAATTTAAGTAACTTAAAATACAATAAAACACACAGACCGCTTTGGCCTGAGAGTGAGATGATCACTTAAAAAAACAACAAATGGTGTTCATGACTTGAGATAGGAAACAGTTTTCACTTGCCCAAACCGTGCTCCTTACAATAATGCAGCAATCAGGTCAATCACCACAGAACATGCAGAGAAGATGATACGGCATAATGAAGGCACAGCAGCTTCATATTAAAATTCCTGCTAAATTGTGGAAAAATGTTTGCCCGTTGGGTGGAGTTGGCTTTAATTTGCAGGGCGTATGATAAAGAATTTAGAATTGGGTTTGGGTCACCGCATCTGAATGATAGGCTGCTCATAGTGGTTGTAATGGACAATGTGGCATGGCTTGGATCTGGCGTACAATACTGATTTGATTTCCGTGCTGCCCTAACATTTCATTGTAATTCTAGCATTCGACTGTGGGCCAAGGTCCAATTAATTAAGGCATTGTTATGACAGGAACACCCTTACACTGCTCATGTAATAATCAGAAGTATTTGTTTGGTGCCATTAAGTGACCACAGGGCAATTATGTAGTAAGATATGCATTTACAGCCTCATCACACACATATTACATTATTACATATATTACAAGAATTATAATCAACTAAACCTCACCTAAAGTTACAGAAAACTACCAAGTGGATTAGTAGCGGTCAATACAGTGGGTTAAATTTACTCAAATTCAATTCAGACTTCTAGGAAACAATGAAAAGAGCGTGAGTGTGCAAATGTGTACATGTGTGAGTTTGTGTGCATACACAAGCCAGTGTGTGTGTGTGTGTGGGTGTGTGTGTGGATGGCAGCTGGGAGGCAGACACGGTCCAGGAGAATAGTCCCCTAGCAACTGGGCAGATGGCAGTTCCAGAGTAACAGCCACCCAGCATCACAATGGCCGTGGCCTCCTAACATCTCCATCACTTCATCATCTACCGACCTGCCACAACCTGTCACACAGGAGAGAGGGACGGTTACATTCATCCCAACTAATGCACGCATGTATGTACGCACAAGTGTCCCCTCTTTTTTCTTTTTATCACATTCCACACACATCAGTTTGGGTCTGCGCTGAACTGTTCCCATGTTCCTGGGGTTTGCAGCAAGGCCAGTCAAAGGGATGAGAGGAGGATAGATTTACGAGAGACACAGCGGACACTCACTGCTGTCCGCAAACCTCCAGACACTCTCAAACCACTGTTTTCCGTTGTTGGGTTTTCTGCACATAGTGAATCAGGGTGGGAATGTGGACAGACCACTCGACCATGGTGAGCAATCAGTATGATGTCTGTGGTCAGGTTTTGTGCCCCTGTGGAGCAAGATGGAGCGCGAGCCCTGCAGTTAAGGTGGGAGGGATATAACTTGGCGGTGTCTGTGCATGCATGGGTGTGCGCGTTTGTGATATGCCAGCACTCTTCACATGTGTAGAAAGATGTTGTGACTTGTAGCCTCCTGCATGTGAACACAGACAAGCGTGAGTGAATCTCCATGGGATGATAATATATTTTGAGTTATCAATACCCCCCCACCCTCTGCACATACACAGCATGACCTCTCGATTGCCTTGGCTTGATGGCCCCTTTCTCTGTTGGCCCATTTTTTTGTTGATATTAAATACTTTTCACAACCTCAAGGCTGCTGATGCCTCATCACCCTGAAACATCACCTCTAACGAAATACCTAAAAGTGGTCTTCAGTCCATTGCAAACAGTGAATGGTCCGCTTTAAGTACCATTCGGCAAAAAAAAAAATGGATATCCACAGGTAGTAGTTTGGTGAGAACAATCACCCAACAAGAAAAAGTTAAAGTCCCCAATCACACATCTGTGAATGGTTAACCTGGCACGACCAGCCAAGAGACAACAAACAGATAAAGTGACATGTCAAAATCGGTTCCACTGGGATTAAGTGTTTTAGGTGGAAAACTGTGCGTCACAGTGCGACTTTAAACCACTGTATATTCTGGGGGAGATCACATGCTAGCAAACACTGTTAGTCCTCCTGTAAACAGAGCTGTAATGACAGGGAAAGACTTTGGGAAAGGACAACCAACAGTAGAATATGTTTACGGAAATCTGACTGTAGGGGTACAGCACGGCAACGTTTCAGCTATGAGATCCACATGAAATATGAGCACAAACTGTGGTGGAATCTATGTGACACACCATAAGCCTGTGCATCATTTCACCTGTCAGCAGGGATGACGCCAGCATTTATCCAAATCAAACTGACTAGTCAGTGATAAATTTCAGCAATATGTGTCTGGCTATATTGAATGTTCACGCTTCTTTTCATCCAAATGTACGTGAACATTAGATTTGAATGTATGATGGGGTTTTTTTAGGACTATGTACTGTTTTACTTGGCTAGATGTGAGATCATTTGTGCTACACAGTGCAATATGACTAACCACAGCAAGGCAAAATGTTTGCATCTGCACTGCACTTAACCGATAAAGATGATTCTGATCATTTTATTATTAGTTGGCCCTTCTTGACATCATCTGGACCACCACATGTCATATTTGAGTCAATAAACCGCACTGAGAACTGTCTGAAGGCATGGGGCCATTATCTCTAATCTAGAAATACTGTTGGAAACAAAAGGAGAAATGCTCAGTTTTTGGTTTTAATTACAAGCTGTGTTTTACAGCGACAGTGGGTGAGGGCTCAGCACTGACACAGCAGTAGAGGAATGTTTATTTGCTGCAGTTTAGGAGCTGAGTGGCTTGCAGGAACTATGACACATTCCTGTGTCACTGGCTCTCCCGCTCGCAGACACACTATCGCATTCACACCCCATGTGCTGGTTCACAGCTACACAACTATTCCCTGCTAACCATCCACAAAATGTGGCACCTCTGGAATCTGTAAGCATGCACAGACCATATGCTCATTCATGGCGACTTAGTGTGACACGACTTACTAGGCCTAATACTTCCCCTGTGTGTCACAGTGTGTGTGTGTGTGTGTGTGTGTGTGTGTGTGGCAGTTTTACAACAGTGACTTGAAGATGAATTATTCACGCCTCACTTCAGCATTATGCTGATCCCTGCTCGCAAAGTGTGCAAACGTGCACGGGTGTGTGTGTGTGCTAATATGTGTGCGTATTCTCACTTGCATGTCTGTGTGGCTGGCTGAACACACCTCTCCATATTTCCTTCTGCAGCCCTATCCATTTTCCCCAGCATCTGGCAGCCAAAGCCTGTAAAGAAGACATTTCTCTTGGCAACTGTTTTTTAAAGGCAGTGACACAGGGGACAGCCAACCACAGGAGCCACACATCTTCCAATCTACATGCATACTGAGAACTGCTTGCATAACAGAACTGCCCCAATCTCCCTCTCTCGCTCTCTCAAAAGACACACAAGTTCGTTCTCCATGTCCCACTCACTTACATGCACACACACACACACACAAACACACAGACACACACACACACACACACACACAATACTGCTCCCACCCACCCTTGTCTCTCTGCAATATACTCACCCAAGCTTTGAGGGCTAATCGCTTCCAGAGCCAGAGCTGTCCTACAAACTGTGCCAGCAGCCTTTCAGTACATTTTGCATCCTAAAAGGTTCCTTCTGGCCCCTAAATGAATATTATGTGAGTGTAACACATGAGTTGGGCGAGCTGCACTGCAGAAGTCGTAAGTGCTGTGATTTTATGTACAAATGTGTTTAATTTAGTGACATTAAATGCTGCATGTTGTTGAAATGGGCAATGTCCAAAGTGCAAAGTTAACTAATGAAAATTGCTCTGTAAATGTCATCATTTGGGATGCTACAACTATCAACAAATGCTGAAAGAGCAGTAAACCTTCAACTGCACCCTGAGTACACCTGAATGTGCCCTTGACACTCTGAAAAATAAACATATTCTTTGTAAATTAGAAATGGCACAATAAGTGCGTTAATTACTATCACATGCATATTGCAGCCCATTCAGGCTAAAGCTGCAGTGAGCAGATTCTCCGAACGGCAAGCATGTTGGGACACATCTTTGTTTAGCTTGGCTGCTAGTCATGACGTTTTCTGGCATCTGGATCATCTAAAAAGACTAATGGGTGTGTAAGCTTGATAGAATAATTATTCTGATTTAGCTACCAGCTACACATTTGTCTAGAAGCCAGAAAGTTTCCTTCGTAAATCCCCTGGAATATAAAAACATTTGTTTGATTACAGCTTGATTCACTTTTTGGAAGATAGATGAATGGGGTGGCATATTGGGGAACTGTGCTGAGGGGGCAGATGTAAGTCAGGTGAATTGTACACAGTTTTGTCCACACATTAGTCCAGGTACAAATGTGTGCAAGTGCTCACTTGTGTTTGCACTGCAGGGGTCAAGAGATTTCTTTAGGGGGTCTCCTGCCTTGTTTATGGTGGACTTCAGTCCCCCCGAGACCCTTCTTTCTTCATCTTCAAGGTTGTACAGGATCTGGCATGCTCCCCTGAAACTCTGGAGAAGGAATGATAAGGATTGGAGATATTTATTCCCCTGGGGTAATTCGTTCGTGCTTTGACCTAATCTAACTGTTTAAGAGGTAGCTCTGAGGACAGGGTGCTCTGCACAAACACACTTCAGTCAGCCCTGCTGGGATTTTTACCCAAAACCTTCTTGAGACAATAATGCTAACTAATGAGCCAATGAGTCATTACAGGTTTTATAACAGATATCAGATGTGACTGCTGAACACATCAGCCTAAATTTCAGTTTGCCAAGTGACAGTAATCTTCAAAATAACCTTCATGTGAGAAAACATGCAGCAAGAACCAGCACTGAATATAAGCTAAACCCATAAGTGGCCTTATTGTGTGTTTTTTTAACAACGGTGTAGTCACAGGTAATCAGTGATGTTGCGCAGTGGTGCCTTAAGACAACACTGAGGGCATAACACCCCTCACTCTAACAAATCAAGTCAGCGTCAAGGAGCTGATTAGGAAATTGTAAACGGCTGCCATCTAGTGGAATAAAGTTCGAATTACAAACTTCAAGTTGGCTCAAACAAAACAAACTTCAGGATATGTGTCACTGCCATGCCATAGCAACCCACAAGCTATTTAACTATTACACAGAATGAGGCAAACACATAGGTTACAAAGGAAGATAAATTGCTGTCGTTTTTTTGCGAACAGTTATTATAGGAGTAACGTTTATGGGTTTTAAGTTAGCTAACGCTAACATATAACGTTAACTAAATTAACATTAGCTGTCTGAGAGTGGCCTAACTTTAACTTAAAAAAACTCCTGACACCCGTGACCAGAACAGGGTCAACGTTAGTCTACCTGAAAATACAACAATAATTAATATTAAATAAAAACGTATTTGGCAATACAATGACGCTAATCTCCGCTACAAGAGCAGTTGGTAACAGTAAAGTAACGTTAACGGTTACCTGAAGCTTGGAATCAGGTCCTAATCGCAGGTAAATGCAACAGTTACGCTAACGTTAGCAGCTGGCTAACGTAACGTTATGCACCTTGAAGCAGTTATAAAACAGAGGAAGTATCAAATCCTGGGTAGATCGATTCTAAACAGTTTATAAAGTCTGTGGCAGGATCCTGCTCAGATTAAAGATAATTACGGATTACTTTAAAATACAGTCTCTCAGCGATTGACAAACAAATCTGCCCATAGTCCATGTTTTAATTGAAAAACTCGGGCGCGTTGATTGAATGGACGCGATCCGTCACTCCACACCGGCTGGTGGCTGCAGTGCACTATTTCCTTGTTGCCTTTGCCGACCGCCAGGAAATAGAAGAAGAAAGCGGACCCGAAGAGGAAGGAGAAGGAGAAGTGCAGGAAAAAAATAAAACAAGTAAGGACCTCTAACGCAATTTAAAACTGGGATGGGCTGGTTTCACGGTCGACAATGTGCAGCTGTGTTTAACGTTAGCTTACAAGTTCTAAACTAATGTTTGTTGGCAAAACGTTGGTGACAAGATATCCATTTGTTCACGAATGTATAGACCAAAAACAATGACAGAGCACCTTTTTTTACTTTAATTTATTTTTTTTTATTTAACAGGGACCATGCAGTCCAACACAGTTACAATACAAGTACTGCAGCTGATGCGCAGCATATAGAGTTTACAGCTGACGTTAGTGCTAATTCTGAGCTCCCGTCCCTGGCTGCGCTTTTCTAGTTACATTCTAAAACATATACATACAAGTCTAAAATATTCACATTTTTCAACCATATACTCACTCACGGGAATAATATTTAAAAATGATTACAGTTTTGGTTTGTCTTTAGCCTTAACTTAAGCCTTAAAGTGAACTTTTTGAAGTCTAATATGGTCTCAATGCATTCCCTAACTTACAGCTCTTGGCAGAGAAGGCTGGCCGAGCGAAGCTTGTCCTGCAGTATGTAGCCTAATTATGCAGTTATGCTTTGAAATGCTTCTACTAACTATGTCCCTGTTCTGTATTTTACTAAGTGACTCGGGTGCTGAATTATTAATACGTGTAAAGTTCCACCATCCCAAACATGAAAATGCCATTTTAATGCAAGAAACTATTTTGCTTGTTTTCCTCCTGGGAAAAGATTTCCAAAAACACAGCTTTGGAATTCTGTTTGCCAACCAACTTTAATTCTCAGATGTCTGAGCTTCCCACTAGCACTTGAGTGCACTGGATGGAAGGCTTTTCAGAGTAGTCTTTGCTTTCAACTGCAGTATCAAACAGCAGCAATGTAAAAGTGTCAAGTCTCTGAAGATTGAAGTTTTCACACCATACAGAAATAAATAGAAAACTATGGCTACACTAAACATAGGATGCATTAAAAATAAAACATTGTTATGCTTGGAAAACAGTCAGCTATAATGTATTAGTAATGTTTAGTAAATTGGGTAAAACGTGCAAATTAGACAAACAAATTAGAGAATCAATCTGAGGAGCATGCCCTCTGTCAGCTTCCTGTTGAAGACAGGCGGTAGGCAATTCTTTGTCACTGTAAATTCACAGCTAAAACACAGCATATTCACACAGGGATCGCATACAGATTATTTCCTCAGAATTGTAAAAGCTGCACAAACCATAAGTGTGCACGTTTCTCAAGTTGTGCAAATCCTCAGGAGACTCCTTTCATCCAATGGAAATTTGAAAGGAAACATTTTTTTTGGCAGTTTTTAAAGGCAGTGACAGCCAGACTGAAAATTGGCAAACCCAAACAGATGCCGTGCATTGGGTGGGGACTTTAATGTGGTATTTTCATGAGCTGGTTACATTGGGGCTACAAATAAAACAACATTTTAAAAATCAAATCAAGTAATGGTTGCATTAAGAAGTGCACATTTAGTCAAGGGTGAGAAAATTGCCAGAATACCCTGTTTATCAATATTTAAACACATCATAGACCTCTCCTTCAGTACACCATGCTCTCTTGCCTTCATCGGGGTGGTGATAGAAGCTTACACTAGTCTATGCCTTGCTAAGTGTATGTTGTCAAAGTATAAGAGAATATTCTTTCTAGACATATTTGTCTCCTATATAGACAGGCATTTTGCTGTTTCTACGGATGATTGCCTTTTTTCATTGCGGTTAACTAAATCAGTCGCAATTAAATTGCAACTATTCTTTTTTTGTTTTGTTTTTAATGAAGATGTCACAAATATTCTAAATTTCTAGTAAGGGAATTGGTAAATCACCCAAACAGCTTTCTGCTATCTTTTAACAGTTGTGTGCATGGGGAAGCAAAAACAATAAAAACACTTCTAACTAACCTGAAACAGATACAACAAAGGTCACATAGGACAAAAGGTCATGTGAAAGTAAAGCAGTCTTAAGTTTCAGTTCGTTGTTTTTCATTTGTTGTATTTCAAATGTGTCTCTCAGGAAAAAAAACATTCAATACAGACAGTGTAAAAATGTTGAATACTATTTTCTATACTATTTTTATTTTTATTGAAGATTACAATATGTTTTCTGTGACACTAAGTAAATTTTTAGTTATTTAATTTAAATGAAAATATCATGTGTAAATGTACGCTCTTCCCCTGTTTTGTCAGGGATTGATTATATCACTAACAAATGCATTTCCATTATTTCATATCTTATTCATTTAAATTGTGAAAATGTGAACATGGTGTTGAATGAGAGGGTCATTTATGGATGACTGGTCTCTAGTTTCTCTGGTCTGGGGTTGGTGTGTGTGGAAGCAATTGTTTTACATATTTGTGATACATATTATGTATTTCTAAGTTTTATGTGTTGATGGATTATTCTGAGATTTGTCAGTTTCTCCAAGTAGAATTACTATCATTTTTAATGGTAAGCGATGATCAAAACGTGTGGCTACATGCTGAAGATCCACTTAACATGAATTTTTAAATACTGGATATTTTTCAGTGGTTCACTTAAGCTAGGAATCATGGGATTCCCTAGCGTGATGGACTCATTAATTACTATTGTTATGCTAAAATCTAATGTGAAATTAGGCATACTACCCATGTGGTGCAGATAGTTTAAGTTTGGAATTTGAGCACCTTTTGTTAAATCACATTAAGGAAAACTGGAATATGTACTACAACTGTTAGAATTATGGGGTTTTAGTCAACCGGTGCTCATACAGGCAGGTAGTTATTTAATATACAAAATAAGCCTTTATTTAATTGTTAACTAAATATACCATACAGATTACAGGCAGCTACCCAGACCATGAATGTCAATTCGTTACATCCTAATATATGACATGACCTGATAGACATAGCTGTATAAATAAAAAATCTTAAGGACTAGTGTGAATCCTTTATTTCTGCTCAATTTTAATTGTTAATTAAAGGATGCTACAGTTTCTTGGTAGAAGCAAGCACAGTTAAAGGAATAGTGTCTGATCATCTATGGACTAAAGTCCCTGGAGTCCCTGCAAAGCCTGTACGATGTGGAATTTAAACATTTTTATTTTTGTGAAATAAATGCTTAAATATCTAGTCTATCGTTTTTTGTGCTGCCACACAGGAGACAGTGAGAAACTCAATGAGAACCTCTTCACAAAGATGTGGATGCCATCATAGTCAAACTAGAGAAAATCACTTTTACAATAAACTTAACTTTATTGACAGTAAAAAGTCTTGAGAATATCGAGGGGCACGCATTTGTAACTGCAAGAACATCTTGGAAAGCAACATGACTTTTTGAAATACAGTAATGAGGCAGTTGTACATCTTTAACTTTGAGGTAAAGTGTTTTGTCATGTTACATCATTCACAAAATAGCATATAACATTGAAAATTCCACACAAGGAGACAAAAACCCATGCCTCATTTTCACTTCTTGAAATTACTTCACATTTCAAAAATAATTCACAATTCAGGGAAAAGCAGAAAATGACAAGCACACATGCTATATTCCATTCATACACACCTCTCTACTTATCAAACCAAGTGCATTTTTAGATCACTTTTTTTCTCAAACAGTTTCAAGTATATTTTTGCCTGCGCTTAAAGGAAATTAAGTTAAACTATGAAGCAGCAAACCCACAATAACAAGAATACTGAGTTTGGTCTCATTCATGTTCCTAATATTAACATTATCAGATAACTCACCATACTGTAGCAATAAGGTTTTTGGGTGCTATAAAGAAGCAGGAGGTAACATTTCATGGACTTGAGGAATATGCTGGATAAGATTTGGAATATAGCTGATTAAATACACCAAGGCTGAAACAAACAACACTAAATAGATAATCACGAGTGATAACGCAAAAGATCCAAACTGATTTGTTAATAAATTTTTAAATAATTCATTTGTTAATTCACTGACATTTAGCAAATTGTTTAAAATCTCAGCCTGAACTGCTGAGTGCAAAACCGCAAAAGAATTGTTTTAGTTGAGCTGATATTTAATTCTCAGTCACACATTGCAGCAAACTTGAGTGTAGACCGCAGAACCAGTGCAACGCTGTGGGATTCTGTAGAAGGCTGGCTCTGTTAAAAACACACTGGTGTTGCAAATCAGATGGTCAATTATTGTGAGTATTATGCAATTTATTAGTGCAGTAGAACAATCACAGAAAAAAATGTGTAAAGCCATCAAGTGCTTCGGCAAAGATGTTCATATGTAAGCAGGAAACCTAAAAGTGCAATCTTGTATAGGTATAGCACCCTGGGCCATCTCAGTCAGGCTCTTACTGTACACTACATGGCTCGTGGTCTGATCTGCACCAGGATTCTACGGCTCACTTTAAAATCCAAAAACCTATTTTACATCTGAGCCCTGAACGCCATTTCACCCTCAGGTGAATGTTTTCAAGTTAATTTCCTTCATGATTTTGCTTTGTCCTGATAGTCTCGCTGTGCAGCTGCACATATACTCTCTTCTGAGGTGACTCCGCACACTGTTGAACCATGCTGTAAACAATGTATTCCCACAGCAGCGTACTACTGCAGGAGTTAAGGCAATCCATTTCTGTGCTTCGTCTGTGACAAAAGCTCCTCCCAAACCCAGAGGCACAAAGCTCTCAGTGCATATTAAGCTTACCTGACGCACTACATAAAATACCCTATCCAGCCACAAAAACAAAGCTCTTAGTGCATACTAAGCATACCAAATATAATTCTTAAAATGTACATGCTTTTCTTAACTGCCTGTGCACATGACCTCTCAAAAGTGCTAAATCACTTAGCAAAAGATGGCTAGGTCGAGATTTTTGAGCACCAGTTCCCATCCAGGTTTTTTTTTTTTGTTTTTTTTTTTTTTTTTTTTTTTTTTTTTTTTTTTAGGTAAGAGGAAATCCCCAAAGAAGGCACTTTTGAAGCAAAACCAGCAGTTTTGCCAGATGATTTGATATGGGAGTGCAATCAATCATAGAATGTAATTTGCCTCCATTAAACTTTAAATGTTGCGGTGAAAAGACTTTTCACTCGCGTCTGCTTTAGTTTAATAAATATTCTCACAATAAAACCACAAATCCTTTTACCAACACTATGGATTTAAAGCAACTTATCTGGTGCAGAACAAACGTGAGCCAACAACTTTAGAGAGCAGCCGTCACCTCTCCTCATCCGACCACTATCCCCTCTCCTCAGCCCACCTGATGCTCTCCACGGCTGATGTGAGATGAGAACTCGTAGCGGTCCTGGCTGCGGTGGCCACAGATGTTGCACTCGAAGGGTTGGCGGAAGCCGTGACAACCCATGTGGATGGTGAACATGACATGGTCCAGGAAGAGGATGCGACAGTGCCGGCAGTGGAAAGAGCGCACAGGCCGGCCATCCCTTTCTAATACCTGCACAGTCTCCCTGGAAGAAAGGAATGAGCCAGGGCTCCTCTTTACTATGGTGGGGGGTACAGGACACGCTCTCTCCCACTCTGGGTCTAAGTCTTTGGCCTGGCTGGGACTGGAAGTGGGATGGCTGCGGGGCAGTGCTAGGGTTTGGTAGTGGAGGTGGTGGTTGTTGGAGGTACTTGTCGGGGCTGTAGCCCTTGTGCTCTGCTCTTCTGCTGTGCTCTCCGTGTCTGTAGAGTCGGGGCAGCCGTTGGGCGAGGTGGTGTGGCTATGGGCTGAGGGTTGGTCATCACGGCCTTCACCCGCCTCCCGCCCAGATAGGCCAGGGGGCATTGCTGTCGGCCCACCTCCACCATGGGCTCGGGGGCCCTGAGGAGTCATGTTGCTGTTGATGGAGCCCATAACTGTGTGTAGCTCCGACATGAAGGCAGGATGGAGCGCAGGCAGCTCGTGGTTCTCCCCTTTACCCCTGCCGCCTTGAAGATGTGAGCCAGCCAACCCAGCAGAGTCCCCTGGAGGCTGAGCGCTCATGAGGTCTCCCTCCTTCTCAGAGCCAGAGGACAATTCGTGAGGTGCTTCAGGTAGTTCAAGGTGAATGTGCTTTTCAGCTATGAAAAGGACATGTCAGAAATAAAATGATTAAGAAGGAGGGTCTCCTGGATTGACTTCATCTGCTCCATGTGGCCCATTTTCATGGAGCAACATGGACGTATTTATGATGCATTTTTATGACCAGGTTCTTATTATTTCCTTACTTTATCAGCCTCTTATCAATCTATATCATTATTATTGTATAATTTAAATGAAATATAGAATGTGTATGTGTAATAGGTTCTAAATATATTTCTACACTCACTAAATAACATGGCTTGTCTTTTTTTTTTTTTTTAAACTCACCCAAAAACTTCTGTGGTGTTGACCTCTTGCGTTTGGTGATGCTAATAGCCAGTCTATCCACAAACTGGATTTTTTCACTGGATGGCTGAAGCACAGGTTTCGTAATTGTCTCCATATTTAATGACTCGTCACCTGCGAACAGAAAGCCCCTTGTCATCGATATACAGACTAACTCATGACGTGCGTAAATAAGTTAAACTTGCTTTATTCTATGCTATTGCTTTATTTATTTTCATTAGCAATCATGCATGAACTTACAGGCTTGTTGTCTATAAATGTAAGTGAGTTTCATGTCTGTGTGATATGTTACCCTGTGCTGTCTGTGTGTTGACTGCTGTCTGGTGGTCCAGACTCTTCAGATAACTATGGCAGCGCTCTAGATGTTCCTCCAGTGTGCTCTGTTGTTTGTAGCTGCGACTACAGTAGCTGCACTTGAAAGGTTTTCCAACCGTTGGAGAAGAAACTGCAATTCAGAGAAAGAGTTATATAACTGATTTCTTCCGAGATTGACAAAATGGCCAAAATGTCACCCTACACGATGGATACTGTCGATCGAATGGACGAGAAACGGCATCTACTATAGATTATTTATATGTTTGTGTGAGGGGATTTTTTTATGAAAAATAACTTACTAGCTAGGTTTGAGAGAATGGATTTCCCCATTGATTGGCAATTCCTGAAATTGTTCTATGTTGCTTGCCAGTGATGACAGAAAAACGCCTAACCCTTCACCGCAACGTTTCCGCTTTGTAAGCCATCGGAAAGACTGACGTCAATTCGGTGGAATCCAGTTTGCAAGAATCTTTTCTTTGAAAATGAACCTCTGAGACCAGCGGAGATCCATCTAGACCCTACTGTACCAAGTCTGTATTTGAACGCCTGGTTGAATGTGTGTTCAACAGGATTTCCTGTTTTCACAAAATGTTAAATGTCATATTTTGTCATGTGTTTTACAGTTTTCTGGTAAAGAAGACCGATTTCCTCTCAGCTTCACAGAAGCGGGAAACGGACAATTCTAATGAATCCCCAGCTCTACCGCTTAGCGTTGTTTCGTGCATTATACTTCATCACAATAAGGAATAATATTGTTAGGTTCAATAACTGAATAGGTACATTTATGAAAAATCTCTTCATGGCATATGTTCGATGTGTTAGGTACGGTTGTATTTCAGTTAAAGCTCACTTATTTTACCTGCATGTGTGCGCAGATGTCCGGCCAGGGCATCTCTCCGGCGACAAGCGTAGTTGCAAATGGGGCATTTGAAAGGCTTCTCTCCCGAATGCAACTTGATGTGGCGCAACAGGTTCCCCTTCTGGGTGAAGGAAGCTCCACACTGGTTACACTGGAACGGCCTCTCACCTATGAGCACATGGATGTACAGAGGATTTTAGAGGTAAATCATTTCAACTATTGCTATTGACATTTAGGGTAATAATACATTTTGTTCATAAACTGTACTTGTTTTGCATTGTCATGAGGACTGCCTTGCTGGCTTGTTCTCACCTGTATGGCTACGCTTGTGCACCATCAGCACGTTGGGTCCGATGCAGATCATCCCGCACACCTCACACTGGAGCTTCCCATTGGGCAGTCGGATAGGTCCTGGTGAGGCAGCGTTTGGACTGGCCATCTCATTGTAAATGCTCGTTCTAACTCTTCCACCCCCAGCGTACTCCCTGCTCCCTTCTTCCATGGGGTCCCCTCTGTCATCCCTCCTCCTATCGTCCTTCATAGCCTCTCTGTTCTCTGGCTGTTGAGCACCTGGTGACTCATCATCACTGCAAAGCTCAACCTTGATGGAGTTTACTGTGTAGAGAGAGGATGGGGGAAAAGCACATTGACTTTCATACATAATTTTAATGAAGAATTCCATACAGACCACAGACTCACAATGAAACAAAGGAATGATAACTGACCACTAAGGGAGCGGTGTGGCGAGGACTGCTGGCTATTTGGAGATCTCGCTGAAGGGCCCTGCGACCCGCCATAAAAATCCTGTTCCGTTGATGACTCTCCTCCATTACCTGAAACACAAACATGCCCACGTTATTAAAGCAAACATTAAAGTCTGGAGACTGTACACACAAATGTATAGTAGTTTTTCCTTTGTATATAATCTTACCTTGTGCGTATGAGCGTCCATTGCAGTCATCAGCATTCATTCTCTCACCAGATGCCTACAGAAATATGATTTTAAAACAGATACTTATTCTCACATTCATAATGATAATTTTTTTAAAGATACAATATTTCAAACTTAGTCACATGAAAACTTCGTTTTATACTAACCATATAAAATATACTTACCAGCTGTTTGTTGGTACAAGAATTAGGCCAGGAAACAGATAGCTTTTTATGCTCTCAGTTCCAAGTGTCTAATAATAAGTTCACAGTAATAAACTAATCTAGGGAACTTGGGTTCTGCCTTGCTATTTCTGTATCATGTAGATTATTCTGCACTGTGACCAGCACATGAATATGAGCGGCTCCACATTTATAGAAAGGTAATGGCCAAGAGTGTTGGAGGAGGAGTTAAAACTACTGGGGGTGGACAAAATAGCTGAAACAGTTTACACTATAAAGCAATCTAGTGCAACACCCCCATAAAACTACGATTTGAAGCTTTCGCACAATCCCAACAAAATTCAATATTAAGATGAGCTCAAACGTAATTGATCCCCGGAGGGAAATGTATCATTACAGCAGCACAAGAAGAACACCAGAGAGGTAAAGACGAAAATAATAGATAAGTAGAAAAAATACTATATTATATACAGATTAAAAAATCCAAGTTAGAAAGATATATATATAGTACATTACCCTAACCATTGTGTATAAATGTGCAAAACCAGTAGTCCAGTTTTCTAATAATCCATATATATATGGATTAAACAAATACATTAGGCCTCTATAGTTTCAAAAATCTTATAACATTGAATATTGTTGAGATTAAGTTTATGGGTTATATTTCATGCTGAAGGTCTTTATTGTTAATTGTTCCTGTTATTTTTTCCACCCTCTCTGTATACGTGTCATAGGCTAATAATAAATAATGCGGGAAATGTAGCCTACTGTAGGTGACGGCAGACAACAAGTGAGGCATGTATACCACACCAGTCTCCAGCACTGTCGGGGCTGAGTTACAACATTTCCAGACATACAATATGCTGATTTTATGTGGCCACAGTTAAGGTGATGCTCTACTCAATTTTCATGTTGAAAAAACAAACAGGAGCGAGAGAGAGACAAACAGACGCAGATGTAGAGTGCTGCACCTTTTGCTCAAATGGGTGACAACAATGGGCAGAGGAGACTGTGGCTCGAAGGGGGGGGGGGACACCACATCACAGGGAAAAATTAATATCCTGGCATTGGCCGCGCGCGGGGAGCAACAGGCGCTGATGCAGCCGGGAGACGCGCCAGTCACACCAGGGCACGGCGATTAAAAAAGGGACGCGCACCGGCGCCGAACCTTGCCTGAATCCTTTCTCCTCGACGTGGGCGACTGTGCAGTAAAACATTTTCAAATAACTATCACGCTTCTCCACATATCCGTGACTACTTCGTCTGCGCTGCTCGGGGGATTTGGTCCGTTATGGCACCAATCGGCTCGAGACGGCGGCGAGACACCACGGCAATTTGTTGCAGGAGTTGCCACCGTCCAAATTGTCCGCATGAACGCAGCTGTCATCCAACATCGGGCACGTCAAACTGGCCTGAGCTATACAATGTTTCTCATGAGCCGTTGCTATGGCACCCGACCACACGACAAATGGCATTCACCCCACCAACTACTCAAAAACATGCGGTACTTCCAAATTAAAACCGATGGATGGTCTTACCAAGCGCCGCGGTGAAGTCCACGAGCCTCTTCCTTACCTGGCGACCGATCGGTGTTTTCCTTTTTAACTGTCTGGATAGCTGTTTGTTTTCCCAGGCGACGACAGCATCTCCGGGATTTTTTTTTTTTTTTTACCTGGGAATCCCAAACAACTTCCGGGCCCATGCTGGGATACAGACCGAATAATTGTACACCAGAGCTCCTGATTCAGTGATTGTCGAATGCATCGATGCATGTCAGCTCCGGGTACAGGTGGCAAAACTGTGGTGAACTGTATGCCATTAGAAGATCTCATAGGCTCAACAGCAGACTAGACTGCTGCACATGAATATCTGTTTTTGGGAAATACTGACTAAGATGCCCTTACTGGCCTGCTACATTTAGTAAAATTATTCATTGAAAATTCAGACACTGTTGATGATCAAGGCCTCTTCCGGAAATGCTCGTGGAGAATGGAGTAGGCGGGTTATTTTACAGTGTCTCTTTCTCTTTTGCGTCTATTTATATATCTTTATTGCATAATTATTCATCATCATTCAGTAATTCATTTTTGCATTCACGCTGCGAAATTAAAGGATAGGTGATTGACAGTGGCGATTCAGAGTTTAATGGCAAGCAAGCAGACATTAAAACATAAGTAGGCTACAATTGTTGTGATGAAATCATTTATGGCGATATTACATCTGTAGCACCACAAGGTGGCAGCAAACTGCTGTTTGAGACCAACTCTGCCAAGTAACCAACCAGACAGCTGTGAAATAAAGTGGTAATGTCAGCACAATGCAAGTCTCTATGCTGCTCTTGATTTATGTTACCATGAACAAATAGAAAATAATAACTGGAAAACAATGCGATCAAGAGTCCCACTGTGCCCTTGCAACTATTCAGGCCAGTCAGTGAAGAATGAAGGGCAACTATTTGAATCGATGAGGTCTGTGCCGTCGAAGAAGGACCTCATAAGCCTCATGGATCTTCACAAACATTGCCTCAGCATCCTTGCTGCCGGGGTTGTGGTCTGGATGCCATATCTTGGCCAGCTCCCTATAGCTCTGAGTTATCTCTTCAAGAGAGGCCTCTACTCCTAATGACAATACCTGCAACACAAATACATCCAGAAACACAGATTGGAAATTATGACTATGCGAGAGCAATGACTTTACTCACTGTGCAGTATACATCTCGAACTATAACTGTCTTAACTCGTCACTTATAGCCTTTCCAGAGTCATGAGATTGTTCACCTGCAGTGCCTCTTTTTCTCCCTCAGTGTACTCTTTGAGCAGTATTTCCAGCACCTTCCTCCAGGCCTCTTCATAGTACCCTCCTCCAGTAAGAAAACACAAGATTCGATATGGTATTAAAAGTATGTACTCCAACACACTTCTGAGCCAAGGCAGAAACCAGAAAATATCCAGCAGTGCTGCTACACAGTCAGACAGGTAGTACAGCGTGGCTGTGGTGTTATGGAAAATACAGTAACCCAGTGGGGCAGAGAAGGCCAGCCAGGCTAGACCGAGCCTGTAAAGCCGCGGACCTGGACAAAAGACAGAAATAAATGTAATTTTAGTTGGTAAAGCAATGTTATCAAGGTATGATACTGTCATGTATTTGTGAGATCATCTCACCTAGTTCCTGTTTGCTCCCAGGTGTCTGTCGAGGCTTGAACCTGCGGTGCTGTGCAGCAGTGACGCTGGCAGCCAGGCTTATAGGGAGAGGTGATAAGGTGCTGCCATAGAATATTGGGGAAGTTATGAGACAAGCAGTTATAGTTTTTTGGAGATCAGAGGTCTGCTGGCCAACACTAGACACCAGATGTACTCCTGCACCCACACATAAAGGCAGAACGATCAAGTAGAAGAAACTGAGGGAGTTCAGGCCTATCAGAGCCACAGTGCCAAAGTAGATCCCAACACACACCTGTCCAGCAAATCGGACGGGGCCTACAGATGGAGGAACCATAGTGGGGGGTCTTCTTCTCTCTTTCTCCGCATCTTGATTGGCCTCACCAACATATACAGGAATGCGTATGAACTCTCTGACCCAGCCAAACCCAAATCCTCCCAGGGTTAGCATCCATAACAGTGCATGGCTGTCTCTTCCTAAATATAAATGGTGAAGGCCCAGAGGCCCACCTACTGCCCACAGGGTATAGGCTACTATTACACTTTTTGCCATCCTTTGGCCGCAGTGGATCAGTCCCTGTACAGGTGAATATTAGTCATCCTTGAGTACCTGCAATAAAGTAATGGAAGAGTTGAGTCTTACCTCCAAGTCGAAACTATGTGAATGTGTAAGTTCTTGACAAAACTATAGTCCATAAATATTCTTTATAATTTAGAGGTGAGCCAATAGCTGTCAGTGTTTTTGGATTATCTTATTCTGTTTTTTATCCTGCCAGGATGCTCCCCTCCCGTGGTTAAATAATATATTATATAAGAGGGATTTATCTTAGCTCATGATTGGGCATTGTCATTTTAAGTCATTACGTGATTCAAAACATAGTAGACCATGTTTATACATGCGTTTCTTGAGAGAAAACATATCACATGTGGCACAAAAAGTCAGAAATTGAGATGGCAGGCATAGACCTTTGTCTATAGGCCAATCCACAGTTAATCCAAAGGCTATATCAGACTGAATGTTCAATTTATTTACTTTTTAAATACATTTAAGACCTATTTGGGTTTTTGTAGTAATAATAGGTTACTTACTGAGCCCATAATTTCAATCCTTTACCCGATAAATCCTTTCCAGTCCTTTCCGTAGAGTTCGTGCATGTTGTTGCAACAGTTGGACTTTGGATCGTGACAATGAAATTACACTGTGCGCATCAACATTTAGTCCCCTTGATCATTTGAACTGACAAGGTGAGGAAAAGTCTAAATGGGACATTTGTGAGAGATAAAACACTGTTGTTATTGCTTTAAAGTGTGCCTTAATTTGTTCTGTAAACCTTTTAAAACAGAATGCATCGCTAACACAGAGCTATACACAAATTAAGAACATTAAACTCTAAATTAAAGCCTTAGTCTGTAATGAATTTCCATTACATAAATTCCACAATATTTCATATATATATATATAAAAAATATAGGTTTTGAAAATGTTTGTGTGCAAAATCTGTCGTATAAATGTATTGGATTAAAAGGTGCAATAATTCGCTCTCAAATGAAGTGGAGTAGAAGTATACAGTTTAAATACTCAGAACTACATATTTCAGAATTGTACCAAAGTACAGTACTGTACACTTTCCCAGCTCTGATAAAAACAGATTCACTTAAGCAGAAAATGGCTAGAATTATTATTTTTTTAATAGTTTGTAGGCCTACCATTTCACCAACATACGTAAGTATCCATAAATTAATTCTCCATTATTTTGGAAAAACATGTACATAGAGCACTTAACAGTGAAAAACAATTGCACATCCCGTAGTAGACTATGTGAACATTGTAATATTTAATTGGCCACTCTGGTATGTTGTGTATGGACACACACCTTTGGATATGAATAACTTAAAAATTAAACTGATGCTCAACTATTAATTATAGTGATGATTGACAGCTACCTGACGCGCTCGCCCGGCGTCCTCCCCTCTGCGGAGCCCCGCCCCCTGACGACCCCTCCTTGCATGTTTTTTGTGAGAGCTAAGTGCAGCAGAAGGCTAACGCAGCCGCCTGAATGCAGCGGAGCTAGCCAGCTACACATCCGCGGCATTTTTAAGAAGATGCCCAGTGTTTTTACTTTTTAAACCATTTTCCCTCCAGCGCCTTTTGAGCCTGAGGATACTTGTTATGGTTTCGGAGGATGGAAACGGACGACGTGTCGGTTAGAGAGCAACTTTTCCACAACCGTGTCCGGGAGACCATAGTAAGTAACGTTAACGTTAACGTTAGCGCTGGGATAACCGTCCTTTAATATGCACGCGAGGGTCGCGACTACCAATACAGTCAGCCACCTAATTAGTACAAGAAGCCACGTCGATTGACTAGTTAAGTGTTTGTGTCGCACGACTTTGCCACTGTTAACCTCTCAAATTGCAGTCGTCCAATTCTGATATGTCAGCCTTGAACGACAGTATCTGTAACAATAAGTTGAACGTGACTTAGAGGTTACGTCAATGTCTGAAACTCGCTTATTCTGGCAGTGAGCTGAACTTCTCTACAGACCTTAAACTAAAGTTAGTTAATTGTTGCACGGATGCAGCTGGTCAGGGACGTGAAGGAGCCTCCACAGCGCCAAGACCTGGGCCTCTAGTCAAATCTTCCTTTATCTGTTTGCCTCGGTTTGGATCGCCCTACTTTACATTTTGAGTTTTACTATACTGCCAATTGTGCATTTTAGTTGTGCTGTTCTTTCCCAGTGACTTTACTCTGTTTTGTGTAACACCTACAGCCTGTTGAACTTTAGACTTGCAAGAAAGCTACAGCAAGACACATAAATATTGACCTTTAACCCTAAAAAGTACAGTCAGATCTCGTAGGTAGTTAATTTCCTGAGGTTGGAGATATTGCTGATACCCTGTACCCTAAGGGACAGTGTCAAACTACATCTTTTCTGCTGCGCATTTTAGAATCAGTGGTTGACTCAGTTTGTCCTGGTTTGCTCAACTGTTGCCTAATAGTAAAGAGGAAGATCTAAGCCCAAATTGTACCGGTGCTGTAAGAGAAGGTGAGCAAAGTTGTGCAGCTGTACATTAGGCAAGCAAACGGATGTAGATTCATGGATGAATTATATAATATAAAAAAATATGAATCTCCTCCTTAGGAAACTGAGCCAATGCAATAGGACAGAAGAAATAATATAGTTGAATAAATGAACTAGTAAAGCTAAAAGATCTTTTTCAGAGTGGACATTTACATCACAGCAGCAAAACCACAAGAGTAACAAATAACATCAATAACGACTGCATATAATTAGATGTCCCAGTTTCAGGGCTCTGATATTGTGTTGGACACTTTAAGGGACTGAGCCATCGTTAGGATTATTAGTTACACCAGTGCTTTTCCTTCTATGAAAAGTCAACATTTCTGCTGTGAAAGATATCTAATTGCTTTCAGTTGTAAAAGCACCCAAAGCAGAATGATCTGAGGCAATTTAAGGTGTTTTTGAAACTGACTTGGCTTCACAACACCGCAAGTGCCCCTCACCGTTTTGTTTTCAAGTGGTTGGCTAGGATATTTCCAAATTAAAGCTATTAGTGACCACATCAGTCCGCACACATTAGGCATCACAGGCAGAGCCAATTACATCCTCCAGACAATACCATGTCAAACAGAGCTGTTCGTAGCGCACACACATTTTCAGTTGTGTACTTACTCATGGAAGTGACTTTTACATGAGAAACAAATAAATGACGTGCCCACATTTATTCTAATGCCCTTGTTTTGTCATTGTCCCTTTCACCTAAAGACCTTATGCTATTAGTCGACACCCCCTTCTTAAGCCACTGGCTGGCCTCGAGTCTCCAGCTTAACATCTCTTCTCAGTGCTCCCTCTCAGGCCGGTCAGCTGCCCCTGCATGTCTGGTTATTAATGGCTTTAGGCCAAGCTTATCATTGATCAGCTCATTTTAAATAGAAGAATATGTGGCAGCAGTTATTCACATAGCAAAGCGACCAATTGCTAAAGGCTCAACACATTGAAAGACCAGATAGATTGGTACAGCATGGCAGGGAATGAGAATAAGCATAAACTGTGTGTTTTTTTGAATACTACATTTTTAACTTGAGTTTGTTTTCAATACAGACCATAAAAACAAAATGGCAAGTAGGGGGGAGATAGAGGGTTATTTAAAGTTAAACTGATTTGTGCACTACACATCAAAATGGATAAAATATCTAGGTTAATACAGAAGAGGCTAAAATTAAGTATTGTATACATTCTTATACCATAGATACCCCCAAGATTACTGTTCCTTTTTGTACAATAACGTCTCATTTAACCAAGCATCTTTTGAAAGAAGATATTGGTGATTACTGATCTAAACCTATAAGATGCAAACACTCTCACAATTAGTGCTTGTTTTAAAATATAGGGGAGATGACTTATGTGGGAGCATCCAGAAACTGACATGGCTAAAGGTCTTTTCAAACTCATTTGATAACCATTTGGATATTAAAATAGCATGTGTATTAAATGGCTTGTTATAATCTGAGACAGAGATTGCCTATAGAAAGGGGCTGCACGATATGGTAAAAAAAAATAAAGAAAATCATATTGTGATTATTTTGACATATTACGATTGCGACATGATTCACGATGTGTGGGAATGATCATTTTTGAATCACAATTTTCATTTTCACTGAGAAAACTATTTAACTACATTTGTGCAGCCCTACTATATAACCATTTTGGGGATCCTGCTTCAAAGTCACAGGACATGCATTGCATATTCTCTCACTGCTCAGAAGACAGACATTCCCATTTACAAAATAATAAAAGTACTCAGTAAGATATGTTGTTGAAGCCCAGACACATTATAAAATGCTCTCCTTGAATAGCAGAGAAAAGGCAGTATTTATCTAAAGTGTTGCCTTTCTACAGCTTTTATTCAGAAGCCTCTCAGCAGCACCAGTCGGTGCTATATTCCAGCAAGTCAACAGTAATTACTTCCAAATTATGGATAGATAAAACTGATTCTTACGTTCTTGGAATGGATGACAAGCAAAATAACCAGCTAATCACAGGGACAGGTTTGATTGCAGCCTAATCTGTCTGTCTTCACTTGAGCCGATGCAACATTGTAAATCTCAGATGAGAGCATCTGGCAAGTGTAACGGTTGATTAAATTGTCCATGTGATATTATGTAAATGGTAGAGAAAGGAGTACACACCCATAGCCCACACCCTGAGCCTGGAGGGATCAACAGGGATCAATGATCAGCAGAATAAAAGATCACGATAAGTAGCGAAATGGACACCCAGCATCAGCACGCATTAAGATATTAATTCACCTCAAGAAAAGTTGTTTGAGTGCCATGTTATCTATAAAAAGCAAGGTTAAGACTCACTAGGAAATGTAATAGTCCAATACAATTGTGTGTTTCTTAAGAATAACTTTCTGTAGGAGTTTTGAGAGAAAGCAGAGACATTAATGATTAACGAATTTAGTTGAATGTTGGATAAAGTTAGCTTCTTAAAAAAATCATGTTGTCATTGATTATTCTATTCTTAAGGACATAATTACCTCACTGGATTTTTAGTTGCTTCCCTTTAATCTCATATCACTAAGATTTTGGAGGACACATGATCCAAACACACCATACTGTAGTTCTTCTGGATTAAGATGGCTTTGCTAGTGTAACATTTTAAGTTATTTCTGGCTGTTGAATACATCTTAAATAGGTCTTAATTGTAAACAAAGACCGTCATGCTTTGCCTGAACATGATTGGCTGGACAAGAGGCTAGTTGCCCCTGAAATAACACACCCTGAGGGAGACCACTTGACATTTTGCAAGGATGTGCTGTGCCACTGCCAACCTTGCGTTCCTTTGAATTATTACAGGAACTACAAGGTTAAGCAAGTTGTGAAAACATTTGAGCTTCATAGTTTGTTTTTTTGCTTGTATTTGCACAGATATGATTGGGTTACTCTGGGAGTTTTAAATGCTCTGCGTGAACTCTGAGCCCTGGGATTTTGGGCTCCGTCTGGATGCTGAATTCCTTTTAAACTCTCTTCTCAGTGGATTGCTATGTGCTGCCAGCTCTCATCAGCATGTGTTCCCACATACGTGGACTAAAAGTGTGTTTTTCTGCCCCTCCACCTTTTTCTCACCGAAAACCCATCCTTTGTTCCCTGCTTTTCCTTTTGTTGGATTAACCATAGCAAGCTCCTTGCCAAATTAGACTGCATTATTGAACATTTTTGCAGACTGAGCTGATTAGTTGTTAAATTCAGTCCATTGTTGTTTGTGTGATGCTGCTAGTATGTTACCGATGATCATTCCCACCTGCACAGTAAAACAGTGTATTTCTCAACAGATTAACTTTTGTTAGTTTTAAATACTTTTCTAGCCATATGCGACAACGGAAGGCATTATGCAGTCATGTTAGGTAGGTCTTAGTACAGCGTGACTACAAGATATGTTTGACTCCTTTAAATTTGCTTGTTACAGTAAAACATTTGGGGCTTAGCCAAAGAGGCGGTAGCTGTCAAACAGTATTCGATATACTGAAGCAGAAACACTAGTTTTCGGCTTTTGGCAGTTGAACTTGTCTTTTGGTATTTGTTAACACTGATCTGCACAGATGACACACCTGCTTGTGTGTTGTTCTTGATTTTTCTTTTACTAGATTTAGTTTTCATTCTAAAGTGGGTCAACATCTTGCACCTCCTGGAAGCATATGGGAGGAGGGGTGTATGCCCATACCCCAACCCCATTTGTTGTTGTACTGTATGTCCATATGTTCCCAGTGATCCATGTTAAAATACCCTTTTGTTATGAATTTACAATCATAGAAACAGCGATGTAAATGCGCACTGTCTCTCAGTGAATAGATTTGACGTTGCCCTACATCTATTACACTATACTATTGTAACATAACTTTCATGGAAATCTCATGCTTGAAAATAATTAATTTCTTTGTTCTTAAAGTACTCATTATGCTTATGTTTGTATCCTTTTTATGAAAGTGGTTTTGCATCTGTAAGTATGTCGTTCTCCAGAGAACAGAGGATGAATCCTGATGATGTTGGTGACCCTTTGAGTTTTCATTCAGCACCACCAGCAAGGCAGGATTTCCACTTGACCAACATTTTGAGGTTCATGACACGGTACCTTTAAACCAACGACTGAATGCCTGTCAGGTTCAGCTCTACTTTGATAACTAATGCTACCATAGCATACTAGCGTGTTATAGGCAGCATGCTACCTGCCAATGGGGTGTTCACATCGTTTGGTATGGAAGGTGGCGATGGGTAAGATCTCCTTGGGTATGTCTTGCAAACATCTTAAATTGCCTAAATATTCTTAAAACATTATTTTAATTTTCAAGATGATGGTTAGTGTCATTGCTCAAATTAAGTGCAATGGTGTAGCAAGTTTGTGTGACTATGAACTTTTAGTCTTGTTTAGTATTTAGTTGAAAATTAGTAAGGGGATTGGTTTTCTAAGAGAGGCGCCTGTGTGGGACATGGGCTGTCATTTAAACGTAAACACTCACATTAGTTAGTTTTAATTTCCTCTTTCTCTTACACGTTTTGATTGTATTCTCTTCCTGAAGCACAAGTTTGGCATTGTACACAGATGTGTTTGCGATGTGTCTGTCAATTTGTTTGCTGTGACAGTGTCACTTTATTTTCCTACTGACAGCTCCACACTATTGAGACATATTTGGTTATTCTTTTGAGTGTGTCTTAGCATTGCCTAGGTGTTTGCAGACTGTCCACTCTGCTGCATGGGGTAGACAGAACTAACGTTCATCTGCAAGATGTGGACATTTAGCTACGATGTGGTTCCTTTTATATAAGTTTCATTAAAGTAAAGGTTCTCTCATGTTTGGTATAATGGTAGTACAAGTGATTTACTTTCCAGTCCAGGGGTGAAATGTTGAGAGCTTTGCCAGACAACAGATTGCTGAGTGAATATAGGTTTAGCCTAAATTTGATGGCAGTATGGGGGCTATCTGTCACTGGTATTAACCCTTCTTTCTTTTACTCCCCTTAATCCTTCCTAGTTTATCACTGGCACCCATTTCTCTCTTTGTTGGAATAAAGTGGTAATCTTCAGACTCCATCTGTCTCTCTTGACCTTGGCAAAATGTTGAATGGTTTTGGCTGTTTGCATTTGTAGCAAAGCAATACATAGCGTGTTATGTTTATTTCTTGCTGTCTGCACAAAACAGAATGTTCTATGAGTAACAAATATGTTGTAGTCATGACTATATGCTTGCTCTCATGCCTTTTTTTTGTCTCTTCCAGATGTGTTTGGTATCTGTGCTGCATAGCCACCCTCGCTTTTAAGACTTGTCAGAATAGTACTGGACAGAACAGGACCATTTGTTGACAAGGCTTTACTTATTAGCCATGTTCTCAAGCTGTGCAAAGTGAAAATGACACATAAAAATTCCTTTGTCTCTTCTGTAGATCTGTGTACTCCTGTTTACGTGCCTTTACATGGTGTCCTACCTCATACTTACCCACTTCAAGAAGACTGCAGAGTTTGTCACAGGTGAGTTTTAAAAAGTCACTCTCTTCCTGGAATTTAATAGGAGCAACACACAAAGACTGCTCTGTGAGAAAGATTTCCATCAAGGCTTATGGAGAATTGCTGGGAAGGGAATTGATGGTTGTTGACAACCATACTGATTACATTGGTGTTTTGGAAATTTTTCTCCCCAGAGTATGTAGGCGACGCTTTTCAAGCAAGCACAGTTGTATGCATTCTAAGTTGCATCCATGTATACATAGATTCGATCTGAGTAATAGCTGTTTTCTGTGTTTGCATACATGCAAATATAATACGTTTACACACTGCCAAGATTTCACATTTCAACCCACGCCTCTGGACCTTGGCTGGAACAGTCCAGAGGTGCAGAAGGCGTGTTATGTAACCATCTCTTCAGGCAGTATCCCTGTAGATCAGGGTGATGGCGGAAGAAAGATGAAGAATGTTGCTACAATATAAACATGTACTTTTGAGTTGTAGCTTAAGGCCCCTCGATTTGGACGAAAACATCTCAAAGGAGAGCTTTTCTCAACAAGCATATATTTTTAAAACAACATGAAACTGGCTTAATTTGTCACTACTTGTGTTACTGGCTTTTAGTTTTGATAGTAGGAAAAATGTAGAAAAACATTTTTTGGTCAACACAGTATTGGCATTTAACAATTTTGTATCTGACAAACAACCATTTGCAGAAGTGCAAATCTCATGTACTTGGATCTACAATATGTTCTTTATTATTATTAAAAAAAAAATGGGCTGACAGCAAATACATCCAGTAACTTGCCACTATTGGAAGCAGATGTGGGATGTCCTTTTTTTGCTATGCATTAGCCCACTGTTGTAGATGTGGCATCAACAACAGCCTTACGGTTGTGCCCTGTAGCTAAATGACGATTGTGCAATACTGCTCAACAGTTCTTTTTGACATTAAGGAGCCAAGAACTGGTTTTTGCTCCTCGTGCTTTACCTCAATAAACAGCTGTGGCAACTTGTGCACAGGAAGAAGTTACAGTATCATGTACTGTGGTGTGAATTACTTAGCAAAGTACAGCTATTCATACAGTATCGTTTTAGAGATCTATAGCATGTCGCATGATACTTAACAGGATTTGTGGGGTCTTACAGAGTGTTTTGGGTATATAGTAACATTTACAGCTTGGCCCCTTTGGTATTCTTAATACTCCACTCTTTACAGTTTCCTACTCATATGTAATTCAGGTTTTACGTCTTGGTCTTGCTTGAACAGAATGTTCCTAACATGCTTGTCCCCAACTCTGAGATCAGTGAGACTTTGGCTTTTTTTCATCCCCATGTGGAGTGCCTCTATTACAGCTTTCCCCTATATAGGTCTGTGTGTGTGTTTATATACACAGTATACCACACAGACTTGCTATCTATTGACATTTCAGCACTTACCTGATCAGACTATCAGGTAAGTCTGATTGCACTCAAACTTACCTGTGTTTAACCCTTCCTCAGTTACAAAGTTATAGAAAATAAGGTGGTTATGTCTGTGGCAACTTAGCCTTGTTAAAACAGATATAAAAACAAAGAAGTCTGAATCACTTTTGTAATAGATGTAATCCTACTTGTTTCTCTACTCTGTTTCAGATGATATTGAAGATGCCACCGTCAACAAAATTGCGTAAGTGAAAACCTCTAATGATCAACTGACCCACAGCAATCTGTTCTCACTCACTCACTCTGATTAGTGTCAGTGTGAATGATTTAGCGGATACCTTAGTCAGCATGAAGTGTAGTGGCATGAGGCCATTTGGCTGTAGATTTATTGCCCTGTCTTGTGTGCAGCTGTGTGTTCATGTGTTTGTTGGCTGGGATGGGGGCACGTCACCGTCACTCTGCCCTTTGTCCTGACACGCTGGCACTGTTTTGCCTTATCCCGGGCCACCCTAGCCTTTCAATTAGGCTGTGCGTGAGACCCAACACACAAACACACATGTGACCTCACTGATAGCCTGTCTTTCCCCATCTCCCAGGCTGTGGTTGTGTACGTTCACCCTGTCTGTTGCAGTGTGTGCTGTGCTCCTTCTCCCCATCTCCATTCTGTCCAATGAGGTGCTGCTCACCTTCCCACAGAGCTACTACATGCAGTGGCTCAATGGATCTCTTATTCACGGTAAATCTTATTGTTTGTATTAGACGACAACACCAAACACTTGGTAATCGTAGAAACCTGTCAAACAGAGGGCATTACTGTCTGAAACTGGATCAGATTTAACAGGATCACTGCTAATAACCTCCAAATCAATACACTACAGGCCTGTGTCCAAACCAATCATTACTATGGATAGAGTGGCTGTGATCTTACTGTGTGCATTATTTGAGTTTTTATTTTTTGTTAAACGTGTTGTTGAGTCCTCCAACTCCAATTGAATAACTGTTTTTTGGGGGGGGGGTTTCAATTGATCAGCTACGACTTAAAGTAAATAGTTATGAAGCACGATAGTCAAGCAGGCCTGTTATGTTGTTTCATGTCAGAAACACTTTGATGATCTCAGTTTTTCAAAACCCTTTTTAATTGAGCATATGGGACTTGGTAGCCAGTCTTGTCATGCTACACTGCTTGGCAGAACTATACCTCACAGTGGTATGGCCAAAATGCTTTACTTAAAACTTATGTAACCCTAATGAATATTAGCGCTGAAAATTAACATTTGGAACATCTCTCTTCCTGTCTTGTCAGGCTTGTGGAACCTAGTTTTCCTTTTCTCCAATTTGTCCCTGGTCTTCCTCATGCCCTTTGCCTACTTCTTCACGGAGTCTGAAGGATTTGCAGGGTCCAAAAAGGTACAGGTTTGGGCATCCCCTCACAAATAATGCCTCTAGACTCCAAAACCATTTAATATAGACTTAAATTTAAATTGACAGCATCTGTATGTGAACCTGTTGATCACAGAGTATCTGTTCTTTGTGTAGGGGGTTATGGCACGAGTGTATGAAGCAGTTGTGCTGCTGTTGCTGCTGGCTCTGCTTGTGCTGGGCATTGTGTGGGTGGCATCAGCCCTTCTCCACGACAACATAGCCAGGAAGAGCCTCTACGGTGAGTCACATGCATTATTCCTGAAGATCCCCCAGTGACAATTAGTTTTTGATATATGTTGCTTATATTCTCCTTAACTAAATTTCAGACCTGTGGGAGTATTACTTTCCCTACCTGTACTCGGGCATCTCTCTGTTTGGAGTGTTGCTGCTTTTGTGTAAGTATATCTCAATCACAAATACTTAAGTGCTAAAAACTGTAGCGTATAACACTTGCATATAACCTATCATCTGTGTGTTTCTCCTCAGTGTGCACTCCCTTTGGGTTGTCCCGAATGTTCAGTGTAACAGGCAGCCTATTGGTCAAACCGCGGGTGAGTCACAGACCCAGTGACTAGAATCAAACCCTTCCCACTTCACTGTAGTTTCTGAATTGAATGATGTCTTTTATCCCCCTCAGCTGTTGGAAGATGTAGAAGATACCTTGAGCTGCACTACATTTGAGGAAGACTCACTTTCCAGGAAACTGAACTGTGAGCGTGTCACCATGAGTACACTCCTTTTGCCATTTTCTGATGATTCAATTTAAAGCTAACTGACTTTTTGTCTATCATGTGTTGTTGTCTGATTTGAAGGTGGCAGTACATCATGCTGGGTCAAGCTGAACATGGAGGCAATTAAAAAAGAGTACCAAACAGTCCGGAGCAAGCGCATCGCCCTAGGTAAGATTGACTGAACAGGCTGCACTCTGCTGGGCTTCTCTCACATTGATTATATTGTGTAGTCATTTGTTGCTGTACACTTAGTTATTGTTGTTGCTTTTGTCCTTTTTGCTTTCCTCACAGAAATGCGTAGGAAAGCGTCCCCATGGCAGCGAAACTTGGGCTATCCACTGGCCATGCTTGTGCTCCTTGCACTGACGGTACACGCTTATTTATATATATATATATATATATATATATTTTATTTTTTTTATATATTCTCACAGGCTGTTTTAACGCATTAATTAACACCGATGGTTATTTTAATTGTTGTATAATTACGGTTTGTCTCTTCAGGTGATGTGTGTTCTCATGGTCTGTTTCAATGTGTTGGAGTTGCTCCTGGATGAAACAGCTATGCCCAGAGGAATGGAGGTGACGATTTAGCCAGAAGGAACTTACCACCATTTCATGCTTGGTGTGCAACAGCCAGTCAACTGTGTAAACTGATGATTGGGTTTTTTTGTGTGTGTTAGGACCCTCACCTGGGGATGGCCTCCTTCTCCATGTTCGGCTCACTGGGCGCTGCAGTTCAAGTAGTCCTTATCCTGTATCCTTTTATCCCATTCACCTATGAGTGTGTGTGTACACAGAGTTTACTCGGCATGTCCATTTGGCTCTGACTCAACCACTTACAGACTTTATGTGGTATTTGAGCAGTGTGATATTGACTCGCTCTGTTACATTCATACATTAAAATATCTTGGTCTTCTATCCAGAGTTGTCCTTAAAGTGAATTTCAGCTATCTGATGGTGTCCTCAGTGGTGGGCTTCTATAGTTCTCCTCTATTCACTGGCCTCCTGCCTCGTGCACAGGACACCAACCTCACACAGGTATCTGACAGCTAACCTTTACATGCATCTTATCTCACAGTGAGATGTAACCAGAAGCTAGTGATGTTCTGTGTTTACACCTTGTAGTAACCTCTAAATTTGTTCATTTCAGATCATTGCGAACTGTGTTTCACTGCTTATCCTGAGCTCAGCACTGCCTGTCTTTTCACGCACACTTGGTAAGGATGTAGCATAAATGACAAACGCAGCTGTGTTTAGAGTATGTAGTGTGTTCACAGTGAGAAAAGTGACCACGTCAAGTATACTTTAAAAATTCAGAATGCATACTAAAAATGTGTGATCATGAAGAGTGCTGTTGATTGCATTGTGGGACAATAGTGTCAATGTACAAATGATGGTAAGCTACTTACAGCTGCAAAACTTTAACAAACTGTGGATCGTGGTGGAGAGACAGTTCAAAGATGAGCTTGAAAAACATTGTTTTTCCACAGATGGTCTGCTCTTTCTCTTTTTGAGGTTGCATAGATTTCTTGTATAGTAACTGCAAAAAGAGTATACTTTGACAATTGGTATGTAGCACATAATGTTTACAATTCGTATGGAATTGGGACACAGCATCTGGTATGTAATGTCATGAGTTGCTGAATCAACATTTTACTTGTAGTTTTAGTAATGGCCACAAGAGGGCGTTTGTATGCCATGGATACCGTAGCTGCAGGTGAGGCTGGGCTTCAGCATTTAATTCACAAGTAAAACATTTTCTTTTGTTTCTATTCCATTGTGTTAGGGATCACCCGCTTTGATCTACTGGGAGACTTTGGTCGGTATAACTGGCTTGGGAACTTCTACGTTGTCTTCCTGTACAACATGCTGTTTGCTGGTCTCACCTCTGCCTCCCTGATCAAGACAGTCACCTGGGCAGTACAGAGAGAGCTCATCCGTGCCTTTGGTCAGTCTACTTTCATTTTATATCTTATGAAGCAAGGTGAAAGTACTTTGTAAGCATATATTTTTTGTGTCTGAGTAATTGTGTTGTGCAATTCATTGCACTAGGGTAGCTTTGTCATACGCTTTCCCACCTTTGGCCCCATTTCCCTGTGGGCTGGTCTCTCTTCCTCAGATAGAAAGAATACAATTCTTTCAGGAAAGTGTAAAGGGACAAGAGCAGAGTCAGGTTCCCTTGGGGACCTTAAGGCACACCGCCCTAGACCCCTCACAGCACACACACCCTCTACCCCTCCACCCAACACAAACAAGCCCTCAGAGCATGGACACGCCAAACACACACACATAAATACACGCAGTCCCCTTCCTCACAGTGCAGATAGCATCTCTGCACCATGGCAGTTCTCCTGCACTTTCCCATTGCCTCCCAGCTCACTTTTGTTCTGTGATTGATAGACTTTAATTTCACCTAAATTACTATTTTTCTTAGCTTTGCAAGTTTAGTGCTCCACCTTGTGATTGTGCGTTGTGTTATAGTCCTTATTTATTTTTAATTGCTTTTCCTTTCTCTGCAGGTCTCCACAGACTGCCTTTAACTGTGTCACGCTCCACCGTCCCCTTCAGACTCCTCCTGGCCAGTGGACTGTCTAAAATCCAGTGACTTTTCCTCCCTGCCACTGCCTTTCCTAACCTTTTTTAGAAACTGAGCCACAAATGTGCACCTATTGGATTAAAGGCATTTGCAATTCAGTCCCTTTGCCAGTTCATACATGGGTCGGGTCGTCCCGTGTGACGAAGCTGGAGCAGGTGACAAGTCTGTCTGCTGTCCAATGGAAGCTCTGCTTGAAGCTGTGTTGAATGACCAATATAACAGGGTCCAATTTTTGTGCAGTTATTTGACTGGAAGGACAAGTATTAGTACAAGCAGTCAACTGAGTCATGGTTACGACTGGAACAAAAGCTAAAGGGATATAAGCCATATTGGCAGCCCTGCCATAGTGGACAATAAGAGAGAGATCCCCACAAAAACAACCTGATGCCCAATCAAAAGAGGATCCAGTAGATAGCCGTTGCTCTGACACGTGTGAAAGTCAGCAGAGTTATTTTGAAATATTACATTGTAACTGACAATTTCCTCTTCCAGGTTGACTGAGCGCTCTCTCTTTCTCTGTGGCTTCCTCATGCTTTCCTGTCTTAGGTTGTACCACTCTTTTTAATATTGGGAATCTTACTTCAATGTGTTTGGTGGTTCTGTCTGTACCAGTGTTATGTGAGTTAATGAGAGGAAGTTGTAATTGGAGCAAATAGGACACAGAGTACCTTGTCTATCTATGGATCTGCAGGTTACACAGGGAATATAAGACTAATGTAAAAGTCTCAGTGTTGGCGCTCTTTTACAAACACAGTTTACTAGTAGAATTAAGAGCATTTTCTGTGTTGATTTACCATTGAGCAGGAGTTTTATTTTTGTAGATGACAGTAAGCTTACGGAGTCTGAGGATTATGCTGATTATTATTGTTTTAAAACAAGCTTTACATGTCTTATGCAAGACTTTTGAATTCCAATGTGACACTCACTTGGAACTTCTGCCTTTGACCAATCAAACTGTGAATTATTAAGAATTTGTGTGGAGAAGTGCAATATTTTATATGTAAAAATACACTTTTTAACTTTACCGAACGTAATTTCTAAATTTTCTGTATAATTTCTATTAGTTTTCTGTGAAGTATTTTTTTTTTTTTTTCATCTCATTTCCTGTTTGTTGGACATTAGGTGAATGCTTAGAATAGTTTTACAGAATGTTTTCAAAGATGCAAATGTGACTATCAATCCATGCAATATTTTCAGATGTCAAAAAGAAATTCAATTATGTTATGTTCAGCTGTATCTCATCATCCTCAATGTGTTGGTGACCCTGCGTCACACTTTGCCTTTGCTGCTGTATCAGCAGGTTATTAGCTGTTGGTTTGACCAGTAGGGGACAGTGTCTCTCAAACCCAACACCAGCCAGCCTCTGTGTTGCGTGCGAGTCTCTCTCACTCTCTGGTTACCTGTTATATGTATTATGTATGGAGCACTCTGAGGTTTACTCATTTCACTTTATCTGGGAATTTTCTTTTGTTTTTTGGGAAAAAAAGTTTATAATGCACTATCATTATTTATGGGCATTTTGGGATCTATACTTGTTGAAACTTAGGATGTTTAACAGTTGTTAAAAATGTTGAATGTGATACAGTTAAGACAAAAAAACATCTTTAGAGTTCCTCTCAAAGATGAAAAACTGTGCGTTTATTGTTTACTCTTGAAATGCTGCTCTAATGTTTCAGATTTTCTAAACTGAATTTTAACCATCATTGTTTTTTGAGCAGAAAGCATTAAAATCTTCTTGTTTTTTAAACTTCTTTGTGTCCTTTTGGATGCTCATCAGGGTGGCTTTTACTGTAAACTGTTTCTTTGATGCTGTTACGTGTTTGTTACATTTTATGAAATGTAACTACATTGTGACGATCTGATGTGGTGTGTGTGACTGGTGAGGGCGTCTGTCCTCTACGTCCTTCCACCCTTTTGTTGCACTTCTTTAATCAGCAGCAGAGGAGAGACATATTTTGGCCTGTCTGTCAGCAGTGTCCAGCTACGACGCCACTACAGCCATAGCCCACGCTTTCCCCACTCCGATGCAACTGCCAGATTAAAAACCCTGCAAATCAAGACGAGAAGCGACGCTCGCTCACATTCACTCCTTCCCTGCCACCCACCCACCTCCTTTCTTCCATCCCTTTTCCTTGCCTATTGTTCATTTCCTCACCTCATTTTTCTGAAGTCAGTTCAAGAAAATCCCGGCTCTGATTAATTTCTCCCTCTTGATTTTTGTTTGCATTTCTTGTTTTGTTTTGTTGGATGTTTTAATTAAGCTTATTTGTTTTAGGTTTTGTTTTGCACTGTGTTTCCTTTGCAAAAGGGAAATGAACTCAAATGTCGCCGTAACATTACTTTCACAGCTGGAGGCTGGTTACCGTCTGAGGAAGTGACCCATAAGTCACTTATAAGGTGTGTGTGTGTGTGAGGTTAGTGTGTTATCGGTGTGTCTTGAACGAAAGAAGAGTTGGTTCAATGTGAATATTATTTGAACAAACTCAAACATAATGTCACAAGCAAGGTCAAGAGGTGGTGACTCACTTGGCCAAAAACAATTCAAGAAATGCAATTATCATTATATTTCTCGGAACATGACTTGGGAAGCACATTAGGACAATACTTGTTGAAGGATGCTAAGTGAATATAACCCCTTCTTGTAGAAAAATATAAAACCATTTCATCTATGCCAATGTGAGTCTTATCCCCCAGTCCGAAATTCTCCTTGAATTTTAAAGAAACCATGCCGAAACTGGTAATGAACGTCGGTCTGGACACCACACTGGTACACATTGGAGAAAAAGTGTACAGTTTCTGCCAGTGGTGCTTTAAGATTTTCTGGCTTATTAGAGAACAACTACAGCAAACTAGGTTTCATGATTTCATGATCTCACACACCAACTATGTAACAACTCTACATATAACTTAACCTTGGATTTAGTTGGGGAAACACTAGGATAGCACCTCTTCCTGCAGCAAAATATACTGCTCAAAAAAATTAAGGGAACACTTAAACAACAAAATGTAACTCCAAGTGTTCCCTTTATTTTTTTTGAGCAGTGTATAAAGGTCGATAGCAGTGCAATCAAAGTGTTCCAGCAGTCCCATTGGGTAACACACTCTATTGGACTGGTTGTCGGGCATATCATGGACTAGGCTGGAGACGGGCAGCTTGTAATGGGATGAGATAGGCTATCTTTATTGTCAAAACATAAGAATGAAGGGGGGAAAAAGACAGATTAGCTTTCCTGACAGTCGGACGTTTGAAGTTCATGCCAAAGTGCATTAGGGGCTGTTATTCCCTCGTTTGTATGCTTGCAAATTCAGAACCACTCACAGGAAAAGGCGAGACTTGCTTGCTAATCAACTGATAATGGATCACTCTGTCCATTTGCCATAGCTGCCCACCATCCTGCGTGCACACTCACGGCACACTTGCTTCACACAGTTGACTGGCACAGGCCATTGTTTCAATGGGTATCTTAGGGTGAATGGCGTGACATGAGTTATTAGGGAGAAACTGTAATATAACAATTTAATTCAATATATAGCTGTTTAAGCATATACTGTATAATCTGTGCAACATAAATGATCTTTATTTAGGGTCAGGTTCACAAACAAGTTATAGCATCATACCTGACCTTTGACCTGCTTGTCTGGGGCCAGGAAGTTCCACCCTCCTCAGTCTATTGTCCAATTCAGTGCAGCATCGCCTCAACCTCAGCTCCATGGTGCTCTTTTTCAAAGGCCAAATCAAGGCTGAGCAAATCAACTTAAACCTGGACTTCATGTACACGCTTTACATCACTGTGTGTGGTACACTTGAATTCATCACATGACACATGCACTGATGGGTGTACTGTTAAAGGCAGAGCATGGCGAGGAACTACCAACACAAAGTTACAATACATGAGCCAAGAATCATCCAGTGTGTGCAGCCACATCAGAATGCACCACCCTGTCTCTTCCTGCGCTGATAACATGGGAAGAGACAGTGGAATGGGTGGTGCAGTGGCAGGCAGAAAAAGAAAGGACGTGTGTGTGTGTGTTTTGAAGAGGGGAGGGACGTGGTTAGGTGTCAATTCCTTGACTATCCTCCCCCTGCCCCAACCCTTCCAACGGCCTCCATCTGAGGAAGTGGATCCTGCAGAGTGTCTATTCAGCTCCAAGAGACAAGACAAACACTTGAGATGTCAAAGCCAGCATTGTTTCAAAATCTAATTTCTGTTGTACAACGATCGCATCCTTAAAAAAAGAGCTTGCAATCCTAATTTCATCCTTGGCTGCATTTGTAGATGTCCAGTATTTGCCAACATTAGTGGTCCTGTAAGTCACTGACAGCTCCACAGTAGAAGAAAAACCTGGCTTGCAGGTATGTACTGCATTTGACCACTAGCCCAGGTGCAAGCACAGGCGTCCATTTGGAAAGAACAAAGCAGGGTAGGCTAACCCGGGCAGGAAAGATCTCGTTTTCTGTGCCGTGGCTTTGCAGGAAGCCCAACCATTCACCCAGCCATGTACTCCCATCCTGAAATGGGGGAGTGAAATGCTAAGAGCCAGTAGGAGGCAGGGGGCAGGGGGAGGCAGGAGGATGGGGGCACCAAAATAAAAACTAATAATAATGACTATTTCCATCTCCAACCCGCAGATGTTTGCATCCTTCCTTTCTCTTTCATGTCAGATGGAAATCTTTTCTCTTGTATGGCTTTGAAGAGAAACATCGGTGTGGGCACTTGTAGATATGAAAGTGTTGTTGCTTTTTTTTTGATTGAGTCATTCCCTGCATTTGTCATGAAGGCTGATATCTCTCATCTGTGTTGCTTGGGCCAGACTTGAGCCTTCTCCCATGTTTATCATAAGGACAGGAAGATGCAGCTTCGCCTTGCCACCCCTCCCTACAACATCCTGGGATCTTCTGGAAACTTCCCAAACAAGGATGCCTTTCCATGGCCACTGTGGAGCTCCGTGACCTATGCCTCATCACTGCGCAAAAGCAAATTGTATGTGCTGTATATATCAGGCACAGTATGAGCAATTCACAGGTGCTTTTTAGATCAGACTTGCCATGTTCATGGACATTAAGACTGTGTCTTAATAGTGATTTAATCTTGAAGCATCTTTAGTATGTAAACCAAGATGCACTGACACAAAACTATGTATGTAAACATCCAGAAAGTACTGAGCAGCTCTGTTGTGCGTGGGCTAAGGATTCTTTGAAACAAAGTCACTGTGAAGAAACTGGCCATGATGCATTGAGTCCAGGAAGTTCCAGGAAGCTACAGATAGGATGGTGACACACTTCGACCTTTAACCCATCATTAATTTAAGCTTCCGTATTTGATTACAGATGTCAGACCCCTAAGACACAGTGATTCCTTTCTTTTCTGCTCCCTTTTTGGCATTATCTGACACATTTTATGACTCTCCCAGCTATTGTTCTGAGATGGATAAAAATAATATGTTGATGTGGCCAGCGGGTGTTTCCAGTGGAGAGGTCTTGGGTGCACTGGGTTCAGGGGTTCAGGCTGGCTCCCCAAACACAGGAAGGCAGCGCTGTAAGTCACAGTCAGGGGTGTCAAGGCTGGACACTCGTGTTCCCTCTTAGACCCTCACCTTCAACTCTGTCTATTAATAACATAAGCACAAAGTCATCACAGTTGACCAGTCCACTCTGATGGGCGGGATGAGCCGACAGAAGCAAGTGCATGTTGGTTCAAAACTATTAAACTGACATGAGAGTTAGGTTTTTCAGCTGTACATATACTGTATGGGCTATAAACATGCCTCATAAATGTTACAGTTTATATCTAAATTATGATGTGTCTCAAAGGTTTTTGAAAATTCAGGCTGATTTGTTATGTGTCATTGATTTAACTTTGCAGTTTGATGTGGAAAAGTTGCCCAAACAATCAGTATTTTATTTGCCCTCAAATAAAGGGCGGGGGGGCGGTGGTGTGTGTGTGTGTGTGTGTGTGTGTGTGTGTGTGTGTTGGGGGGGTCATTGTGTTAACATACTGTGAGTAGGCTAATCATATGTCCTTTTTTAGGTTGAATTGGAGGCGTGTGCTGTCGCAGTGAGAGCGCGCAGAGGAAGGGAGGGCAATCTTGTCCGGACGCTAATAAGACCCAATGGCTGGTGCAAGGTGGCCAGGAGCTGTGAAACGCGACAGAAGACGGTGGACGAAGGAGAGAAGGAAAAAAAATCTAAAGAGAGGCATTTCTGGATGGACAAAGAGGATGAGAGCGCCACAGGAGCGTCCATAGGAACTGCAGGGGAGTCAGGGAGCCGTCGGGGCTTTGGTGTGCGTCCGTTTGTGTGTCTCGTCAAAGGAACTGCGTGGAGAGAGAGGGGCGGTAAGTGACTAGAAACCCATGAAAAGCCCCTGCAGGTACCTGCGAAGGACGTTTGAAGATGACTTTCAGCTTACAAGTGTCTTAGAGGCTGCTGATAGTTGGCGAAATATTTGGACAGAAACTTGACAAACCCCCTATGTCTTCCTATTTTTAAAATACCTGATGCCAACCTTCAGACTTCAGCTCATTCATCATTCAGATTCAGATCATTCATTGGGCTGTAGCTTTTGGTCAGAGCAATCATCAAAACAGTACAAACCTATAGTCAACATATGACTTTGTACTACTAAGCTCTTTTTCTGAACAAGAGTAAATGCAGTAAAAAGAAGTTCCTACATGTCCCAGTAGCCTAATTAGTACGTTTTTGTCACATTAATATCAGCTCTAATTTCACATGATTTGGAATGGACCCAGATTTGACCCTCATTCACATGCTATCACACACCTGGAACTGGGGTATCACTGTAGGCACTGTGAGCCACTGACTTCTGGGAGCCCCAACCCTTCCCAATGAAGCAGTCCTGGTGGGCCCGCCTGGCACAGCTCGGCCTGCTTGCTGCGTGGACCTGTATATGGCTGGTCCAGGGATGCGGACCGGGCCCTAGGTACGGCATCCGCCCCAGGCCCAGGAAACTCACAGCCATGCACTACAAGCAGTTTTCCCCCAACTTCTCAGAAAACAACCTCGGTGCCAGTGGCAGAGCAGAGGGCAAGATCACTCGCAACTCTGAGCGCTTCAATGAACTTGTGGGCAACTACAACCCAGACATTGTCTTCAAGGATGAGGAGAACACCAACGCAGACCGCTTCATGACTAAGGTGAGATTGGCCTGTTATGGTTAATTAAGCTCAATAATTTTATATTTTAAGGATTTTGTTGAATTGGATGATGCACTGCATCAGGCGTTTTCCACTGACCCCAGTGATACCAGGTGAGTGTTGTATGGTAAGTACAATGAAATGGACAGACATGGTAGAGAGTGAGCTGCAGATTGACTGAAATATGCTCTCACCGAGGTCTCTTGAACCTTTTCAAGCCAATCCCTCTGCTGGATGATTGATTAACTACATTGACATGAAGGGACAGTAAGCAGTTTACAGCTCATACCCTGCTATCCAGCATGACACCTTAAAATCAAATCACATAAGCTCATTAATTGTTTGCCGTACTCTACACTACCTGCCCTTGCCAGTGTAAGTTTTAACCAAACTTCCCCTCCCTTTTCTTCAGATAAGAAGATCAGGATGTAATTCAACACTACCCCTTAAGAGACTGCATTCCCCTTCAGGAACACTTCCTTTTAATCTTTAACCAAAGTCCTTTGTTATTGGAAATAAAACTATTCCTGTGACAGGTTCTCAGTGTGCCTACCAGGAGAAATATCCAGGCATGGCACTTAAAACTTGATTTCCTTAATGTTTATTGAGGATAGGTATCCAAATTCAAATCCCATGCCTAGAAAAGACATTCTGTGACCAAAAGGATTTAAGATCTGGGCAGGGAGATGGACAGCTTTTTGACAAAACATTTTGAATGCCACGCTGCTGAATATGACCACAGGGTTTCTTGACACTCAGATGTCACCCGGCTTTGGATGCTGCGGCTTTCTGTGATTGTTTAGGATATGAATCTGTGTTCCTTCCCCTGCCAGAGTGATTGTATGTGATGAAAATCTGTGGCCGTAAATGTGTGCCCTGCTGATGCCCAGTTTGACTGTGTGTATGTGGGCATGCGCCCCTCTTTTACCCAGATGTGAAAGATGCTCTTTGTGCGTCATTTGGAGGCTCAGAGGGGTCGCCTATACAAAATTCCCGCCTGCTGAAGTAATGGCAGCGTCGGAAAAGCGACTATTGTAGTTCTGACAATGAAACGCCTCTCTTCGATGGCATTGCGAGAAAAATGTACCCAGTTTGTTTTCTGTCCCTCTCGCTTTCTCACTCTTGCTGTCACATTCCCAAGTCCATGCCCATACATTCTTCCCCTCTGCCCTCTCTCTTTAATCCCAACCTCGACTCTCCTCTATACTGCTTTATTCTCACCCAATTTTTCTCCCCATCCCTCCCCATCTCATCCCTTTCTTTAATAACCTCCCCCCCTTCTTTTTTAAAATTCAGTTGCAAGATACATTTATTCAATCAATTATAGGCCACGAGACCTGCCACATTGCAAGAGAATACACATTCAGGACATGATAATGAGTGTATCACCTCGGTTCCTGACATCATCACTTTTCAGCCTGCTATTTTGTGACAATGCTGACACAGTCCATAACATCACGGCCCACGGGGGTGTTAAGAGTCACTGTGCGCATTTCTGATCAAATGTCTCAGGGGTGAAACTGAGAAACTCATGCCTGGAACAATCTGGAAAGGCAAAGAATGGCCTTGATTATTCTGTCACCCTGTCGAAAATGCCAAGGAATGTGCCAAACTGGCTACAGTAGCTTTGTTCTTGTACTCGGATTGTTTGAGCAAGGTTGAGATGGCCTTTAGCAGAGTAGAGGAGGAATTGTGTGTTGATCCCAGCAGACAAACAAACATAACCTGGGAGCCAGAGACAGTGCTGAAATACTGGAATCATTTTCTTGTGAGTTGCACTTAAATCAGTCTGTGCACTGAGGTGTACAGTAGGCTCCGAATAATGTACAACCTCTTGTACACTTAGGCTGTGCCATTCCCCCTGTTAATAAATGATTACAAGTACTTGAGGGGCGTTCAGACACGCCTTTCACTGTTCACCTTTTTTATATTCTTTAATATGTTTTATATTCAAAGATACACACAGAAAAACTCAAAGTATTATACACAAAACAACCTACAAGGCAAAATAATCACCTAAAAGACAGATTAGACTGAAAACTAGTACACAGAAACATTCAGAATTACACTATTAATAGTGCTACAATCCACACATTCTTCCACCAGAACATATATTCCTATGAATAAAGGGTGCTATCAGTCACTCCAGTTTGTTATTGATGATGCTTATGGGTTGATCTTTTTGAATCCGTTGTAGGTTCTTTTTTGTTGTACCTTTCAACAACATATATAGTTTAATATTTAAGAACTAAACCTTTAAAGATCAACATTCAAATACCTGAGATGTTCTTTCAGATATATATGTATACTGTGTATACATATCTGCTATTAAACTAAATGGTTACTGTGTTTTGTACATTATGTTTTGCTGCTAGGAAAAAAAAGGAAGAGGATAAAATATTTCATGTTAGAGTTGTTCTATTCTAGGCGCAATAAATCTGGGTATTTTACCAACTTGGAACCAGATCCAAAATGTAACCAGTTATCTGATCCCCGCTCTACTCATAACAGCAGTTTTCTTTAAAACAATATTACACTAGAGCCTGAAGCCGATATTGATATTTTAGAAATCTGATAATGATATATTGGCCGATTATTTATTTTTAACATAAATCTATAACATAAAAAAAAAAAAACTTTATTGATAAGGATCCCTCAAATTTGGTTCAAAAGTATTGTAAACACAATATGTACAGGGTGGGATATTTTACAGTTGAAAAATTATTGTCAATGCTGTGTAAACAACTAATGGCGACAGTGTTTATAAATGACCTCAAACATATTCTTGCCATTTCCGTACTGCAATTTCTTGTTACCCCACGACCAACATATGTGCCGATATATCTGTGATAAGCTAATATCGTCCCATATATTGGTCGGTTTGTTGTTAATAGTGTTCCAAACTGAACACTTTCCCTCTGACTCTTTGTGTTTCTAGCGATGTAAGGACTGTTTGAATAGGCTGGCTATCGCAGTGATGAACCAGTGGCCAGGGGTACACTTACGTGTGACAGAAGCCTGGGATGAGGACGGTCACCACCCTCCCGGCTCTCTGCACTATGAAGGCCGGGCCGTTGATATAACCACCAACGACCGAGAAACAGAGAAGTATGGTCTTCTAGCTCAGCTGGCTGTGGAGGCTGGTTTTGACTGGGTCCACTATGAGTCCAAATACCATATCCACTGCTCAGTAAAAGCTGGTAAGTTTAAGGAGGGAGCTTTCATACCAGATCATGCAGTTAACTGTGTCAAATTGCATCACTTCAGTGGATAGTGTATCAGAATATTTAAGACAAGATCATCTTGGCTTTTTCTGCTGACCTTCCTGCAGATCACTCAGTTGCTGTGGAAAAAGGTGGCTGTTTCCCAGGCTGGGCCCGGGTGACTGTTGCTGGAGGGGTGCAGAAGAGCTTGTCGTCACTGGGTCCTGGGGACAGAGTCATGGCCCTGTCTGGGACAGGCCAAGTCGTGTTTAGCCAAGTCCTCTTGTTTCTGCACCGGGACCAAGAAAGCTGGTCTACTTTTCTGTCTCTGGAGACTGAAGATGGCCATAGATTGGCCCTTACTCCGCATCACTTGGTTTTTTTAGCCCCCAGTTGCAGACTCGACAGCAGTGAGTACCAGGCTCAGTTTGCTAGCAGAGCCAAAACAGGAGACTGTGTTCTCATCCATACAGCAGAAGGTCAAGTACGTCCATCTCGAATCATCTCCGTTTCGGTAGAGGAGAGTGTGGGAGTGTACGCTCCCTTGACAGAAGATGGAACTGTGTTTGTTGAAGGGGTGCTGGCATCCAGCTATGCGCTGGTGGAGGACCACAGACTTGCACACTGGGCATTTGGACCTCTGCGACTCCTCTCCTCATTCAACCAGCTACTCTGGAGGGAGACCACAAAAGAACAGCAGACCACAGACAGTGAAACAACTTGCGTTAAGACTACATCTGATTGTAGCACTTTGACCGCAAAGGACAAAGCAGGCGTGTATGTGAATAATGGCATTCTGAACAAACAAGACAATCTGAGTGAACCTCTGGGGATGGAAATGAAAGAGAAGCACTCCTTGCAAAGACAGACATCAGATGTACACTGGTATGCTAGATTACTGTACCATTTTGGATGTATCTTTTTAGACCCCAACTCATTTCATCCTTAAAAAGCCTAAAACTGTTGACTCAGAACATGTCACACTATTCAATGTTGCAACTTTGATACATTTACAGTAACACTTCCTGTTCTTTTCTTCAATAAATTAAAAGCACTGGAATGACTTGCTTGCTTTTTTCACCATTGTTTGCATATAATCTATCATAATGATATACAGTGGTATTTTATAAGAGACTGAGTTTGATAAGACAAATTGTCTGAGCAGGTTAGTGTAAAAATGATCATGCCAAAATGACTATATCATTGTCTATGTACTGTACATCATGTTATTTCTTTTTAATTATTTCAGTATATACATACACGAATGGGATAGGAATGAATTGTCTGACAGCAGAATCTATATTTTTGTATTTTCTGAATCATAATATATAAAAGTTTCATTTTATTATAATAATTCCACTATATGAATTGTATTATATGTCATCACTTGTTGTCATGTCATAAAACAAATTAAAATGTCATTTTATTAAGCAACGCACTCTTTGCTGCTTTTTCTTCAGCTCTGGAGCAAATTTAGTCTGTTAAGCAGATTTGTCTTTTTCTAGTTTAGCAAAACAGAGTTGCTCTGTTGTTGGGATTGGCTGGAGGAATAGCTTGTAAAGGACAAGAACAAATCGATTTTATTATCATCACGGTGATATCATCCTGCTCCACCTACAAAGCTGGAATTAAGTTATCGTGTGATATTATTAAAAAATGGGATTCACAAGAACTGCTTTTTGCACCCTGTCCAATATGACACAATACACCTGTTAAAGCTGCAGGGAATCCACTGTCAAACCATGTATGGCAACAACACAATATTACAGAAATGTCACAAATCGAGATTCAGACTCAGTCCCAATGGGAACACGATTTAGGGGTTTTAATCACCTCTGCTGAGTGGGAAAGAATGTGGAGGGACCCTGTGGTAACTTCCAAGTCAGTCAGATTCAGAGTTATACAACTGTAAATCCTTCACAGAGGATAAAGCACTCTCTCCAGACTTAGACCCAAGCTCTTCTGATCGTTGCTGGCATGGTTGTGGACAAGAGGGAACTTTAATGCATATGCTGTGGCGCTGTCCTGCAGTCAACTCTTTTTGGACAAAAGGTGTTTCATTTGATTTCAGTAATAACTGGAAAAATTGCATTTCCTGCCGAAAATGCGTGGGAATGCTGAAAGCTTAAATGATTTTGCAAAACACTGCTGAAAAGAAGTCTGAAATGAAATGCCCAAAACATCTTGAAGCTCAAATGCATTGCACTGCATTACTTAACAAACTGAATGTTAATGTTAATTAGTGGACTATTATTATTCTGTTTGTTTATACAGGAAAATATGTGCTGGTTCTACACATGTGGTTATTGAATATATCAGACTTATACATTTGGCTCGGGTGTGCTTCCAAGAGACAGACTTATTTTCAGCAGTATTTATTCTAGTTAAAAAACTGTTTAAGATATCAAAAAGCTGAATACAAGTTCAATAGTTGAAGTTTAAATGGAGTCTGTAGCTCAAAGCATGCAGTCGGAGTGGCATTTCAAAGTATGAGTAAGTTTGAAGAAGATTTGAAGATTGCTCCATAGACTTACATTATAAAAATGTGTTTAAAAATAGTTTAATATTTATTGCATCACATTCCGTTTGTATTGACTCATGAACCTCATATTGCGAATCTTGTCATATCATGAGATGAGCAGATCGTCCCATTCCTACTGAATAGGACATTGGGGTTGACTGTTACTCTCTTACCTTCAAGCAAATCAAAAATGTAACATGTCCGTTATGGCTCAGTCATCGCTGAGCAAACTCAGTCAGACTCAGTCAAATCCCAGTAAAAGAACAGTAGATGCAGGTTGTAGTTGTGAAAAAGCTTAATGTTTTTTTAAGCAAAAACAGACTGTCTCTGTCCGTCCTCATCAAGTGGCCCGTATGATTAACAAAAGATCATTTTAACTCTGGTCCAGGTGCTTATTACATAAACTTGAATAATTTCAAGTTCATGGTAAGTCAGATAGGCTTCTTAATCAGGGTGAACTGAAATTTCAGTTCTTACAGTTGACTGTAAAAACAACTTAAACGGATAAAAATATAAACCCTGCAATGCAGTAAATGCTACGTGTTTCCTAACATTTATGTGTGTTTCAGGGTGTTGTGACGCTGGCAGTGGAGGCACATGTGGCTTTAAACAGCATGCATGACCATGATCGGCGCCATGAAAGCCACTTGTGCGTTGCGTTCTTCGTCCTCTCATCAAAATGGACGCAGCAGACGCAGCTCAAACTGCCCTGACCTACCAAAGGAAAAACACAAACATTTTGGAGGTGAAGCCAGTTAGCTGAAATCATCAACATATTCAAAGCCAGTGTCTCAAAAGCAGCTTAGTCAGTACCAACTGTTGCCAAATGAAAACTGGGGTGCTGAATGTCAGTTCACCAGAACCGACACCCACCTGCATCAGAAGACACAAGCAGGTCAAAGACGGGTTCCTGACATCTTGTTTTTGGTTAAAATGTTTCTTGTATGTAAACATAATATTGTATTATTAAACAATTAACTGAGACACACACAAGTCTCATAAAGCGTAGGTTTTATACACATCATGAGTGTTAATCTTAATACTGATATTACAGATATATTATTGAAGTAATCTGGGTTAAGGTCAGCCATTTTGAGTTCCAATGTTAATTTTACTGTCAGTCATTTTCACACTAAGACTCTGATCTTCGGCACAAGGAATCCAAACAGCCAAACGCCCAACATTAAGTCCTGCAAATATAATTTAACTATCTGCCAAGATGTACAGAGCTGAACTTCTCAAACTGATGCAAGTTTATTATTTATTAGTAATTTTAAAGCCTTAACTCACCACAGTTATACAGTCAGGTAGGTTGGCCTGCTATAGCCACCGTGGGCTTGTACTCTGGTACAGATTCATTTATAAAGCAATTGTTGGAACGCTACCCTCCTATGTCTAGTGGACAATTCTCTTTGCGCTCTCCAGATGTTTTTATGTTTTCTGTCCCACATGTACGCACAGAGCTTGGAAAAAGGTGTTTATTCTGCACCTTCTGCCTGGAATCTGCTCCTTAATTACTTCAAATTTAACAAGTCTCACTAAATGCTTTTAAATTCAAAAATGAAGGAATTGGAGGCTGATTCGTTGGAATGTCACTGTTTTTGTATCTAAATCTCAACAGCCAATTAGAAGTTTAAAATGATCAGAACACCAAGCTTATAAAAGCTGTTTTGGTATCACGTGTAATTTTCAAACAAGTGAGCTTCTCTCTCAGTGTTAATGGCAGACTTCTCAGAACAGAAGTTTCACTTCAGCTCAATTTTAAGAAACACTGAAAACTGAGTTATAGCAACTGGCATTCAAAATGTGTTACGATTACAAGAAGAAATACCCTTGGCAGGGTCACTAAGTCATAAAAATGTGAAAAAAGTCATTAAGACAAGTATAAAACGCATATAAAACAATGACACGAGCACGGAAATCAACTTGAACGCAAAAAAATAAACTTTATTAAAACTAAATTAATTACTAAAAACTAAAATTAAAAACGTTTCACAAATGCGCATGGGAAAGTCAGTTAAGCTTAAGGAGAGGGTGGTGGGGACTTGGGGAGTGCATTGCTGGTGTTCCACTTTAACTGGTAGTTGAATTAACTGGTGATATCCCAGAGCATGAGGCAGATGTGTACAACAGAAATACTGGCTGAATTTTCAAACTTGCATCATTTAGACTCACCAAAGTCCTTAACACAGGCAACATGCAGCTCTGGTGTAAAACAACATTAATGAAGTTATTCTCCTGCCTGAGGCTGCTGTTGCGACAGCAATATCGCCTGAAGTAGGTGACCCTGTCTATGCCTGTTCAAAACACAACAAACGTAAATAAATTGTCCAAAATATTTATGTTGTCGGTCTCATATTTGTGTCATGATCATTTTTAACGCATTTGTACTTACATTCAGCATATGACACAGTTCGAGGTATCAGTTGAACGCAGCGTGGCGATCACTGTTAGCTGCAGTGCCCAGTTTAACTGATGTCAAGTTGAGTTGATTTGATAACTGTTTGTATTGTTATACAGCCTGTAAGGGAAACCTACAGTCTGAAGTATATGTTTTACACCCAGCCTGTGATACCGTACACCCAGATTAACAGGTGATACAACATCTGTAGTCTAGCTACCATCGATGGTGTTTTATATTAAAGTCTACAGATTTATCTCAATCACAACAGTTTTCTACACAATTCAGCTCTGTCATCCACATTATACATGAATATAACTCATTTTGCAAATAAGGGACAGTAGTTGGATCCACAGGTGTAGAAACTAAAATCAGAAGGGAGCAGTAGACTAAAATATTTCACAACTTTGTGGGTTTTTGAGTAGGTTGGACAATGAGCGTGAGATATAGTGATAGTGAGTGGCTGAGCAGTGGTTGTGACAGAGTGGTTGTCCTTTTGAGTGACAGTGGGTGAGAAATTGAGTTGTGTTTCTGAGAGAGGTTGGTATTGTAGGTGTGTTGTGTCTGTCTCTGGCAGTGTGGTTTGTGTGCATTTTACTTGTGTATTTTGTTGTATTTGTTTGTGTGTGATGAGGTGAGCGTAAGTCGGAAGGAAGGAGTAGGCATACAGAAAAATGTGAACATCGTCCAAAAGTGCATTAATTTCAGTAATTCAACTTAAAGGGTGAAACTAATATATTATAGAGACTCATTACATGCAAAGTGAGATATGTTAACCCTTCATTTGTTATAATTTTGATGATTATGGCTTACAGCTTATGAAAACCCTAAATTCAAAAATCTCCAAAAATTTGAATATTGTGAAAAGGTTCAGTGTTTTAGGCTCAAAGTGTCACACTCCAATCAACTAATTAATCCAAAACACATGCAGAGGGTTCCTGAGCCTTTAAATGGTCTCTCAGTCTGGTTCGGTAGAATTCACAATCATGGGGACTGCTGACCTGACAGTTGTGCAGAAAACCATCACTGACACCCTTCACAAGGAGGGAAAGCCTCACAAGGTAACTGCAAAAGAAGCTGGATGTTCTCAAAGTGTTCACTAGTAACCTAAACTATAGGTTGTATTGGTGAGATTACCTCACCATCAGCACCAGAAGGCATTTCTGAACAAGTGGCTATATAATTTGTGTGGATAAAGTTAGAAAATGTGAGCGTTACAGTGATTTAAAAACTGGTACTTTCTACGAGATTTATAATGGCCGCAAATGGAGGAGTTGCTTGTCACTCTTGTCATTTGGAAGCTCACAGAGTCAAATGTATAAGTCCAATAGATTCAATAACCACATGTCTAGAACCAGCACAAACTTCTCCACGTTTTTGGAGTAAAATGATGCATGAACCGTGAACATTGTGGGCACACCACCCCAAAGACCAGATTTCTAGAAGATTTTCCAAGGCTCCTACACTCTAGCTGTCCACCCAGTATAAACTCAAAAAAGCATCAAACTTAAACTGATATAATTCAAACACTTTAAAAGAAATCCAAAAGCTGAATAAAAGTTTAATAGTTGAAAGTCATGTGAACAGTTTAAGGTTTAAATGGCGTCCGTAGCATAAAGTATGCAGAACTAGAAGCATTTAAAAGTGGAGTAAGTTTGAAGTGGATTTGAAGATCCCTTCATTGACTTTCATTGTTAATAAACTTTAAAAAGTAAAAAAAAAATAAAAGCATACATGTCCTTTAAAGAGCTGAACATTTTAATAGTTGAATGGTTTCTCTAGCTGAAAAAATGCAGGAGTAGAGATGCAAAAATGTACGGAAGTGGAATAATAAACGGAATATCAATAGTACATATTTAGTGGGAATGTAGACCTACAGTTAATCTGTGGTGCAGTGAAAAGGGTGGGTGCATGCATCCTCCAGCTATATCATAGTCTCAACACATAAAATCAATATTATTCCAAAACTAAGCTTTCCTTTTTCTTTACCATGACCAAAACCTTCTAGGTTCCACTTTGTAATTTGTACCAGCAGTACAGCAGAATGATGCACTGCAGTAAACCTTAAAACTATGACACCGGTTTCCAACCCAGTAGCTGATGCAGCTCAAGTGTCTCTCTCTCTCCTTATAAAAGGCTTTCAGAGTTTCTCTTTCTTCACGAATCTCTTCTCTGGAGCTGTAAAGGGAGATGAACAAAGTCAGGTAAGGAGGCAGGCGATCATGTAGTCACTTCATTTAAGAACAAGGACAGCCATGAATGTTCATGTTAGCCTCAGTCATTGCTCACTTACAAAAATACAACAGAGCCACCACAGCCCTGAAATCACCAACAAGCTCAGGTATTTTTAATGATTTGGCAGTGTTCATCTTTTGCATTTATATAAATGTCACTGTTCGCTTCTAGCTTCCACTCACAGGTGACAGGTGTGCTAGTGGAGGAGCTTCTACCTTAACCTAAAGGTTCCTCATGCGGGCTCAAATTCAGCCAGGCCTTGTTCAAACCCACAGAAATGCATTTTACATTTGAGTCACCATCCCAAGGTTTCCAAAATACCAAACTTGTCAGGCTGAATAACAAGTTTTGCACTGACAAACTAACATCACTGAAAACCTCAAAGCAAACACGGAAAAAACATGTTAATTCGTAACTCTAATGCTACCCGCTTAGCTACGATACAGGCTCACCCTTGTACAGTAACTTCACTTCAAGCTAGATGTCCATGTGAAATATTGTGTGATTTTACTGTCTCCGTAAAAGCCAAGACACAGCAGCCTTTGTGGCCTTCTGAAAATGGACGAACTCCTGGAGGATCGCACTTTGTTCCTCAGGGACCGGAAGCTCCCCATGATCATGGGCAGAGGAATCCAGGTGAGCCTTTGTTTCCTACCTCTTCGTTTATCCCTCTTCATTGCTCCTGGGGTTTCATGAGAATCTCTCAGGATAACGTCCGGTAGCCGTAGCGTGCTATTTGTTACGAATTGCGTCCGACCCCGGCAGACAACCCCGTTGACATCACAGGCAAGGAATAAGTTTAACAGGATCCACAAAGCGGCGGGTTAAAGAAGATCCATTCTAAACTAATAAACAAGGGGTACTAAATCATAAAAAGTGAAACAACCTTCAGAGAAGTATAAAAACATAAACCCTGACACTAGAACGCAAAACGTTCACTGCCGGCCGCTGCGTACTGCGCATGTTCGAGTTTTTGCGTAATGATCATGCCCGGTCAGCGTTTCATATGTGTTTTATTTTTTATTTAACTTTATTTAGGAAGATTACAAATTCAAGTAGGAATCTTGATTTGTATTCTACAAACTATGCAAGGCAATGTCAACAATAAATAATAGATACTGTCTGTCTGTCTAACTGTCTCTGTCTTACTGTCACTGATTGGCTGTTTGTCTCTCTGTCTCTGACTGTCTTTACTACTAATACTATTTTACCTCTCACAGTCTCAGGCAACAACACAAATGTGCCTACTTTTGCAATACATCTGAGCTTCAAGATTTTTCAGGCACTTCATTTCAGACTTCTGCATTTTCAGCAATGCTTTTGCAATTATGTCTTCTTCCGTGCACTTATCGGTGGACTACTACTTCACCATACTTTCAGCTACATAAGCCATTCATATGTCAAAATGTCCAGCTCTTTAAGGACATGTATACTTCTGTTCCACCTTTTTCTACCTTTTATGCTTTTTAAAAATGTTAAGCTTTTTTCAAGAACTTAAGAGAAGTAAATGCAGCTTTTTGTGGTTGTTGATTGTTTAATTGTTGGTTTCCTTATTTGTAGGTCTGTCCTTTATAGATGTAAACTTCTAAATTAAAAAGAATGGAGGTGCTTTAAGTGGGAAAAACCCGAGACATATGCAAAAAGATCGTTTCTAGAGTCGTAGTTGGACATTATGTGTGTTACAGTGTTAAAGATCTCTGTGGAAATCAAGTCTAACAGGCTGGTGGGTTAATGAAAAGCCCAGACATACTTAATATTCGCCACCACCTTGACTTTATCACAGTCACAGACTTTATCACATGGCTACTTCAAGGAAGTTATCAGGTTTAGAATCTACAAGGAGACCGTTTTATTAGTATCAACTGATCAATTTGGGTCACAAGTACTGTATCAGTTGGTTGCCTGTCTGTTACCAGGTACCAGTAAACATTTACTTTAATTATTTTTTACATAAAACTACTTTTCAAGGTTCATAATAATGTGTAAAGCCATATCCAGGATATGTAGTAAAAGATTATACACCCCCTTGTGGAGGAACTTGTATTATGCCTGTGAATTTTATTTCACATTGTTTCTTGAATTTCCTTTTACATATAATAACTACTCTACATAATAAACTGTAATTTTACTTTAATGTGATTTAGCATACTTGTAGTTTATTGGTAACCACCTATGTACAATGAGATATTATTAATTTGTATTTTTTATCAAGGAATGTATTTTTATACATGCTGACAATACAGCAAATATATGAATGGAGTACTCCACACTGTGTTATCAGAACATGAAATCAAGCAGATGAAATGAAAACAAACCATAGACCAAACTGCATCCTCTAAAAGTAGCCTATGCTGTTTTTTTCCACTGCTCTTTAAGGTATATAACTATAACCAATTACACTGTGAGCACCCAAACTGTATTCTCTTTTTGTGGTTTATGTTCTGTTTTAAACATCTGTGGAGGTATTCTAGGGGATTATCCTTGAGATGCAGGAGGCAGATGGGAAAGCACCGGCTCTGTTGACTAGCCAATAGGAAAAACCTGGTGGTCTAATACCACCCTCTATTTACATCCATCAGCCAATCAGTCATCGTCTTCCAACCAGTCTCAGCCCCCCCAAAACCTAATCCAATCTTGCTAAAGCTCAATGGGGAGTTAACTAATCTTGTCAGGGGGACCAGTAATAACCTATTTTCAAAATGAAAACCTGCACACCCCTGAGTCAGGCACAGAGAAACATGCATAATATTTCTATTTGTAAAATACAGACTAGTGTTACCAGGCTTGAATAGTAATGACAAAACGTTTTTGTGACCATATTTAATGGGACATGAACGAGAAAGCTGCATCAGTCAAGATTTTTCATGGGTTTAATATGACTGTGCACACATCCTCCTGAACATTATAGAATTTTCCTCACGTGCTACACCTAATCAAATTGAGTCAACTTTTTCTGTATGGCAGACAATAGAGCTTATGACTCCATGTGATCGAAACATAGACCTTGAGTATCAGTTGTCTTTTTGTAGGCTGCTTTTTCAGTAATTTAAACACCCCAGAAACCAATTATTTGTTGTCTAATCTAGTAAGCAAATATAAAAAAATCATATGATTTAACTCAATGTGATACCATGTTTATTATTTAACTAGTAACCATGTAAAGTGTGCTGCTAAGTCAAACAGTCATTTAAAAGCATAGCTTTCTATAAAGCATGGTTTTCACATCTGGTTTCATTAGGAACTGTACGCAACTATTTCAAGTTTTATGTATGCAAATAACTCATAATTATGAAAAGAATGATTGGTCTCTTCACCACCATGATGTGAATAATTAAGGCCTTACACTGGCTTCTTTGGGTCTATATCAGTTGTAGCATGTCTTTTAGTTTCATCTGAACCAAAACATTGGTTTTCATGTCACATTTGGAAGACAAATCTTTATTCAATTGCATGGAGCTTTAGCGTGCCAACTGCATTCACCCTCTCCATAAGAAATCTTGCAACATTTTTCTCTTCAGTGGTCTCATCTGAGCCCTAAGGTGCACGTTCTGTACATAGATGCCTCTGCACACATACATACCCACAGACGTTTCACAGCGCAGGGTCAGCTGCAGATCACCCCACCGCATGCTTACATAGCACACAGTGTATTGGAGATGAGCTGTCAGGCATTCATGTGTGATCACTAACATTACCTTTACATTTAGCAGATGCTCTTCTTCGAGTGTGTGTTATAGTCTAAAAGTAAACTACTTACTTGTAAGAGTTCAGTGTTTTCCTCTAGGGCATGACAGGAGACATACAGTAGCTTTTACCCAACCTAACTTTCTGTAAGTTCACAGGATCATTCATATGACTTCTACTGCGTGTACAGCCTCAGGCTTTTTGTTCATGAAATCCCATGAAAGAATGGCATAGGGAGGTTGGTGTCTTGATTTAAGACTATAGAGGACTTTACACAAACAAGAGGATGTGCAAGAAATGCACAGCTTAGTAGTCTACAGGACAAAAGTTGTTTGTTTGTTTTTCATCAAAATTCCTTTTTTGGGGGGGGGGGGCAGCTTTAAAAGTATGCATTTTTGAGAGGACTTTCTTCCCATATGTGCAAAACAACTGAAATGTACTGTATGCAAGGTATTAGGATCTTAACATGCCGTCACTTAGTAGTAGTTTAACTCAAAACTAACAAACTGTGTATTTTCCCACAGTGATAAAGCAACCTAAAGATATAGAAGGTCCACCTCCCAATCCCACCCCCCACAGTATAGGACTACATTATGATATCTCCTTAACCATATTTGAAGAGCAGATATGAAAATGTATTACATACACAAATAATTATTGATAATTTAAAAAAAATTGAGACATGTCATCCACTGAATTGTCAGCGATGCAGTGTAAGAGGATAAGGCTTGTGAAGTGTTTTTCTTCTTGTCTGCTGAAGGGCTGGGCATATTACCAACCTCTTTAACAGGGTATTATTTAAGGTCTATACAATTATTTTATTTTGATTATTAATTCGCTTAATAACAATGTCGCTTAACAAGAATTTACACATACCACCTTTGAGGATGGTAAGTAGGCTACGAATGGCAAAGGGGAAAAAGGGAGAACAATGTGGCTACAAATCGTCAGGGTATACCATAAACCCAACAGAATGAGCAATATTAAGGTCTGGTGGCTTATTTCGGTCATTATCAGTGACTCTGCTTAAAATTTGACCGAGGTTTACTTCAGATCTTGGTAGATTCAAGCCAACTCTTCCACAGTCGTTCTCGTCCACTCCAGGCAAATGCGCAATGCATATCAATATAGAAATAGAGGCGGAATAGGGAATTAGCAACCGTGATAAACTGCTCAGTACACATTTGTTAAGTTAATTAGCCTGCAAAATGAATATCGAGTTCAATTAGATCGCGGCTGATCAATTGTCAAAACGAATGCCTTCATCCGCAGGCATGTCAAAAGTAGCTTTGGTGCTACAATCATAACAATCTAACGTAATGAAAAATGGCTTCCCTGGATCTGAAAATCTAATGACCTAATATCTGATATCTACCATATTTTAGTGCCCCGCGCTCTCTAGATTAAAATCTAGCGTTTTGTGCTAAATTAGTACACTCTCTCAAAGTTGTCCATTGTTGTACTAAGCCTGTAACACGTTTTACTGGTACATAGTAATAACACTAATGTTGCTCGTTGTCTTGCATGGATTTATTTTTGACGTAGTTGTTATTAGTTAGCACTGCTAGCAGCTGCTAGCCTCTTGGCGGAACAGCCGTGTGCCGACGCAACGCAGTTCAGCGAAGTGGAGGTGCTAGTGACCCAAAGAAGGGTATCCATGCAAAGTTGATCTGCTAATTTAGGTGGAGGAATGCCTGCAGCCGACTAAAACTTACAGAAAAAATATATTCACTGTCGTGTCAACAAAGTCCGGGGCTGTAATTTTCGGATGCACTATTTTGTGCAAACTTGCAGTAGCTTTAACGACCTCGCGAGCGAGATTCCAGAACACAGCAGAGGCTAGCTACTGTTAGGGTATTAGCCTTCAAGCTAAATCCACAAGCAAGGAGCCAGTCAGATAGGTAGTTTTTTGCTTTGCTGCATGAAGCTGGGGAGCCTTTTTCGGGGCTGGTTGGAGGCTTGTCTCGATGCTTAATAGTTCCCCGGCAGTATACGACCACCCAACACAAAGCTGAAGTTGTCGGTTGGCTAGCTAACCATAGCAGTATCATCTAGTTGAGGAGCTAGCTAGCACCACCGCACAGCCTGCCTTCCGCCGACGTGCACTTCCCCCACTCTCCTTCCTACCGGCTAGCCGCGGCGTTAGTCCGGTACATAAAATGAAGCGACCATCAGCATTTTGGGAAGCTGTGTGGCTGTTTGGATTTTGCTGATGTATGAGGAGACGATATTGTTTTTGTGAGGTGAGCGGTTTTAATTATGGCCTATTTGAACTTCATGCAACAGACATACCTAAATACACACCAACCCTGACCTTAGACCGGGTAATGTTAGCTCTGCTATCGGTAACGTTTAGCTGTTAGCTTCGACCAGATGGGGACGTCTACTTGCTGGAGAACTAGCTATGTTACCTGGCTGCTAACTTTAGGTTGAAATATGTTTTACATTGGTTGTGTCCAAGGTATGCTCCACGGAGTATCCGGTTGACATCTTTAGAAGTGCGTGTGTCTGTGCATGAGCTGGGATATATTTCTCGTAGTTTTGCCTCTTCGGGACACTTTGCTGCTACGTCACCATTGGTAGTTGTTAGCTTTTCCGTATCAGCCTGTCGCAAGTGACACGGACCGGACTATTTGCTGAACAGAACCAATCCTTTGAAGTCGGTGTTTACATTGAGAAATAGTGCTTAGCTCTGCAATTATTAAACTATAAAATCTCGATCGCTTTTACCGTGGCACTGCAACAAATAGCAGCTGATGTTGGCTAACATGACAAAATAAGAGCAAGCACTTCGCCGTAAAAGTTGATTTACAACGTTAACACTTTTAACGTTAACTTAGCTAGCCAGGATGTTAAGACGTTAACTCAGCCATCATGGCATCACTTTTGCTCTGGACATTTCCAACTTAATTTTATAGACCCATCCAATTTAGTAACCTCATGCTACCAGTTACGTTTTCTGAGGACTTGGATTTGACGTTAGTTTGTTTGTCGTTTGCAGTGTTGCTGCCGCCGAATGCGTTTATTACGAACTGTGTAACGTCACGTCAGTTACGGAGAGAATTCGCGCTGTCCATCAGCTCAGTCGCGTTCGGCCGTTAACAGCCTTTGGTGCCATTTGCTAAACAGCGCTTTAATGTAGCGCCTGTATTGTGTAACGCCAGGCTACTAGTGGAGGTATGTTTATTTTGGGAGTAATGGCTGTAACGTTGAAGTACTCACTGGACAGGCATTCAAAACACTCCTAAATTATCTTGAGAAATATGCCTGTACACTGGTATTGGTAAAGTGTTATTCATTCATAATTCATCACATTCTGCTGATATTAATTTGTGACGAATTCTGCTCCTATGCATTAAAAAACACTAGGGACACATCCTTGGACTGAGATCTGTTTCCAACTCCTCCTCAGTGAGAATGAATAGGGAACAGTTCTGTGTGTGTGTGTGTGTGTGTGTTTCCTTACTAAATATGATGGCACCGTGTTTGATCTGTAACTGACGGGACACTGCGAGAGTCCCAGCTGGATCTGGATTTCAAAGTCACTCAAATGTATTGTCTTTCGAGCCCATTAGATCAGGGCATGCAGCATCGCGTCACGGACGATTCTCTCGGCAGTCTATTTTCTAACATTTGGAAATTCACGATGAAATGAACAAATTGGTGAGGCAGTTATATACCACGCGAATAGAAGCCGATCGGCATCTTTTTACAGTATCGTCTGTCCATGGCCTTTACACGTTAAACAAACATGATGTGACTAATTATTATTAGCAGTGTGGATGGAAAAATGGTTCGGTCCTGCATTGTTTTTGTTAATGGCGTGGATCTTATAGCGGAACTATGATGCCAGTGACAACGGTTCTGCACGAAAGGAGCCCCGCTGCAACAGGAAGTTCTACATACGGAAGTTGTGTTTTCTTTGTGTATCCCGATTTATGGTTGTTTTATTTAGGAAAACACCATTTTTGTTTTAACATTTTGTGCTTTTTCACGCAGCAGTTTCGCCGATTTGGATTATGCATTGCTGGGTAAATAATAACTTGAATTGTTAGAGGTGTCGGGTTGATCTGCCTCTGTAAGCCTCGCGCTGTTTTCATGAGTTTGCGAGAAAGCTCGACTGCATTAGTACAAGCGATTAACACAAGGAAATCATCTAAAGTGAGGACACAACAGCCACAATTACTTGGTTGCATCGTTTTCTTTATGTGAAAAGTGCTTTTGGATGGGAAGGGAGGCTAGTGTGTAGTATGGTGTGGCAAAAAAAGATGCATTTTAGAGATTCCTTGTTTATGATAAACATATGCTGGCTAATGAACGATGGCATTTTCTATTGTGGTGAGTGGGAACCTGCATTCCACTTAGCTGTTAATGTTTATGGGAACCAATCTGAATTTGCATTTAGTAATTTCTTTCCATGTCAACCGATCTGTTCTCTACATTCATTACGCAGTGCTAACAGACCTGATGTTAATGGCCAGTTGTTAGATAAAATGCAGACAGATTTGTTTGCACGCTGTGAAACGTTTTATTAAACTATTGTAATTTTAATTAATATTTACATATTGATTCTACTTATGTTTTAAATTTCAGATCTCTGTCAAGGAGGTCATAATCAGTACAGGGGATGGACGAGCAGAAATCAAACTGCGAAGAGAATGACTCTGAACCAACAGGTAATGTGCCCTTTCTTAAAATGTTCCCCATGTCCATTATGTACACTTATCCGCAGGAAGATGAATAATATCACAAAGTGTCTTTACTCGGAAACAGAAATGCACATGGTTCAGAACAAAATCTGATTTTTCATTTTCCCATAATACAGATTTGGAAATGTAATTTATTGGAGGTGATGACAATAGAACAGAAGAAAATATAATGTTTTTATTTTTCTATATCCAATAAGTCAATATAGGTTTGGTAAAAGCCATTTATTCCCATTGTTTGCTTTAAACTTAAGTTGTCTTTTTTTTTTCCGTTTTTCTTTTTTCTTAACTTTTTTTCCTCTCTATTCTCTAGCTGATGACAGTGCCCCTTCAAAGCAGCTTGTCTCCTCTGAGGAGGAGTCCCAAGCCCTCCCTGCTGCCGAGGACGTGTCTGGTGCTACTGCAGCCTCTTCAAGCACACCTGTGTAAGTTTTTCATTCAGATCATAAAGGACGTTGTGCACGCTGTCGTGGTCTTTATCCCAAGAAGCTGTTCATTGTTGGCAAAATCAAAAACTATTTTGTTTGTGACTGAACAGAGAGAACGTTCGAGCCTGTGCGCTTTGTAACTGTGTGGAGCGGAGCCTGCATGGACAGCGGGAACTGAGACACTTTGGGCCATCTTCTGAGCGGCCGACCCTCAAGCCATCAGCTTCCCCACTGCCACAGCCCGGGAATGATGACCTGTCTTCCATTGGATTTTCCAACTTCCCCAGTCTGGCGGCACTCTTTGACGACTCAGGTTGAACTCAAAACATTATACTTTTATATTTAAAAGTTTGGCTAGAACTCTTACTGATGTTGGGCTTTATAATGAACAGGGGGTTGTTGGGTTCATCACTGGTGTGCGGTGTGGTCAGAGGGAGTGAAGCGGCTGGAGAATGAGGAGCTGGAGAATGTGGATAAGGCCGTTAACTCAGGGACACAGCAGGTACGTGCACGGTCAATAAACTTGGATTAGATTGCATTGGGTGAGAATATAAGGATTTACAGAGGCTTTCTTCACAAAATCTTACCTTTTTACCATTTGTTTGTTTCAGCTTTGCGAATACTGCAAAAGGTTGGGTGCAACCATTCGATGCCATGCGGAGGGCTGCTCACGGTTCTACCACTTCCCCTGCTCGGCAGCCAGTGGATCCTTCCAGTCCATGAAACAGTTGGTTCTCCTCTGTCCAGAGCACATAGACAAGGCAGAAAAGTTGGGTAAGAGAAGCAGACATCTTTGTCAAAATTGTGACAAACACCGGGCATAATGTGAAGTTATTCCCTGATGACTTTCATGTTGAACGAAGAGGAACAAAAAAATGTGCTAATGTGATTTTAGTTTTTTAATATCAATTCATAGGTTTGTTTTTTTACAGCAGGTGAGGAGGCTTGGTGTGCAGTGTGTGACTCAGCGGGGGAGCTCACAGACTTGCTGTTCTGTACGGGTTGTGGCCAACATTATCATGCGGCCTGTCTGGAGATTGGTGCCACGCCCATCCAGCGGGCAGGATGGCAGTGTCCAGAGTGTAAAGTGTGCCAGACATGCAGGTTAGTCTACCTTTTGTGAGTCAAACTGCACCATATACAAGCGATTCAGATGTGGTGCCTAATGTTTTGCGTGGTATTTAAATAGATTTGTTTTTTTAAGACATTTACTTTATTTCCTATTTTTAAGAGTAATATCTTGATTCTGCATTTTCTTAGACAACCAGGAGAAGACTCAAAAATGCTGGTATGCGATGCCTGTGATAAGGGCTACCACACCTTCTGTCTCCAACCAGCCATGGATTCTCTTCCCACTGATCCATGGAAATGCAGAGTAAGTGACATTTGTCATTCACCTCTGTTCAATGTGTTGCCTGGGAAACTTACAGTGAAAGCAAGCTTACTTACTCAGGGCACCAGGGTGCGACCAAAAATCTGTCAAGTGGGACTAAACTTTTTCATTGGTCTCACTAGTGCGTCTGAAATTTAGCAGGTCTGATTTAAAAATGGGGGGGGGCAGTGTGTGCATGTGTAGAGAAAAGAAAAACCATAGCGGGCAAATTAAAGTAGTTTGTGAGTAAACACTAAAATAAGGTGTAGAATTAAAATAGTGAAATAGGTTCATGTATTCTTTCAAATATGCTGGTTTTTGTGAGTAGCATAAAGGGAAATACAACTCAAATCTCGTTATACAACCCTCTGTTGTACAATGATAAATAAATCTACCTTGTATATAATACCCCCCCCCCAAAAAAAAAAGGTAATGCTTAAAATGTATTGTTGGGTGAACCTAAGCGAAAAAGTTAGGCCTCGCAAATGTAAATAGTTAGTCTGGAGCTCTGTTACTTTTCTCCCTGTCATAAATTATTTGTATATTTGAAATAGTTTTTTCATATGCTTCTTTGATCATTCGGTTTCCGTTTTATCCCCATAACTTGTACTATGTCAGAGGTGTCGTGTATGTACGGAGTGTGGTGTCCGTGGACCGCTACTGCCAGGTTCGGCCCAGTGGTTTGACAACTACACCGTGTGTGAGGGCTGCCAGCGCCAGCGCAGCTCTATGTGTGGCGTGTGCAGCAAAGCTCCCAGCCCATCTGTCACTCTACAGTGCTGCAGCATGTGCCAAAGGTTAGTTTAACAGCATTCATTGGCAGTAGCTATCTTGTGTGGGCTTGTCATAAAATACTTCTTGATGATCTCATTATTGTCTTAGGTGGGTGCACAGTGAGTGTGCTTTACCAGGGGCGCTTCCAGTAGCCAAGTGCATTTGCCTGCTTTGCAAGGAGGATCAGCAGCAATCTGTCACTCAACCATACACAGCAGTGATACAAACCAGAGAGGCGTCTGAGGAGACCGAGGGACACGGGGATTTGGTGGAGATGACAATCCAAACAGATTCAGACATGGTGACAAAAGAGCACACAGACTTATCAGAGTTGACACCAGGACAGAGAGGCACATCAGAGGTTGGTCAGATTGAAGCCATGACTGACAAAGAGACACCCATGGACCTTGGTAAGTCGGAGTCGGTCACAACATAAGACAAAAGCTTACAAGACTTTTTATTGGATTAGTAAAAGAATGTAACTTGTTTATGTCTGAGATGTGCCTTTGTAAGTTAACTACTTTTGGCTTTAGGGGTGGAGTCTGCAATTGTTGAGACAGCAGACGTTGGGGAGAGAATCATGGAGGAAGAGCAGCAGGTAGCAAAAGGATTCACTGCTGAGAACGCTGCTGCTCCATTTAAGTCTATGGGTAAACTCTGAACACACTGTAAACATACATATTTGAAAATGAACACAAAACAGTACTTTACTTTATTATTTGTATGATGTTGTGCCGTAACTAATGATACATTTATAAATGTTAACACTAATAACCATGCTTTCCATAATCTCAAATGTAGAATGTGGCGCAACAGAACAGGCGGCCTCTTGTCTTCCTGCTGATGAGGAGAGAGCAGAAGAGGCAGTCAGCCAGGTGACCCAAGCCACCCCTTCCCAGGACCCCACAGCAGAGACACAGTCCAACAACCCTAAAGTAAAACCAACACCTGTGTCACAGCAGGGCCCTGAAAATATGGAGGAGGAGAAGCAGGAGGCCACTCCCTCAGTGGAACAAGATGAGTTATTAAACAGTGGCTCTGATGGCATGCCTATCACAGAACCATTCGGTAAGGATCCACCAAAGTTGCCAGCTTCTCCTGCCCCTGTGGACAAAATGGAGTATTTGCCAATGGCTAATCAGCAGGAAAGAAGTCCATGCCAGGACCCCCAGTCTCCTTCTCCTCATTCTTTATCAGTAGACACCCAAGAGGCCCTCTCTGCTGTGGACATGGAGGGGAGGTTACTACCTCACTCTGAGGAAGAGGAGGAGGAGGAGGAAGAGGAAGACGACGACGATGAGCCAACGAAAGGAGAAGGACATAATAAGGACATAAATCAGGAAATGCAAGAGGTTAAGCCGGAATTGCTGCTGGACGAGATGTCCAACATGAGCCATGGAGATGAGAGCAGCAGTGGTTTTCTGGGCTCTCCAGGAGAACACGATCCTCAGCTCTCCATGGAACTTGGCCTTGTACCCGCTGGCCGCACGCACATAGATAACCTGCTCACTGAAACTGATGATTCGCTTCCCTTCGAACCCCTCAGAAGCGACAGAGAGAAAGCGAAACGCAGAGGATCCCCAGGCCGCTCACGGATCAAACAGGTGAGGACACCATGTACATGTATTGAGCAATTACATTTTACTTTAACTCTCTTATTTTTAAGAGGTCATTGTCACAACACAACTTGACATTTAAATGGTTTTTCCTCGGCTTGTAGGGGCGAAGCAATAGTTTTCCTGGGAAGCGTAGACCTCGAGGGGGTGGTGGTGGGAGAGGGCGTGGCGGGAGGTCACGACTCAAAGCCATGGCCTCCTGCATTGATGCCTTCTTGGTGAGCTGTACTTAACACATCATTCAGATTTTCTTTTATATTTTTTCACTTTCATGATGTGATCGTAATCACTGGGTTCATAATTTGTCATTTAATGAAATGTTGGCATTCTGTTTGTAACTCTTTATCCCCTTGTCCACAGCTAAGCATGACCTCAGACACTGGACTAAACAAGGAGGAAGATGATGAGGAAGATGACACCATGCAGAACACAGTGGTTCTTTTCTCAAACACTGATAAATTTGTCCTGCTCCAGGTACAGCTCTTGTAGTTGTGTCATTTTAATTACCCTGTGGCATTTGCTCTGCCAAGAATCACAGTTGTCACTTTCAAATGAAAGTCGATTTAATTCCTCTCTTTCATTTTTCCTCCTTGCTTTCTTTCCTCTGTTTTAGGATATGTGTGTTGTGTGTGGCAGTTTTGGAAAGGGTGCAGAGGGGCAATTGTTGGCTTGTGCTCAGTGTGCCCAGTGTTACCATCCTTACTGTGTGAACAGCAAAGTAAGAGCAATGTTTTCCTTTTGATTGAAATTTCTTTTTTTCATCACTGTATTTTCTAAATCCAGATAGATTAAACCTGATTATCTTGTGTAGATAACCAAGACGATGCTCCGTAAGGGGTGGCGCTGTTTGGAATGTATTGTGTGTGAGATGTGTGGAAAGGCGTCGGACCCCTCCCGTCTGCTGCTGTGTGATGACTGTGATGTCAGCTATCACACCTACTGCTTGGACCCACCCCTCCACAATGTTCCCAAGGGTGGTTGGAAGTGTAAATGGTAAAAAAAAATTTACACACTAAGCACAATGCTTCGTTCAGCCTTGTAGCTTTCAATGGGGTCAAATGTAAATGAATACATGTAAATTTGCATATTATGTAAAACACTCATGCTTCAGCCCTGCGTTAGCAATTCAGCTGCCCATCCCTCAGCCTCTTGCTTCTGTAGAAACAGAAAAAAATGTTACACCACTCTCATTTTTATCTTGCATATTAGCAGGAATAATTGTTAGAGTGCTTCACTACTTGTGTCCAGGTGTGTGTGCTGTGTGCAGTGTGGTTCCAACTCACCGGGTTTCCACTGTGAGTGGCAGAACAACTACACCCACTGTGGCCCCTGTGCCAGCCTCGTCACTTGTCCAGTATGCAGAGAGAACTTCATGGAGGAGGAGCTCCTTCTGCAGTGTCAGTACTGTGATCGGTGGGTGCTGCTCAGTAGAACTACATATGCACACACCAGACACAGAAACTGAGGTATTCATGAGAGCAGCTAATGGAGACAAGCGGGGAATGGATTATTTATGTATTTTTCATATCATGAATTATTCCATAACATCTTTTATTTGCGGTGTGATTTGTTATGAAAAGTATGCGCATGAATGTATTTCTATGTGCCTGTGCAGATGGGTCCATGCTGTCTGTGAGAGTCTGTACACAGAGGATGAGGTGGAACAAGCTTCAGATGAGGGCTTTGCATGCACATCCTGTACCCCATATGTTCCAAAACCCGTGGGTAAGTTGACATTATTTTAAAACTGAAGACACTAAGACTGTGGTTTCAAAAATATACACAGTTTATTCTTGTATGTACTGATGACATGATTTTCTTTTGCTTTCTCTACCTGCTTTTTGCCTTTGTTCACAGTAGTAGAGTCAGCCATTATGGCTTCAATAAAGATCAAAGAGCCCGGTTAGTGGAGTTTGCTTATTCATGATAATTATCACAAGCACATTCTGTGTGGTCATCCTTTGTTTGTTTTATTGTATTTCACTCAGATTTGCAAATGTGACTTTACAGAACCCCAGTTCTACCGTTTGGAAGGTGTATGGTTGACAGAGTCGGGTATGACCCTACTTCGCAGCATCTCCATGTCTCCCCTGCACAAGAGACGGCAGCGCCGCTCCCGTCTTGGCACTCTGTGTTGTGAAGGAGGTCCTGATGGAATGGATCTGAGGGAGGTTGAAGGAGAAGGGGAGGAGGGAAAAGGTTGGCACACTTATGGCACATCCATTGGCATTTGAGCAATTTTCAGGGGCGTTTTGATGCTTTATAATCTAATACTTTGTGCAAATTCAATTTTATTCTGTATATCTAGGCTGTGGGGAGCCCATGGAATGTGAACCCAAGATGGAGAACCCTGGGAGTCCTGACAGAGAAGGTGGTGCTGAGAGGGATGCAGGTGCAGAGGGAACTGAAGGCGGAGGAGCAGAGGAAACAGATGAAAGCAAAAAAAGAAAGCGGAAACCTTACAGGCCTGGTAAGCTACCCAGTAACTTGACAAAAGAACTTATAACGTCTACATATACTGTGTCTGAGCATCCACAAAATATATATATATATATATATAATATAAAATATTTTATTCATAAATTGTGCTAGGAATTGGAGGCTTCATGGTGCGACAAAGGAAGTGTCACACACGGATGAAAAAAGAATTTTTTGCCCAGCTGGCTGGAGAGACTACGTTAGACGGACAGCCAATAGAGAGAACCATTGATGAAGGTTAGTGACAACAGTAAACTGTCGAATTTCATTGAATCCAATTTTGTTACTTAATAATAAAATAATTCCGTAATTCTCATAATTTTGATCTTAGAAAATAGTGACTAAATGTGGTAGGGGTTTAGTGCTTTACTCAAGATGTTTTTGACATATCAATAGGCTGTTTTCCCTGCTGACCATTGGACCCTCTGCTTATGGTCTCACATTCCTAAGGCCACGTTTAGCCTCACGTAAAAAAGGGAGCCCTCTCATTCATTTGAATAAGGCCACTCCATCGATGCAGTGGGGCTGCGAATGTAAAGGTTGCAATAGCAAAAAAATGCAGGTTCATCCAGCAAAAAAGTTGATCCTAGCTTAACTGCCACAATGCAATGCCATCCACCAAGGGGCTGAAACCATGCAACCCCATGCGTTTTTTAACGCATGGCTGTTTTTTGTCTAAACGCCCTTTCATCATCATCCTTCTGTTACTAGGGGCAGCGTGAATGCATTTGTATTTTGTGAATATTTTATATTTGTAAAACTGAATTTCATGTTTATATATGCATAAGGACCCCACCCTGACACTGATAACATAATGGATCCTAAACCAGTGGAGGGCGAGGAACAGGCCAAGAAACGTCGGGGCCGGAAGAAGAGCAAACTTGAGGACATGTTTCCAGCTTATCTCCAGGTTTCTAGTCTCTCTATGCCCCATGCTTTAAAGAAGTTTTACAATGTATGATATTCAGTGATAGAATGTCCATATCTTAAATGTCTGAAATTCACTGCAGGAGGCTTTCTTTGGGAAGACACTAATAGACTTGAGTAAGAAAGCTGTGATGATACCCCCCGGGCAGAGGCCAGGCGCATGCCTTGTCCGACCTTCATTACCAGCACCATCAGGGGTCAAAACTACTGCCCCAGAGAGTAAGAACACTAAGTTGACCTGTGACGCATGAAAACTCTGCAAATTATTTGTGACAGTGGTTGGGGAAAAAGGTCAGCGCAGGGTTTTTGACCTTTCGTGTTTCTCTCCCTAGCTGAGGCCAAGGATCGTGTGGTAAAAGATAATTTTCCTCTCAAGCAAGAGGGGGGTGAGGCCCCCCAGGCTCAGGGAGAAGGTTCAGGTAAGTGTCTTTTGATACTGATGCTACTGATTTATTATGGTCGAGACAATTGCAGGTTGCACTTTATTTATATATTATTTTTTATTTTTTTTAGGAGTTTCTGCACCATCCTTATTGCTGAAGGACCAGGCATCAAATGATCCTCATGACTCTGATGCAGAAAAAGTTGAAGGTAGTCCCCTCAGATAATACTTTTGTTATATACAGTATGCAACATTAACTTAGGGGAAATATTTAATATCTGATGTTGACATCATGCCTTACATGATGATGTTCTTTCATGACAGGTCTTCCGCAAGGGGTGGAGAGTCAGGACTCTGAGCAGTTCTTCAGGAAGGTTCTGGGAGTGTCGGAAGGCTCCTCATTGGGGGGCATGAAGCCCATCTTGGAGGGCAGTAAGGGAGAACTCAATCGTAGCGCTCTGCCGCAGAGATCTCTCCTCTCAGGTGGGTGCAGGGGGAAGCCTGCAGATAATCATATCTTTAAACGTTTTTGAAGTTCAAAACAATATTTGCTATATGATGGAGGACTTTGTAAGGACTAAGTGCGCAAGTAAGGTTAAAGTGAAGTTCGTCTTTCAAACATGGAAATCTCTTACAGGGTCCCTGCCCTCAGCTGGAATGATGGAAGCCTTTCCTGGCCTCTCTCAGTCACCGTTCTTTGACATGCGGTAGGACCAGTATTGCATTGTTTAATGCATTTTGTATCTAGTTCTGCAACAACTCACGCTGTAGATCAGTTTAAAAGCAGATGCAAAATTTAATTTTGTTTTTCCCCAGTTTAGAATAGACTTTTGTTCTTGATGATGTCATGTGTAAGCCCTTTATTTTATACAAGACAATACCCTCTCATGTGGTGTACAGGGACCGAGGAGGCCTGTTCAGTCCAGATGGGGCTGAGGAGAGCCCCTGGGCCACTCCCTCTACCCCAGCAACCCCCTCGTCCCCACCGACCCCCACTGAGGCAGAGGGTGATGGGCTATCCTACAACCAGCGCAGTCTCCAGCGCTGGGAGAAAGATGAAGAGCTGGGAGAACTCTCAACAATTTCACCCGTGCTTTATGCCAATACCAACTTTCCCACTCTCAAACAGGACTACCCAGGTGAGTGTTGAAAAAGTATACCAACATGTGCAACCGATTATTAGACAAAACAGTCATGCTTTTTCAAAATAACGTTTATATCACTGTTAGGTATTGAGCAGATGTTAAATATTTCTCCTGTCACAGACTGGGCTAGTCGCTGTAAGCAAATCATGAAGATCTGGAGGAAGGTGTCAGCTGCTGACAAGGTTCCATATCTGGTAGGTTCTCTCTTTTTTTTTTTTTTTTTTTTTTTTTTAAAAAATTTTTTTTTTTTATTTTTTTTTTTTTTTTTTTTTTTTTTTGTATTAAAAAAAGGATTGGTTTATATTAACAGTAGTTTTCTGCAGTTCTATTTAACACAAATTTCTAAAATGTAGTCAATGACTTCACTTTAAAATTTAAACAACTGTTCAGAAGTTTGGAATCACCTGTTGATGTTTTTCTTTCCTTCAGTAATGGATTTTTTAACATACATAAACAGTATAATTTTTCAGTAAATATATTATTTACATTTGGAAGAGTTTTAGAATAGTTAAATGATTAAAACTTCCATTTAGTTGATATCCCCAGAGTGTTTCATGACATGGGAGAATACTGTTGTAACCATTCAATCCTTGGATTTTTATTTGGTCTCACAATTGTGCTTGCAATTGTGAATATTTAGGGAACCCATTTTTCTTTGGGCCCTCTGCAGACTACTCAGTGGTTGGATTGAATAGATTTAAACTGATTTGTCAGTCCATAGTATGTTCAGCTGCTATTCTGTGATCCAACTCCTAACTCGGCTACTATTTTGATTTTGAAGTTTTAAGAATAGCTTTACTAAAGCAACCCACCTGTTAATTCCAGCTTGTTATAGGCATTATTGTGCACTTAACACTGGAAACAGTCACCTGTTCCTATTTAAATCTGCACAGAAGTTAATGCTAAGCTTCCCATTTCCTTTACTAATGACTTCTGGCTTCTTATATTCGTATTTAACTGTTGCTCAGAGGTATCTTTGTCTCTTTCTGCCCTTTCAATTGTCAGTCTTGTTAAACCATTGTACAGCGTTTTGTTTTCCATGTTCAAAACGTTACTTTTATTTTTACAACCCTTCATACAAAATAACATCTATTTGTAAAGAGGACTTTCTTCAACCTAAAAGCATGAAAGACCATTCAAAAATAGTGTTCCCCTCAGCCATCTGACTGTACCGAAATCAAGCTTTTGTGGTAGGTGTCTCCAAACTTTTGAACGGTAGTGTACGTTTTAAATTCTTTAATATTCTTCTCTTTATATCTCATTTCTTTCTGTAGCAAAAGGCCAAAGATAACAGAGCAGCTCAGAGGATCAATAAGGCACAGAAGGTGAGTTAAAGCATCAGCATCCTTTCGTACTGTCAAGGTGAATGAATGAAAGGTTTGGTATCTTTCGTTATAGTTGTGGTGCAGATTGTTAATGTGTCCTCTGTACTCTTCTCTTCTCCCAGCAGGCAGAGAGTCAGGTGTGCAGGCCAGTCAAGACAGAGGCAGGGCGTATGAAGGGAGAACGGCCCAGTTTACACCTCCAAATCCCTCCACCTTCAGGCTCTACATCAATCTCTTCCCAGCCCAGCTCTGCCGAAAGCTCATTTCCCTTTCCTCCAGATTCAGGATCATCGTCTGTCTTTTTCTCAGATGGACCTGTTAAGACCCCGGGGTCAGCTGAAATCCGGACAGATCCCTTGGCCAAGCTTCCTCCTCAATCACCTCATTCTCACTCCCACCCAACCACCCCCTTCTCCCATGCTGGGGCCAGCCCCTTGCAGGCCTCTTCCTCAGGTTATTCCACTTCCGGCCCACAGGGTCCTCCTCAGGGACGGCCAGCTAGTCTTGGCCCCTTTGACATGCAACCAGGAACTCCTGGAACCCCCAGGCGGGCTCAGCAGGTTGATCCCTACTTCAGATCACAGCTGCAGCAGCAACAGGGACATATACCACAATCACAGCAAGGCTCTCAGGAGTCCTTAGGGCCTCCAGAAAGTCCTCATTCAAGAGGTGCTGGGCTTGGGGAGTCGCCTATCTTCTCACCACCACACAGTACCCACTATGGAGACCCCTTCAGAACCCAGCAGGGGATGGGATGGCCAGAATATGGTTCATCCCCATCACCCTCTGCAGTGGCGTCCTCTCCTGCAAGCACAGGGCAGTATAGGGCTGATATGAGTGCCCCTTCTCCACGCTCCACTGCAGTTGGAAGACCGGACCTATCCACTGGCTCGCCTGCTGGGATGCTGGAGTCTGGGGATGGTTTATTCAAGGCACCAATGACTCCACGAATGCACCAAGGGGAGGGTGGGGCACTTGGAGCTTCCCCTAGCCACCCCTCTGAAGGCTACAGGCAGTCTCCCTCCCACCCTTTCTCTGACCCCCACACTCAGCCACCACTAACTCCCAGACCGCAGTCGGGTGACAATTGTTCTCTTGGACCCCAGAGACACCCTGTAGGTCAACAGGAACTATGCCCTAGAGTGCCCTCCAGCCCACAGTCCCAGGGCAGCTCTCAGTCTCCCCACACTCCTGGTGGCCTCTGCAGTGACGCTTACTCTGTCCAGTCCCCTGCTACCCCTCGTTTCCAATCCCCAGACCCTTGTTCTCAGCCACCTTCAAGGCCACAATCTAGAGACCCTTTTGCTACTATCCACAAACACCCACGCCCCCCCTCTGTTGCCCCAGAGGGAACTGCAAGTTATAAAAGCTCACCTCATCCTAACCAGCCACCTCCACCCCATCCCAACAACAGTTCCATAGGAGATCCCCTCTCTGGTAAACCATCAGCACCTCCTACTTTCAGCTGCAGCCCCAGCACGGGAGCCTTCCAAATAACCCAACAACAAAGTCAGATGTTGCAGGGTCAGCTTCAGCAACCACAAACTCAGCAGACTATGGGGTCAGACAGCTTCAGCTCCAGGGTGCCACCTCCTTCTGGACCTCAAGAACTACCAGCTGTCCGCCCTCCAGACGCATCTCATCAGCCAGCTTTGCCAGGCACTCAGGAAATGCCTGACATTTCAGCAGTGCAGGACCCTGCATTAGTAGGCCTTAGCCCCTCTGAGCTGGATAAACACCGTCAGCAGGTATCACAGTATTAGGCAGTACGCGCTCATTCTATGCACCTCCTACGTGTTTTGCTAATCAATGCTTCTTGTGGGTTTTTTATTTTTTTTTTTTTTTAGCGCCAGAAACTGAGGGAATTCTTAATCAGACAGCAAATGCAGAGAAATTCCATTCGACAAGAGAAGGAGGCTGCTGCAGCTGGCAGTGCATCTCCTGGCTGGTCTGGAGGAGAGATGGGAGCCTTTCAACAAGACAAGGTCCACAGAGCACCACCACCATATCCACAGGTACACACCTCGAGCATTATGCCACAAACCTTACAAGTGTAACGTCTTGACAAGTGTGACGTAGCAGTTAGGAAGATGACTTTGTATGGCTGGGTACAATCCCAGAAGTACTTGCCCAGCTAACGAGTTAATAAAATAAATACAAATAGAAAATCCGAAATACTGACAAAGTTACAGATGCAGCATTTTATAGTTGAAGCTGTAATTTTGGCCTCTGTTGACTGGTGGAAACCAAATGACAAAGTGAGCAAGGTGACTGTGGCTCAGCAGGTAGACTAGGTCATCCACTAGTCTACCTGCTGACCTGGTGGTTCGATCCCCAGCTCCTCATGTCCACATGTTGAAGTGTCCTTGGGCAAGACATTCAACCCCAAATTGCTCCTGATGATCAGAAGATGGTAGCTTGCTGCCATTAGTGTGTGTCTGTGAATGAAAGGCAAATTGTAAAGTGCTTGGGTGAAGGTGCTGGATAAACGCAAACATTTACCATTTATTTCAAATAAAAGGAATAGTACATTTACCTCTTTTTGCTGTTTATACTTTCCTTTTAGGCTCGTGTTGCTGCTAGTACTGCTGAAGCTCAGGCTTCTGTGGCAGGGAAGATGCCCATGGCTGTTGGAGGCATGGAAGACAAACTAATTCGCCCACCACCTACAGGAACCCCTGCCATCATGGATCCTAGTGCACTACGGTAAGAACTTCAATGATGTTGATTCACAATAGATGTGAAATAATAAGACTGGGTTCTCCTTCCACATTTAGAAATCTTCCCCCACTGTTTGAATAATGGTAACACAAGACATTAAGCATCTGGTCATTTTGATTTATTACAATTATAGCATGTTGTTAGCTGTATACACATATTCAAGTAAAAAACCATTCCTAAAGCACCTTAAATTAGTCCCAGCCCCTAACATCTTCAATATACAGTAAACAGTTTAAATTGAAATATCTTTTATTTTGTGCATCTGTCCTTCAGGCTACCAGGCCCCACCAGACCTCAGGGCATGTTTGCCCGTCCACCATTCCCTCCACAGTGGCAGGGCCAGGCTCCAGGTCCAAGGAGGTTCCCCCAACCTGGTGTGGAAGCTATGGGCATAAGGCACAATCTCAACCCTGCTGTCAACATCCAGGGTATGGAAGGCATGGGAAACCCTCACAATATGATACCAGGACATGGAGGAGAGACTATGCAGCCAATGGGTCAAGGACCTCCACCGCAGTTCATTGAATTGAGACACAACTCACAGAGGCTACCCCTACGACCTCAATTTATGCCCCGTGAACCCCAGCCCAGACCACGTATCTTCGTCTCACAGCAAGAGATGGCATCACCTTATGGTCAGCAACATCCCATAGCTCAAGCTGGTGGCATTCAAACAGAGGGGGGCAACAACTCACACCTGAGGTTACAGCAGGGTGGACTGTCAGTTTTACTGCCTCAGCAGTCTACAGGTCCATTAACACAACAGCCCCATCTGCAGCCCCAGGCATCTACTTCCACTCCAAACATTCCTAGCACTGAGCAGCATCAGCTTCCACAACCAAGTGTAGTCACGGAGCCCCAGCCTGCCACAGTAGAAAACAGTGAAGAACTGCCAGAACCTGACCTCGAGGGGCTTGGGGATGCCCCAGGGGATGGAGGGGTGGAGGATGAGGATGATTTGGCTCTAGACTTGGACCCCGACAAAGGAGTTGATGACTTGGGGAACCTGGACAACCTTGAAACCAATGATCCACATCTAGACGACTTGCTAAACAGTGATGAGTTTGACCTGCTGGCTTACACTGACCCTGAACTCGACCAGGGAGACCCTAAAGATGTCTTCTCAGACCAGCTGCGGTTGGTGGAAGCAGAAAGTGAAGCACCTTCATCTTCCTCCAGATCTGTGCTTGTTAAAGTGGAAGACAAAGCCAAGTTGGAACCAGGACAGAAGTCTCTGCCAACAGCCCCTGCCACTGCAGGGGGGTCTGCTACCCAATTGCCACCCTCTGCAGAAACTGCTGATAACTCCAAGATCAAAGTAGAGGACGGAGGTCTGACTCCTCACCTACAGCCAGGACAGACTGTGGTGAAAGATGAAATAGGAGAGGCTGTGTCAATGCTTCTTGGTGGGACCACACCTTCAGCCAAGCCTGCACAACCAGAAGACCAGTCAGCTTCACTCAGTTCTGTTCGATTAGGGGGACTTCCATACCCCCTGCCAGGCCAAGCTGATCCATTGCCTTTTCCTTCAGCTGCTCCACATGCAGATATTGGTGATGACCCACTGGGGCTGCCTGATGTAGGGGAACAGCACTCCCCTGCTGTAGATTTGGCAAAGGTAGAGAGCTCTTTAGATGGTGAACTGCCTCTTCTAATACAGGATCTGCTGGAACATGAGAAGAAGGAACAACAGAAGCAGCAGCAGCAGCAACAACTCAGTTCCCTCCACCAGGGAGGCATGCCGGCTCATTTTCCTGGCCTCTCAAGTCAACAGCCGATTCCACAGGCACCAGGGCAGATAATGCTGCCACACCACCATCGTCCACCACCCCAAGGAATGATGGCTCAGCCAGTGATGGTGCCCCGTGCTCCACACATGTTGCAGCAGCAAAGGCTTATGGGAACTGGAATGGCAGTGCCACCTCACATGACCATGGCCCAGCAGCAAGCCATGATGAGGATGGGGCAGCCAACAATCCATACTGGTCATCAACCGCAGCCGCAGCCAGTGGTTATTAAACAGTCACCTTTGGCCAACAATTTCTTCCCAGATAAAGGTAAGCACTGTGGCTTTTCATTACTCTACATAATGATGTTGTTTTTATATTATATCAACAGATTTTGTCTTATTTTTTTTATTGCAGATTTAGACAAATTTGCTGCTGATGACATCATGGATCCTATTGCAAAGGCAAAGATGGTGGCACTTAAGGGTATCAAGAGAGTGTTGGCACAGGATCCAATGGTTGTTCCCTCTGGCATTAACAGGTGCTTTTTTTTTTTTTTTTTTTTTTTTAATATTTTTATTTTTTTTTTTGTTTTTTTTTTTTTTTTTTTTTGTTTTTTTTTTTTTCTTTTGTTGTTCC
>CM022479.1:15779303-15794303 GCA_011952105.1 Coreoperca whiteheadi | reverse complement strand
GTGATCTGATAGCTAATTAGCAGTTTCCATTAGAATTCACAAATCAGTGCATGTAGGGCTGTCATGATTATCAAATTTAAGTTGACGTTTATTTGTCGTAGAAATAATTGCGATTAATGCGATTTAATTGTTTTTCTGTTAATTATATGACACTATTATAGTATAATCCTAATAGTTTAATAATACACATTACACCTTATGAAGAAAAGCCATTTCTTGGCATGGAACATTAGAACGTGTTTATTTGTCCATTGAAAATATTATATATAATGTTTTGAGAGGATACATCAATACGTTAGCCTATTTCTAGTAGGTTATTTATTATTTCACCATTTTAATTCTACTTAATTCTCTACCTCATTTTAGTGTTTATTCACAAACTACTTTGGAAGTTAATATACCTGGGCGGCCTGTCCATTAAAATGTAATTGTGGGAAACACTAAACGACATAGTTTTTTTTAAATTGCAGTTAGTTTCATCCAGTTATTATACAGGTGAATGGAAATTATTCAAAAGATTATGCAGAATGATTGTGGCCAGCTCAAATAATCGTGATCAGGAGATTATTTAATAATTGTGACAGCCCTAGCTGCATGCAGTACATTCCAGATCTAACAGTATTTAGAATGCAGGACAACGTCCGCTGGAGGAGGTGCCATATATTGTAGGAAAAGTTGGAGTGCTGGAGTTGCGGATCAACTCGTTTCACTGTTACCTAGTGACATTTGCTTTAATGTGTCAGTAGTTTGCTTGTCATGATGGCAGATGTGTGTGTGTGTGTGGGGGGGGGGGGGTTAACAGCCATACCCATTCAGCACACTCAATTCTTCTTTTGTCCTGACACACACAGGAATTATTGAGTTGCAGTTTAGTTGTAAAAAAAAAAAGTCATCATAAAGGATAACCGTTGAGGCTCTGCATATACAAGTTATTCAGCCACCTGTCCTGAGTATATACAGCCAGATCAACTTGGAAACATTATATTACGGCTGGGCCACGCGGCCTATATGAGCAGTACGTGTGCATTGCGGAACCTGAAAATGATCTGTTCATAGTCCTATTGACATCTTACCAGCAAAACATACACCTTTCACTATAGTTTCTTTGTCTGTATGAGTATCTCACAACCATAAAAACTACCTGCATCTGTGTGAAAAGCCCTCTAGCAATTCTGTGGACAGAATCCCTGCACTTTATAACAAGCCTTTTATTATGTTGTGGTGTTTTTTTTTTTTTTTTTAAAGGCAAACTCAGTGTAGAAAGATAGGGCTGAGAGTAGCAGCAGCATTGGTGTCTGTGTAGACACTACACAACAGTTCATCATTTTGGGCTTGTTTTCATTTTCACTTGTTTTCCAATTTTTTTTGCCAATGGTGGACACAATATTAGAATTACACCTTTCAGTGTAATGCAATCCAATAAGACACCAACATAAATTTCAAGCTCCAAAAAGTCCATTGAATATACACATCAACATGTTCTAATACCAAATCACCTTCATTTTGTTCGAGGATTATCTGTGTCATGCCCCTAGGCAGAGTAGGCTAATGGGGCCTTTTGCATCTGCTTATGCCCCAGCTAATGTTGAAATGTATTCAATAAAAAATAAATTCAGGTTCAGTAGGGCACAGTTTAGGTACCACTTTTGCCAGGAAAACACGTGTACTCAAACATTAGAATATAACTAGCAAATGGAAACACACTGATTTGCTGGTTCAAGCTGATAAGTTCAGTTCTGTACAAAACTAACCCATAAAAGCATTGTTTATAAGTTTAATAACTCAGCAGCGACAGTCATTACATTATTTTTTCAGTGCTTTTGTTCATCCTTTAATAAGCTTTTAACAAAGAAGTCATGACTGAGTTGACAACAGTGCTCTCAATCACCAGTAAGGGGAGCTCCACTGCTAAAAGCTACTGATTCGGTCAGTGACTGATCATTCATTCAGTTCACTTTGAATATTCGGTGATAGATTTGTTTGTACATGTACTCAACACCTGTATTACAGGATATGCAGTGTTACTTGCTGAGAGTAATTTTTAAAAGTGCATGTGCCACAATTTCTCAAGACTGACTCTACTCCGACGAAGGGAGTGATCTAGTATGCATCAGTGCCACAGTTCAACGGTTTGTCAGAGATCGTCACGGTGTAGTTATGTTTTATGTTTTGCTTTCTCGTCAGGCAACAAGTTTCTCTGCTTGCTCAGAGGCTGTCCTCTGCCCCAAACACAGATTCAGGTCAACTTACATCTGGACCTCCAAAGGTATGCACTCTTGCTTGTTAGAAGTGACTTGACTTTTGCAAGTCTTGTGCACCTGATCTATTTAAATGCTTTCTTTTTGTGTTTAGGAGGGAGAAACAAGTGATCCCACTCAGTCAAGACCCAACCCTCCCCAATTTGTGCAAGGAATCATCAGTATGTTCTACCAATCCTGCCTTTTATTAAAAATGTATTTAGTCATTTGGAAAGATTTGTTATTTAATAATATTGCTGTCCTCCTACTCATTTATGGTTGTATCAAGTTATCCTCTTCTGTTACAGATGATGCAGAACAGCATCAATATGAAGAATGGCTTCTTCACACCCAACAATTACTCCAAATGCAGTTGAAATTTTTGGAGGAACAGATTGGAGTTCACCGCAAATCACGCAAGGCACTGTGTGCTAAGCAACGTACTGCTAAGAAAGCTGGCAGGGAGTTTGCTGAGGCAGATGCAGAGAAACTAAAGTTGGTTACAGAAGAGCAGAGCAAAATTCAGAAACAGCTTGACCAGGTGTGTAGATATCAGCTTTACAAATGTATCCACAGCAATGGCACTTGGCGTCTTGATATGCAAATTAATTATCTGTTCATGATTATCGTGCTCTAGGTACGCAAGCAGCAGAAGGAGCACACCAATCTTATTGCAGAGTACAGAAGCAAGCAGCAGCAGCATCAGCAAGGCTCAGGTCTCCTTACCCCAGGTCATTCTGCACAGCCCCCCCCCCCTCACATGTTTCCCAAGATGCCTGGCCAGATCGTGATGGGCCAACAGGGAACGCCAGTAATGAACCAGCACCCTGGCATGATGCCCCAAGGTGGAATGCCTGTCAGGATGCCTCAAGGGCAGCCCTTTATTGGTGGAGCCCAGGCCCAGCTTCCTGCAGCCCTTGGAGCCAGTGGTGCCAGGGCCCCAGGTCCTCCTGGGGCTCCTGGGGCTCCAACAGGATTCTTTCCACAGGGGCCCGGAATGCAAGGTGCAGACTCCAGGCTTCTCCAAGAAAGACAGCTTCAACATAGGATGCAGATGGCAAAGCTCCAGCAACAACAGCAGCAGCAGGTGATGATGGGCCAGCAGCCAATGCCACACCAAAATCAACAGTCTGGCTTAATTGCTCAGCCACAGTCGGGTATAATGGGAAACCCACTTATGGCCCAACAACAAGCAAACACTCAACAGGGAATGCTAGCCAACCAGGCCAATCAGCAGAGCATGGTGCAGGTTCCACAAGGAATGGTTGGAGGCCAGTCTGTGGCTCCACTGCCACAGAACCTTGCAGGAGGCCAGCCTATTAACCATGCTCAAGCCATGATGGCAGCTCAACCAGGGATTATGGGGAACCAGCCAATTGCACCATCACAGCAACAGAGTCCTCAGCTGATGATGGGTCAGCAGGGAATGATTGGATCTCCAGGTCATCCTGGTCTCAGGGTTCCCCAGGCCCAATTAACTCCTCAACAACAGAACATTCTGGCCCAACGCATGCTTGCATCTCACCAACAGCAGCAGAACGTTGCAAAGAATTTGGCCCACCTTCAGCAGCAGCAGATAGCACAGCAAAGACAACCAACACAGTTAATCAGTCAATCTAGCCAAGAGCAAGGAGGGCTCTCCCAACCCTCTACCCCACAGATGGGCTCCTCACCTTCAGCAGGAAGTATCACACCCCAGCCACAGGGAGCTACAGACAGCCAAAACTCAGGTCCCAAAGAGGGTGGGATCCTCAGCCCTGATTCGAGAACACCACCACAGCAGAGTGGGCCCTCCACTCCCAATCAGATGTCCCAACTGTGCTCTGCAAATGATCATCAAACTGACTTGGGAAGACAGCAGTTACAGCAGCAGCATCAAAATCAGGTTTATATTGCCCAGCAGCAAAAATCTAATCCCCAATCTGTACCTGAGCATCAAACGGGTTTGGTTGGAAACCAACAAACTGGTGTGCTTCAGCAACAGCAGCGACAACTTCCCCTCACTCTCCAGAGGCAAAGTTCCCTCAGTGTTGACAAGCCCAGTTTTATTAAAGAGGAAGGAAAACCAATTGATTTCTTAGCTCAGCAGCAACAACAGCAAACTGTGCAAAATGCCATGCAGCAGTCACAAGATCCCAGCATCCAGCCACAGATCATTGGCCAGAACCATCCTGGCCAGCCACAGCCTGTTGTCATGGGCCCTAGTCCACAACAGCAAGCTGTGATGGCCCAGCAGCAAAAACAACAGGCCATGATGGGCATGATGAGAGCCCAGCAGCAAGGGATGATGGCACAGAGGCCTGTGCTTCCACCTGGACAGATCCGTACCCCTATCAACATCCAGGCTATTATTGCTCAGAATCCTCAGCTACGCAATCTTCCCCCAAACCAGCAGATACAGCACATCCAGGCCATGATTGCCCAGAGGCAGCTCCAACAGGGACAAATGCTGCGAATGTCAATGGGTCATGGCCAGCAAAGTCACTTAAGGTCTCACATGCCACAAGGACAGGTGCCACAAATTGGGCAGCAGGCGCCAGGTATGGAAGGCCAACAGATGCCATATGGAGCCATGGGGAAGCCAGGAGTAGTGGGCACTCAACAACAGTCAGGCATGTCTGGTCAACAACCTGCTGTTGCTCCACAGGTACAACAGGGGGTAATGGTTTCTGGGCAACAACAGCCACAAGTTGGGGAGATGATGCAACATATTATGAGAGGTCAGGTACCGGTGCCTCCTTCCCCCATGGACCAGGGCCGTATGGTAAGGCCAACATCTCCACGTCAGCCATTGGCCAACTCTCCTGGGGATCCACAACGGCACACATTTAATCAGGCTATAGGGATGCGTCCACCCACTCCCAACCAGAACCAACAAGCACTAATGGTAGCTGCAGCAGGCCGCATGCAGGGCTCTCCATCCCATGCATATTCTCCAAGAGGTCCCTTTGGCATGAGCCCAGCCCACCCGGCCTCACCCCATTCATCCCATGTCTCCTCACCTATAGCTGACAGCAGGGCTGGAAGGGGGAGTCCATACAGCCAAGTAAAGGCATCTCCACTCAGGTCACCTGGAGCCAAGAGTCCACTTGATTGTCCAGGACTAAAAGTAGAAATTCAGACATCAGGCAATGAAACATCTCAGACAGCTTCATTTATCCCCAATGGTCCACAGAAAGGCATGAATGTTCAGCAACAGGTCACAGAGAGCCATGTTCCTCACACACAACATGGCTCTAGAGTTGGGGAGCTATGCAAAATGACCCTACAGAACATTAAACAGGAACCAAGAGAGGTTCTGTGTGATGGTGCGGCAGAGCCTCATCTTGGGGCTATAAAGCGAGAAGCAACGGGTGAGACCGCTACTTCTGGGAACAACACTTGCTTTATTAATGCTGGGAACATGGCTGGAGATCCTGGGACTCAAGGCCCTAGATCTGAGACTGGACAGCAACTACTACAGAAACTCTTGAGAACCAAGAACCTTCAGCTTGGTGCTCAAAAGCCTTCTGAAGGCATCCACAATGAGATCAATGGCCACATCAACAGCAAACTAGCAATGCTGGAGCAAAAACTTCAAGGGACTCCACGAAATATGGAGGTATATTTCTTTAGTACATTCATTCTTTTTGCTCTCATGATGTTGTTTGTGGGGAAAGAACCTCCCATTCATTTTCTCAACCCTTACAGGATTTACAGTCGATAACAAAAAGGGCTCCAGTACAAAAGCCAAAGCGCACTAATAAGGCACCTGGAGATCGAGGGCCTAACGCACGGAAGAAGAATAAGAAGGAAGAAGTTGGAAAAAGTGCCGAAGCCCTGATTAAGCAACTCAAGCAGGTAAAAGGATGGCAAAACTGAATTTTCTAAATATTTTTTTTCCATTGATGTTATGAATCATGGTTCTTTATCATGTACACTAATGGACATTTATTCTCCAGGGTCTCTCTCTTCTGCCCCTGATGGAGCCTTCAATCACTGCCAGCCTGGATCTGTTTGCCCCTTTTGGAAGCAGCCCAGCCAATGGCAAAGCACAGCTCAAAGGATCCTTTGGAAATGCAGTGCTGGACAATATCCCAGACTACTATTCTCAATTACTCACTAAGGTAAAACCAAGCTGCAACATGTCTCAAACGTGTCATGCTACAACTTTTTTTGCTGCTTGATATAAAAGGAAAACTCGCAAGATACAAAATTTCCATGACTAATCTACAAGAAAAGTCAGTCTATTACATAATTTTGTCTGATTTAAGGATTCTTGGATACACAGAGTTTGATCAGTTCCCAGTGTGGTCTGGTGAAGGGTTGCACTTCATTAATGTATCAAACAACCAAAGCAGGCCCCACTAGTCACCTACCACAACCTGAAAATGAGCATTGCCTGTTTTGGTTGGTTGTTTGAAAAACTGATTAAGTGCACAACTTCACCAGAGCACCTACCGAACTGATCGCTGTGCATGCAGAGTCTGTATATCACCTGCCTGTAAACATGCACGCGACGCGGCTACTGTCACAGATGAAGTCGCCTGGATGCTAGAGGCTTTTGAGTGCATGTATTCCCGTTGTCAGTGGCACCTTGTCTCTGTGCTGATTAAACGTTACTGTCACGGGTCTGGTCCGTGCCCTAATGCAAGAAACGCTTAACACACAATGCACACACATCCAGATCTATCTGTACTTGCATCTTGCAGGCATTTAGATAAATCTGTTTGTTGCTTGAGTCTGAGAGTTTTACCATCCTCAGCTGCAATGGGGGGCCTGTTTATCATTCACCACGCAGATTAAGCATACGTTTGAAATTTGTTAGAAATGGTAGATTACATGAAAGTAACACAACTGGGACACACAAGCCCATTTGTAAAGTTTATTAAGGAACGCGTTGTTTTTCCCAAATACCTCTCCACTTGTCCATGCCAGTGTCAGAAAACAAGCTGATTTCTGGAGGGATGGCAGAGGGGCTGAACCAAGTGTGGTAGAACTTTGAGGGTGGTTTGTTTTGTTAGAAAATGATACTTTTTACGTACCCAAATACTGAAAAATTATGATTGGTAATTTTATATCTGTACACTGTACATAACACACAGCATGTATCTGGTGAAATTTCCTGTATTTCTCATATCGCAAAATATAATGCATTAAAAGATATTGCAGTGTCATTTTTTTTCCTAATATTGTGCAACCCTTGTTCATTAATGCTACTTCAAGAACAATCTTCAAAAAGCAAAGTTTTATGAGGATATTGTTTTGTGCCTTTACAGAGTAACCTCAGCAACCCACCAACACCCCCATCCTCCTTACCACCTACTCCTCCACCTTCAGTACAGCACAAGCTGCTGAATGGAGTGACTCCTGGGGAGGAGCTGTCTGAGGGTCAGAAAGACACAGAGCCAGCAGAAGAACCAATGGGTAAACAATGAGGGCTTTGGAATGGAATTAATGTTTTTCATTAATATTTAATCTGCAGTTGAACAGTAAATGAGTTCTAAACACTCTTTACTTTCCCTGCAGATTCTGTTGCGGACGAAGTCAAGAGAGTAGACATTCTAGCAGCTCTCCCCACCCCACCACATAACCAGAATGAGGACATCAGGTACAATAGGATGATTCTCTTGAGTTCCTTGTCAACCAGAATACATGGATTTCTTGTTGCTGTGTTGCTATAAATGAGGGAAATGTATTTTTAACAGGATGGAGAGTGATGATGAGGATGCCCCAGAAAGCATCATCCCAGCATCATCGCCTGAGAGTAACGTAGGAGATGAAACCCCCCGTTTCCCTCACCTACGGGAGCCTAAGGAGGAGGAGACAGAGAGAGCAATATCCCCCATCATCCCCCTCATACCTCGCACTGCCATCCCAGGTTTTATACAATGTTCTAAATGTAATTCCCAAATACCGCAATATTGCTATGTATATTTAAATCTTTTGGTGAAATCCATTCTGAAAGTGTGTTGCATGTTTTGATTGTTGAAGTCTCAATTAATTTTACTATTAAATCCATTTATATTGATAAAATGCAAACTGCCAAAAGATTAATTTACATATATTCTTCTGTAGCATTCCCAGAAAACAAACCATGTGATGCAGCCGATAGCAAGGTAGTTTCCGCATCCAACCATTGGGACAAGGCGAAAAGCAACGAGGTGTCTGTTACCTTCACACTGTCCTCTGCTGCTGCCAAGGTACTAAGCCAGGATAGCATTGCACCCCTTTTAACCGGTCTTTAGCTTCATACAACAAAAACTTGAACTGACCTTTTTTCCCCAGAAACTGAACCACGTGATGATGGCCATGGCCCAGCTGCTTAACATTAGGATGCCAGGTTCTTATGAGGTGACTTTCCCTCCCCAAGACCCTGATGTGCCTGGAGTGGATGGGCCTGGGAAAGGACCCAGCCAGTCAGGTATGTATTTTGAGACGATCAAGACAATAGGGTGTGAATCTGTCTCGAGACAGTTTTCATGTCGCTCTGACACATCTATTAAAAGGAACGAAATGTCATAGTTTTTAACCATTGTCAACCTTTTGTTTGGCGCTTGTGCATGCAAGTTGCTGTTTTGTCACTGCAGTAGAGTGACACTGTAAAGAGTTTCCCCTCGGGGATTAATAAAGGGTTTCTGATTCTGACTACACTGCCAGGGACACAATCCTATATTTACATTGCTCTTAAGGCGTGTTCACGCTGGACACGAATCGCTTCATTCGCGCGAGTGATTTACATGTTAAGTCAATGCAAAGACGCGAATTTACATTTTGCGGATATTTGCGCCACGTTAACCAATCAGGAGCTTGCTCGAGTAGTGACGTGATTAGGAGCGAGGCAGAAATCCAAACAACAATGGAGGCACAGTAGGTGGTGGCGTGCACCTGAAGAAGTTGGTTGGACCCGCCATATAAACCAGAAAGAGAGAGGATAAAAAATTGTGTCTGTGTGTGGATACTTGGAGCTGTACGATACGTCCTCGTATCATTATAGAAACAGGAAACCTTTGGACGAAAGTGACTGAGGAGGTCGGAAAATCGGGTAATTTGAAGAAAAAAACGTTCTTTAATCAATGGGACCGGCTCACCGCTAGCCCCTCCCATGACGCGAATTCGCATCTGGTGTGTAGAAACGTACACGCGAATGGAGCGGATTTCACGCGCGAATGAAGCGAGTAAACTCAAAATGTTCAAGCGTCCAGCTTAACGCGAATAGCGCGATTTATGCGCGTGCTGTGTGAACACACCTTTAAACACAAATGCTTTAAGACTTTAAAGTTTATTTGTACACATAAGTTAAGTTGTTGTGTGGTTGTTTCTTGTATTGTTTATTGAGCATTTGTCTAAAGACAATTTTCTACCCCTGTAGAGATAGACAATACAGCTTTTTGAATTGTAATTAAGGTGGTCATGTTTTCCAGGGGCCCTGAATTCAAAGGACAGTGCATCACCCAGTCAGGATGAGTGGCTAAGGCAATTTGATGTGTCTCTACCAGGCTGTACATTAAAAAAACAAGTGGACATTCTGGCACTTATTAAACAGGTCAGTCATTAAAGGTCTCTTGAACTGTGTGAATTCTTGTTCTTTGTTCATATGCCATGTTTTCTATATTTCTTGAAAGCTGTAGATCTCATACATGCATTTTTCTCTCAGGAATTCCCAGAAAAAGAAGACAACCCAGTCCATCACTGTTACACAACCAATGTAAGTGACTTGGATGTGCGCCACCTTCCTACTATACCAGTGGAGGAATCTCCACCCCCATCACCGTCCCCTCCACATCCTGCCCCACCTGCCGCAGTTCCAACTACAGAAACTGAACCTTTGAAAATGTCAGCTTCTCCATCCCAGTCTCCCGCCAGTCCCACCAATGTCCAGATCAAGACTGAGCCTGAACAGGATGTTGATCCTCCTATTGATGCTGCTCAACCAACTGATGTCACAGAGTCTGAAGTTGCTGCTCCAGAGACAGTCACGGATCCAGCGACTGCCTCCGCAGTTCCAGATCCTACTGCTCCAACAGAAGATAATCTGAGTCCTGCTGTGAAGGAGGAGGACTCAGCCACTGATCCAGCTCAACCTCCTGAAGAGTCTCTCAACAACATGGAGTCGTCTCCTAAGGCTGTTAAGCAACGCAGGCCTCTCTCCCCTGATGAGGAAGTGGTACATCCCAAAGTGAAAAAATGGAAGGGGATTCGCTGGAAGCGTCTTCAGATTGTCATCTCAATACGTAAAGGTGGTTCTAAGAAAGAGAGCAGCCGTGAGGTGTCTGAGCTAATGGAACGCCTGCGCATTACTCTTCGACCAGACAAGCTGCCTCGGGATAAACGCAAATGTTGCTTCTGCCACGAGGAAGGTGATGGAGCCACAGATGGGCCTGCCCGGTTGCTTAACATTGATGTGGACCTGTGGGTGCACCTCAACTGTGCCCTGTGGTCCACAGAGGTATATGAGACGCAGGGGGGTGCCCTTATCAATGTGGAGGTAGCCCTGCGTCGTGGATTGCGGACTCTTTGTGCGTACTGCCAGAAAACAGGTGCTACCAACAGCTGCAACAGAATGCGCTGCCCGAATGTCTACCACTTTGCCTGTGCCATCCGGGCACGTTGCATGTTCTTCAAGGACAAGACCATGTTGTGCACGCAGCATAAGCTGAAGGGCCCCAGTGAAGATGAACTCAGCGCGTTTGCTGTTTTACGGCGTGTCTACATTGAGCGTGATGAGGTGAAGCAGATTGCCAGCATCTTGCAGCGAGGTGATCGTATCCACCTTTTCCGTGTTGGTGGTCTGATCTTTCATGCTGTTGGCCAGTTGCTACCCTCCCAGATGCCCAACTTCCACTCGCCTACTGCCATCTTCCCTGTTGGCTATGAGGCCACACGCATCTACTGGAGCACGCGGCTGCCCAACAAGCGCTGTCGCTACCGCTGCCGCATCAGTGAGGATGATGGTCGCCCCCTGTTTGAGGTGCGTGTTCTGGAGCATGGCATGGAGGATTTGCAGTATCGTGACACTACTCCAGAGGGTAAGAACCTATACACTGCTCCCACTTAATGTTACATAGTATCTCTGTGTTGTACATTTCCAAATGAAATAACTCCCTTGACCATTAACTGTATTTAATTCACCATCTTTGTCTTTTTTAGGGATCTGGGAACGGGTGGTTCAGCAGGTGGCTAAACTCCGAGATGAATCATCCATGTTGAAGCTGTTCACTGAACATGTCAAGGGAGAGGAGATGTATGGCCTCACAGTTCATGCTGTCATGCGTATCACTGAGTCGGTAAGAATATGAAGCAGTAAAAAGTGTCAATTTGTTTCCCATTTAACTTTCTTTGTCTCCCAGTTACAATTTAAGCCCTTTACAAGCCAATATTAGGGGCTGACATCTCCTTAATAGTAAACTTGATACTAAAAGTGAACAGATACTTTGTTACAGATAACAAAAATGGTCAAATTCATTTTTTGTTTTTTTTCATTCAATGAAGTAAATGTGTAACTTTTTTGGAAACCAACAAAAGCTACCTGACTGATTGTTATAGATTAAAGCAGACATGACATTATACAGGAAGCTTGTCCAGACTCAAAATTAAGCCTAGTAGTTGAGACCTGTGATATAATGGTTATACTGTAGATCAGTGTGCATGATTAACATGATTTGTGTTACTTGGTTGTGTTTTAGTTGCCTGGAGTGGAGAACTGCCAGAACTACCAGTTCCGATATGGCCGTCACCCTCTGATGGAGCTCCCTCTTATGATCAATCCCACGGGCTGTGCTCGCTCTGAGCCCAAGGTCCCCACACAATGCAAGAGGTAAAGCAGCATTATATTAGCAATAAGCCTCAAGAGGCTACACTTTACAGTTCTAAAATCATTTGAAGCATGGCATTTTGTTGAAGAGAATAGTTGATTATTAATATTAATACTTTTGGCAATAACTCAGCATTATTATCAGCAAAGCTTAACCATAAAGCATAATAACCAGAGGTGTCAAAAGTATTCACATTCATTATTCAGCTTGAAGTACAGATACTAGGGTTTAAAAAGACTGATGTTGAAGTATCAACTCAAGCTTTTTACTCAAGTAAAAGTAATGTAAGGAAAAAATGGCATTCAGGACAAAAGCTTAGGCCACAGGGCCTACCCCACCTCCTCAAAAAAACATTTTTCTAAAGGCCATAATGACTATAATCTTGTATTAAAATGTTAATGTTAAAAATTTAGGATGCACTACGCTGCCTGTTTCAGCCGCATATTTGAAAATGAACACATTTTAGTACAATGCAAATACATGAAATAACCATAAATGTGACCCTGGCTACAGAAGTCTGCTGTAACTTATTACTTTCTTTGAGTAACGACCCCAACACTGGCTATGTCTTTGCTGGAGTGTGACATTGATCTGTCATATGCAGGTGCGATGGATTGTGTACAAACAATAGGGTGTCGGAATGGTACATGTTTATACTTCTCATCCAACCACAATCAAATTCACTCTCTCCGGATGGCGCGATTTAGCTTCATAGGGTTTTTTTTTTTGTGCGTGTGTGTTTTAACGTTGACAAGTCGAAATGTAAAGTATAGATACCTAAACTTTCTACTTACGTCAGGGAATACAGTATTTGTACTTCATTACTTGATACCGCTGATAATAATAGTAGTTTTTATTTATTATCTTATTATTTCATTTATTAACAAAGATTGTCCTCCATCTGGGAACATATTACTTGACAATAGATGAAAAATGTGATTGCTCATTTGCTCAAATTGAATAATATGAATTTACATTTATTTCCTTGATATGAAACTCAAAATCAACAATGCAGTCCCATAAAACTAATTATTTGATGTACAGTTTACCAAAGAACCTTTATTTCCAAATGCATCTTAAAAATCACTGAAAGCCCATCCACATTTTCTTTTCTGTTTGTCTCAAGGCCTCACACTCTAAACAGTACCAGCGTGTCAAAGGCCTACCAGAGCACCTTCACTGGAGAGCTCAACACACCATACAGCAAGCAGTTTGTCCACTCCAAGTCGTCCCAGTATCGACGCCTGAAGACTGAGTGGAAGAATAACGTGTATCTGGCAAGATCCCGCATTCAAGGCCTGGGTCTGTACGCTGCTAAGGATTTGGAGAAGCACACCATGGTCATTGAGTACATCGGTACTGTCATACGCAACGAGGTGGCCAATCGCCGTGAGAAGATCTACGAGTTGCAGGTATGCCAAGTAAACAGTGGTGCTTGAATGCAAAGTACACAAAAAGCATTTGGGTTCAAGTTTAAGGAATGCACAAAAAAAATTTTGGGGTGGGGGAATATTTATTTGGGTGAGCTACCCAAATGTATTCTACAGCTGGACACCACTTCAGAACCAACAAGAATTTTAGGTCTGTGTAAAAAAAAAACAAAAAAAAAAAAACACAAAAAACAATTTTTGATTTTGAAAAATTTGTATCAACCGTTCTCTGTTTTCTTCTTTCTAACTTAGAACCGCGGGATCTACATGTTCCGCATCAACAATGAGCAGGTGATTGATGCCACTCTGACAGGTGGCCCGGCTCGGTAAGTGTTGACTTGTTATTGGTTGCCTTAATGAGTATAATACGTGTTTTTTTTTTTGTTTTTTTAAACTAACTGTTTTTCCTTCGTTCCAGCTACGTCAACCATTCCTGTGCCCCCAACTGTGTTGCAGAGGTTGTAACGTTTGACAAAGAAGACAAGATTATCATAATTTCCAGCCGCAGGATCCCCAAGGGAGAAGAGGTGCAGTGCATTAGAAAACTGTCCACTACTCACTCTTACAGATCCCCCTAATTTTACTACTTTTTGAAGTTCATTTTTAAATCCCAGCAGCCGTTAACTGTCTTAACTGTTCTCAATTCCAGCTGACCTACGACTACCAGTTTGATTTTGAGGACGATCAGCATAAGATCCCTTGCCATTGTGGAGCCTGGAATTGCCGAAAGTGGATGAACTAAGCAGAAGAAAGAAAAATGGAGAATTCCCCTCTCACTGGTGCCAGAACACTCCTGCGCCAAAGCCTTTGAATCCTACATAGCCAGTGCATAAGCTGTTCTGAAAGATGTGGAGGAAGGCCTCTGTCATTGAAAGACAAAAGCGTTGACACCTGTAGCCAAAGGTTTGAAGAGCATTAATCAATAAAAACAACTGACCACCTCCGTCAACAGCAGCTTGATGGTGGGACTAACTTTCATGTTTGGACTAGTGAATCACCCTTTCCTCAGCCAAAACCCTTTTCCCCCCTCGACTGTTCTCAATAAGCCTGCAGTGGCTGGAAAACAATCCTCAACATCTACCAAATGATTCTCACCCTCTGATATCAATACTTGTAGGGCAGAGCTTAGCTGGAGCTTCGACAAAAAGCCATTTTAAAATACTAAGAATGAACTAATGATGCATTTTTATGTTTAAGTCGGACCTATTTCCTGTCCCACCTGACCACACCTCCCCCTCACCTCCCAGAAAAGGCACTTTCCCATCAAGTCATCAATGAAGACAACACGGATATTGGCTAGCTAGACAATCTTGATGTGGCTCTGTTTTAGAACTACATATGATCGATGGATAAAAAGATGTAAGTTAATATAAAATTTGAGATGCTATTGATCTGTGGCTCCAGAGGCACCAGATGTTATGACTGTGTGGAGTCCCAAGGTGGGTTTGTTGGACCCAGTCTACCTCACTGATTTAGCGGAAAGTGACTGCTTTGTATAAAAACTGTTAACTGCTACTGTGGAAGGGGAGGGGGTGGGGG
>CM022479.1:15764180-15779278 GCA_011952105.1 Coreoperca whiteheadi | reverse complement strand
GGGTGGGGGTGGGGGTGGGGGGGGAATGTTTTTATGGGCTTAGCCTTCTCGGACAAGCAGGGAATCTTAAGCAGCAGGTTTGCTCTATCTACTCTATGCTGATGATGATTTACAATAATGAGCCAACATAATTATTATTCATGAATTGTTTATACAGAGGAAATATATGACAGTTTTGATAAGATATTGCATTAAAATCACAATCAGAAACTTAGCGGGTGTCCTGTATGCCACCAAATCATCCTGGATATTGATGTAGCTTTTTCTTTTTTTGTTCTCTTTATTTATGCCTCTCAAAACCATGTTATTAGCTGCGTGAAAGCACAATAACATCCACCTTTTTATGTTGCTTAAAGACGAATGGTGTGAGTGAATGGCTCTAGGATCACAGGATAGTCTTCGAAAAAGACTATGAAGTCCAAAATTAACCAAGTACACGTTTGCTTTTTGCTTCATACATTGAAATTCCACTTGTTGAAAACCAGCCAGTGGATGCATGACTACTGTCCCATTAAATGCTTTTTTTTTATTCCCCCAACAACTCAATCTTTTCACAACTCAACCTTTAACTTTGAATCATGCCTCTTCCTCTCTGCATTATTTAGTGGACTGTTGTTAAACTTTACTGTAGTAAGTCTTCCTCTCCCTGAGTACAGCCTACAGTGTTTCTACTTCCCCTGTAGTGTGCTTTTCTAGTGCTGGTACTGTCCTCTCGAGGCTGAACTGATGGCAGGGAAAGACTTATTGGAAAAAAGGGCATTTGTTTTCATTTCTATGTAAGAAGAATGAAAAAAGTCTTTAAAGGGAGCTTTACTAAAACTCCACCTTCCCATACTACTTTGTTTCCTCCTTCCCCTAACCTAAGACCTCACATGATTTTAAAAATGCAAAGTTGTACAAACTGTATATATGGTATATGCATTAGGGGACAGCAACTCTTTATCCAGCCCCTTTGTAATCAATAACGTCAAGAGTGTAGAGAAATAAAATTGAAAAAAAAAATATCAACCACTGGATATCATTTTAACAAAGATAAAGCTGTATATAAATATAAATATATGTAAAATGGCAAACTAATAACTTTATGTATATGAACCAGAGTGTTTTGCATTTACCTGTTTTTCTATTAGTGTTTTTGCTATAAGCTCTCAGAGACAAGTTTGTTAAAATAGGTATGAGAAAATGTCTGGTCTTCAATCAGTTGCGACGAGAAGCTGGTGTGATTATGAAACTGTTTGGATTCATGTGGAGGGTCGTTAATTAGACATGAAAATCACTTCTTGCGTAAAGCAGTACAATGGTGCATAGCATTTGTATTTATGTAATATTGTTCGTGTTTATTTTTCTTTTTATTTATGCTACTGCTTGTTGATTACCAAAACCTGTCCCTTAATCGGTCACAATTGGATTAATATACTCTTGAATGGAAAATCTTGAATTCCCTAGAATACTGTTAGTGTTTTGCTTTTTTTTATATCTTCCCTATAGAAGTGAATGTGTTGGTAAACCTTGTGAAATGGTTACTTGGCCTAATATATGTTATGATGTAATACTCAGAAGTTAATCCCGTACTTAACCTGGTAAGGAATTGCACTCTCATAGTATAATGGAGAACTCCTCTAAAGTGGTAGATATTGATTAAGTATCCGAAGCAGTGATATATATATTTTTTGGTATGTTTCTATTTCAAGGGAAGGCCATGACGAGACATTATGCCGCTCACTGGATTTTAGCCTGAATAATTTTTAACTTCTCTGAATCTTAATTTAAGTTCTCTGCATATCATATAATTTAATAAAGTTTGCTCAAATTGAAGGTTTTTTTTAACCTCACCTACTTTTTAAAAAGATGTTGCATCTGTACAGCAGAGATACTTTTAGGGAATATGAATAAATATGATCATTTTTATTGTATGTGGCATGTTTTGTATGGATATTATTTTGAACTGTACATATTTTTTTCAGGACGCCAGAGGTTGCATCTCTTTATATACAGCTTTCCCACACCCTTTCCCCTTCATCTTATTTCTTTGTCTGCTTTTGTTTCTTGTAAAGGAAAATAAAATGCATTTTAAATATGTGCTCAGTTTGCTTTGTTCTTTTGTTTTTTTTTTTTTTAATTCTAATGCTGTGTTCCAGACAACTCGGAACTCGCACTAGTTTTATACTAACAGTATTGTATTAGGCTAGTGAATGGAATATGAAGATACATTTAAAGAGTATAAAAGTGCCGTCATATAATATCTAGGCCTATAAGGGCGTTCGTTCATGCGTCGCTGTTTGTCACGGTCAGCCATATTTTTTGTTTACGTTTGGCATCGTTCACCTGGCCCACTTTAAGTCAAAAATTTCAACTGGGAATTTCCGACCTCCAACGTTGTCTGGAACGCAGCATAACTTCAAGTAGCATTGTTACTGGGCTTGAAGGTTCATTCGTGACCTTGGAAATATTTGTTTCAAATAAATCTTAACTCAAAAGTCCACCAAATTGATTTCTTGTGTAGCCCAAAGTTCCCGAATCTGATCAGATTTTTCACTCAAGGCAAAAGCAGGGGACTTCTTTGCTGTTTATACTGACCTTTAAGAGATTGCATCCCAATGGGCTTCCAATGAAAGCCACTGTAATTAAACACTTAATTAGGAAGCCTCATTTACTTCAGATACAATTTGGAATATACATTGTTTTGATGCAACAAGAATTGGGAATTTTGTCCCCCATCACTTACACTGGAAGGCCATTAAGAAGGGATACAAGTCTGTTTACAGATTTTGGAGATTATAAATGCCTCTAGTGACGTCATGTTTATCATCACTTTATCATCGGTTGCGGTTGAAGACTACAACTTTGAAAATTGAAGACAATATGGGCTGGGGAATTAGAAGTGAGCTTAGCCCTCTGGTATCCTGCTCGAGGTTACTAGCGTAACCAGAATAGGATGAACTGGTAGCCGCCAAGTTGCATTGTGGGTAATGTAAAGACAAATGTGTGGAATACAAAAAAAACAAAAAACAAAACACAACATCCTCGGTTCTGCTACTTAAGTTTTTTCTCACGTGTCCATCGTGAGTATGTTTGTGTTGTAGCGGAAGGCTAAACCAGTGCGGTTCTCTTAATGGCCAGTATGAACAGGAGGAATAATTATAGAAAGCAAAACCTGTTTTAGGGTAGACTTCAAAACATGTGAACCTATCCTTAAATCCTAATTATTGGTTAGTTTTTACCCCTGTATTCATGCTAATACTGTGATCGTACAATAACTGAAGCAGCAGTTAATAAAAACACTGCATGACATTTTAAATGAGCACCACAGTTAAAAAAAAGAAAAGAAAAAGACAGATATGAAAAAGGAATTTATTGTATATCATCTATATACACTTTTCAACTAATTCTGAAAAGATTTGCACAACATGATTTTTGAAATATTGAAATATTACTTATGAACACGATGTCTGATGGTCATATACCCATGGCAACGAACCAAACATGGACAGGAGTGTTTTGACAATTTTGGTTCAACTGACAGCAGTCATCCGTTTCCCCTCCCAGCTCTCCGCCGATCGGCCTGCTGAACTTCTACCCATGTTAACAGTAGCAGCGACATTTCTGGGTTACAGAACAAAAAGGAAGGAAGGAAGAAAGAAAGACAGAAAAGGCAGGAAAAAAGAAAACAATAGGTAAGAAGAGGGAGAGACTTAAGTTCAACTACCTCAATGCAGAGGACCCAGTGTTTGAGACAGAATGCAAAATGGATAACATCATGACACATGGATTCTGGATCAAGAGATGACATAACTAACATTAACTAAAGTCCATGGGGATATAACAGTGCAGAGGCCAATGGTGACAAATGTCAGTGTAATACGTTCATAGTTGTCTGCAGACAGACTCGAAGCTGCAGATGAGACAGTTGAATGAAAACATGCAGTTTCGCTTTACAGCATGTCAGACCTTGACGTCAACTACTTTTCACATCTAACCGTATGTTTTCTGCGTGTGAACTGTCAGCTGAACTGTCTTGGTTTCTGAATAAATAGCCACTGGCAGTATCAGAATTCAAGGCTGCATGACGCTCCTAAATATTCCAGTGTCAATGAGAAAGATGTCACCCCAAAGGACATATGTAGAAACAGATCTGCATTACTGAGCCCAAAAGAACTCAACAAGCAATTCCAACAATTACACAAAAAAAGAAAGAAAGAAAGAAAAAAAAAAAAAAGTTGCAGCAAAATTATCTGGGATCAGTAGTACCACCAAATTGCCATGAGAGGAGCAAGTTTAAAAACATATTCCAGCAGATGATAGTCTAGTTCCTGGCACAGTTAGAAACCATGCACAGATCAAACAACAGACTTCTGAAAGTACCATTCATTCAAATGTCACACTGGTGCTTGTGGCATAAAAGCAAAAAAATATGCATGTTTTATATACAAATCATATGTACCCATCAGTAGTGTCTAATAATCCAAAGTCTAAAGAAAACACCAATCATGATGTCTTTACACAAAAAGAGATATTTAAAAAAAAAAAAAAAAAAAACACTACGAAAAACAAAGTCTCTCATTGCCATTTCATACGCCTCTTATTTGCTCAGTGTGCACGATGTCGTCGCCTGTCACCAACAGGGTTCTGGCAACATCCATACTTGCACTCTTGTATCTTATTAAACGAATGCAACAACCCCTTAATCTAATGTCTGAAAGATGAAGACTTGGCCTGAAACTACAACGTTAATTTTCATATCAGTACTCTGGCTTGTCACATCCCATCTCACAGTGTTCATCAATATGAAATAAAGACTATCAACAAATAAATTAAAGTGAAACCATCCCAAACATTATCCCCGCCACATTTCAAACTAAAAACACCAGGACTGGACCACATCCATTATGCGATACCTGCAGGTCACACACGTGATGAGGAAGCTACAGTTGAGTGCAACTCATTTCTGTTCGTAGGATTTTCAAGTGAGGGATTAAAAAGCAAACCCTGGCTGTTCATGCTTAATTACCAAATGTCCCATTACTCGTTTTGTCTAATGAACTACAGCCTATACAACAGGACATCTTAGTGTCTTAAAAACATGCTAGTAGTCCAGAAACGTTTTACATACATGACTAAAAACAGTGCTTCAGCCTCTTTCATCCACACACACACACACACACACACACACAAAGTGAGAGAGAGAGAATGTGGACGTTGCATGGCCAACAGAATATGAAGAAGTGTTATTCTCAAACTTAAAAACCCACAATGTTCTGGACTCTTCTGGACAAGGTTAGTCCATCATGGGACAGATTTCCAAGAGGTAAAAGGATCAAACAAAAAAAATCCCGTCACTGTACAATAGTAATAATTCCTGCCATGGAAAATGAAAACAAAACAGTGTGATGGTATTAACAGTGGTAGTGCTGTAGTGTTTGTGGCCCATGGAGAAGAGGGTCTAAGGGAACGGGAAGCAGACATGAGGGACAAAAGGGAGGCGGGGGGAGAGAAAATCAGGGAAGGGGGACTCTCAGTAGTTTTGGCTAAAAAGGTGAGGTAGGCCTCGTCACAACTTGGAGTGTGGCTTTAAAACTGGCAGGGTTTTCATTTGCAATCTGTCTTTAGTGTTTGTTTCCTATGGGAGTGTGATCTGGTTGTGCATCTCCAGCACATCTTATTCGCCGCCTGGCTGCTCACATCTTGACGTCCTCCTCCACGCTGAGCTGAGACAGAGTCTTCTTGATGCGCAGGGCCGTCAGTCTGGCTGCTCCATTGGTGTACCAGCACTCCCTCATGATCTTCCCCATTACACGCAGTGACTGCACAGGACAGGGAACATAGTTTTAAGATTTGTTAATCTAAAAGCTATCTAGAACTTTAATCCAGAACTTTTGAAACATTTGACACCTACTATAAAAAGCTGGCTGGGAGTGACCTCAACTCAATAATTACAAAAAATTGGTAGAATTTGGCACTATTTAATAAAATTGAAGTTTTCAAAATGCTATGTGTATTGTTTCATAAATATTTCTTGTAAAATGCATCTGTTGATCTATTTGATATCCCTGGAAACATGATCGCCACTAAAATGTTTAAATCAGCTCCTGTCTATGCAAAAAAATGGATCCATCAGAGTTTAAGAGGACAGCTCTCAAAGAGAAAGCTTTTTAGCAACATCAGAAAAGGCCTGTGTGAAACATTGTATCAATACATTTTCAATGCTGAGCCCTGCACTGTCATGAGAGAATATAAGAAAATTGAAACTTTTTGAAACCTTTTATAGAATACTGGGTAACTTGACTCAAAATTATAACAATGGAATTAGAGAACACAATTCGTTTAATTCTCCCTAACAACAGTGATTTGGAAATGAGCAATCCATATTCAAGTATTCAAGTCAGGACTGTACTGCCTGCGGTGATAATGCCCAACTGCCGTATAGTGTATATAGAGTGAGAAATACCTCGTAGCTCTGCCACCAGTTGGGCACATTGGGCCTCAGTTTCTGGTCACACACCACCTTCCTCATCTCCTCTATGGAGGGGTCAGAGGGCACGAGGTCGTAGTAGGGCAGCTGATACTCCTCGTGGATACCTGCAGTACACAATGGAGAAGCCTTCTCAGTCTGGTTTCGTGCTCCTGTTCATTAGACCAATTCATTCACATCAGCTGCTGTTTGTGGTCTTACCGCCTGCATTGCAGCGACGCGAAATCTCCCAGTACACCAGGCCCAGCGCGTAGATGTCGGCACACTTGAAGGAATCAAAATGTTTCATGTTGATGGTTTCGTCCAGGACTTCTGGAGCCATATACCTGGGGTGGACACAACGGGCAGCAATGAGTAATAGCACCAAATGAGAATTTGGAATCAAAATCATAGACTTGTCAATGACCTCAATTTGTAAAATTCAAGGTTCAAGGAATCAAAATTGTAATGTTTGGGATAATACTCGTCACTGGTCAGAAGGTCTTGTTTTTTTTAATGGCCACTATATCAGCACAAATGAACATCTATCACTGAGTTTTGCTGAAAGGTCCGAAGAGCTTAGGCAAATCGATCAATTTGGCTAAAATATTAAAGAAATGAAAAGTCGTGACCTTTTCTAATCTATTTACTAAATTTCACAATAACAAAACTTGAATTTTTGTAAAAATGGATAAGGATAGCTATATTCTATATTTTTGTCATCGTCAATAGCGTCCATAAAAAGACCAACAGCAACAATGTTTGCGGCACTCAGCACCAAGCCCACTGGGTCCCACTGAAGTGATGATGTGGGATTTATACTAAAGTGACGGTGTTCATTGTAATGAAGAAACAGGTCAGACAGTTCAGTAGTGGGGCTCAATGTGTTTAAGAGTTTTTGGACACCCTGTAGGTCTATGGCACAAAGGAATAAGCTCAGGCTTTGGCTACGCAGACAATACTTGTTAGTAGGATCTATACGCTGCCGTTTTTGATCTTTTCATGGGATTTGTTGACAATAAGAAAAATATAGAATGTTGCCAGACTTAGCCTTCAAAGACCTGCAAGTTGTGTGCTCATGAGTGAATGAGCATAGAAACATTTACCTCTTAGTGCCCACGCGCTGGTTCGGTGCTATATCGATTGTGTCTGTGATGGACTCGTGGCGGACCGCCAGGCCGAGGTCAGCTATGGCACACATGCCGTTTTTCTTAACCAAGATATTTTTAGACTTGAGGTCACGGTGAGCAATCCCAGGCTTACCTGCATGAGAACCGATAACACATCATTACATTTGCATCATGAGCTCAGCAGAAATAGCACATGCTTGCTGACAGTAAACTACTGTGTGCACGTTCAGACTGTGTTCACGTGCTTATTCATTGTATTCGCTGCGTGCAGCGTTTTAACTTGACAGTTGACAAGTCATCTCACCCTGAGTGCCGAGGATCTCCATGTGTAGGTGAGCCAGGCCGCTGGCAGCTGACAGTGCCAGTTTGATCATACCCTCTATGGTGACAGAGTAGCGGTTCAGGTAGTCAAAAAGAGAGCCGTACTCATGATAGTCTGACACCAGCCACAGCTGAGTCCATGTGCCATTGTCTGAAAGAGAGCAAAAAAACAAAAAGTGTCAGAATATTACATTTACACATACGAGTATATAGAGTACATGGTATTAAATGGACAATTTGCTTAAACTAAAATGGAGCAGTGCAAAAGAGAATTTCAAAACATCAACAAGTTAATTATGGATACCTTCTACCGATCTGCACCCAAGGACATTTGCGTTTCCTGTAATGTTTTTGGTCTAGGAATTCACCTAAACAACGTTGCTTTGATTGTATGTTTTGGATAAATGCCTGAAATGTTCATGCGAATGGTCCAAGTCTCAACACAGCCCACAAACGACCTCACCTTTATTATCTGCTGCAATGAATCCTAGGATGTTTTCGTGGCGCAGCATGATTGTCTGGTAGATCTCAGCCTCTCTGAACCAGGAGCGCTCCTCTCTGGATGAGAAGATCTTCACCGCCACATCTCCTCCCCTCCACCTCCCTCGCCACACCTCACCAAAGCGACCCTTTCCTATTATCTCCTGCAGCACGATGGTCCTTGCCACCGTTCGCTGCACAAACAGGGGCAAACCTGCAGTGGGCAGTAGAGAGACAAACAAAACATTAGCCAGCATTCACTGAGGCGATACTAAAATGTCACGTGAAAACACAGCAGACTGCTGATTGGTCAGAGGAGAATCGCCAGACGGAGTATCCTGAATAACCCCGCAATTTTTAAATAGTTTGGCCAGAGATTGCGTGATGTACGGATTACTAATATGGCAACTCGGAAGAATACGCCGTGCTCAAACGAAACAACGTTTGTCTTCTTGCTGTGAGAAACAGCCACATCCCGAGGATAAAAAAACAGCATACACTCGATTTCCTCCATTGCGTGCGGGTAGCGGGTGTGTATCGCGGCAGTTTCCTGCGGCGTCGCTATGACGACCAGGTGCTATTGTGGTGGTACTATCTGCAATGGAGATAGGAGCGAACAGCGAGTCGAGCTGAGCTGGTACTGGTAATGGAAAAGCGCCAAAAGTGGTGCAGTTGAATAATCATTAATTTGGATATTTATAGAACGATACACAGAAGACTGCTCTGCTAATGCTCTTGCTGAAAAAGAAAGGGCACATAGGTATTAAAGAAAATGTGTTTTCCAAAACCAAATACATTTTTTTTCCCTCAAATACATCAGTATGTCACATTGGTTGGGCAGCATGGACTGACCAGAGCCTGATCCAGAGGTGGACATGTCATAGATGAGGTCCTGCAGGGTCTTGTCCTTGGCCAAGTACAGATGGTCACAGGATGGGTCCTCTACCTCCAGCCTCTGCCTGTGGCTGTAGGCCCTCTGATGATACTGGAACAGGAACACGCCAACCATCAGCAGCACACAGAGAAGGAACACGGGCCCTGCGATGACCGCCACCAGCTCCACCGGCCCCCAGGAGTTTCCTGAACCTGACCAGCCCCCCTCTTTTGTTGGGACTAGGAGGGCAAAAGGAAAGAGACGGAGAAGCAGAGGTGATTACTTTAAATCTAACAAAGTGAAACAGTGCCACTGTTGAACTGATGTTTGTTGACGGAGCCTCACCGGGGATTTTCAGGTCAATACTGTTGCAGTAATCTTCATAGCAGCAATGTGTGTTGAGCAGGCCTTCAGTGCTCAGACAATAGAAAGGTTTCCCAGGGGGGACCAGGTTATCCCGCTTGATACAGATGCGTACGTGTTGCTCAGTCCCCTGGATGAAGTATGTGGAGGCCATGCAGGCGCCATCGGTCTCACACTCGTAGCCCGTCTTCTCACAGTTTGTGCAGTTACAACGTAGAGCTGCGGGAAAGGACAGAGAGAATTAAGTAAATAACAATTTATCAGAGAGCCATTAGGTTAAAAAATAAATCATCTATTTGACTTTGCCGCTTTGTCCAGTAGGGGGCAAGCTAAACCCACAGTTTCAACACATGATGTAAAGAGTGTAGTGTTCCACTCAGTTGTAGGCATTTTGTCACTTGCAGACACAGAGCTTGGAGTTGAGCAGCAGCAGCCAGACAGCCCAGAAGGCCCTGAAATCAGATCCTTCACTGCAGATGAACCCAAACACGCAGGGTGGAGACGGACCTGCCCAGCGGGACAGACAAAGTGAAACCCAACAAGGGGAGAGGGCTCCTGCCAAATCCCCAATGCAGCATTCCGCTCCATTCCTCTCCTCTGTCTCTCTCATACGGACACACAGAGAGCTGCCACTGTTGAAGCTAATGAGACAGGAGTTTTATTAAACACAGCACACTCCTGCTTGGGAACCGATTAAAGCTGACACAATAGAAGTCCTGCCACCACCATAAAACTATGGTGGTCCATTTACACACTCAAATGACGTCAGTGCCAGAAAATATCGAACAGAACCAGAGTTGGTTGGAAAACCAAAAGAGCAAGACATTGCAAACTGATTAGATTTGGAGTGAAATGTGATTTTGAGTCATAGCACACATGCTTCTCATTTAGAGAAGGGTCAGCACAAAAGGCTTCTTCCAAGGTTTTACACAACCAAACTGAGTGCAAAGCAGGACCAGGCAAGGCTAGATGGCTGTGGGACTAGTTTTCACATGGGAAAAAAAGACAGGAAAGTAGCAAAGCTCAGCTGAACCCCTGTCAGTGGTAAATGACAAACTGTCTCACTGACAACAGAGCCGTGAGTGAGGCGTGAAAGGCCAAGAACTGATCCTTGGTCGGAAAACAAAGGCTGGACCACTCAAGACTAACTGCTGAGGACTTAACGAAGACCCACCATACCAACAACGACACAGGAGGAGACAAAGCAGAGAGGAATTTCAATCCTTATTCTCTTTTTTTTTTTAAAAAGACAACAACGATTTAAAAGAAGGCTCAGCTTCGGTTGGACCACTGACAATGTCTGGCAGAGGAAAGAAAAGATTTTAAGAGTGGCAAGTTTCCACTAATCCTCTGTGTCTTATCCTGAGGGTTTCTTTGACCAGATGAGCTCACTGATCTCCCCTGTTTGTACCAACTTGAGTCTGTCAAAAGATTTTAGCACATTCTTGAACCAACCGAGTTGGCACACGATTAAGCTTTTGTTCAGAAGAGTTCAGTTTGGGAAAAAAACAACAACTCAAAATGACTGATACACTGATTGCGCAGTCAGCATGTAGGCCTAACATCCAAGTGGCCAAACCACAAACCTCGATGTCATAGGAGTGGTTTCCCCTCAACTGGGAAGTTGCAAGTATGCCGATGTGTCTATGCTTGTCCACTGAGTGAACTGGAAATGTGGAATCAGGGTTTCAGTAATATTTTTCAGCTGTTTAGTGTTTGCGTGTGTGTCTTGCTTTCCAGGGGGTGAGCGGGAAAGTGGCAGGAACTCTTGGTGGAGTGTGTCCAAATTCACTACAGTTCGCATGCAGAAGGAATTTCCTGCAGATTACAGAGGTGAAGCAGGCTGGGCCTGATAAAGGGAGAAAAACAAACCATGTGCCACATCATGCCAATCCGCAGCATTAATGGAGCAAATAGTTTAGCTAAATAAAACTGATGACAGGAGTAACAGCTGTAGGTTAGAAAGCTGGACGACGCTTGATATACATCAGTCTCAGACGACTTGAATCCCTCCTTCCATTAGGCTCCTCTTTTGTAGGCCTGATGTTTACTGGTTCTCAGTGAAATAAAATCAATCTTCAGCTAGTGAGTCCCAACAGGAGCCATTTTGATCAATCCATCCACGAAGTAAGAGTGACATTTAAAAAAATTAAATAAAAACATAAGTTTTGAGAAAAACAGTTGTCCACACCATGCTCACATAACTGCCAAAGCTAGATTTAATGTCCTTCATTTCCCACATAAGAATTAAAAGTAGTTCAAAAACTGTTCTTACGACATAGATACTTCACCATTATACAACAATAAATTAACAACAGCGATCTGATAAGAACACCATGATCTGAAATGAACAGGCGCATCCATCATGGAGACTTGCTGTGTGGTAAGACAGATGGTGCACAGACAGACAGAAGCTCAGGAAGGAAACCAAACATGGCTGAAAACACACACATTCCCTTCTCGGATCTGCCATGGAGGGTTTGTGGTCTACCAAGAGTTTAGTTTGTGGCAAGTCTTCCCTTTCGTTAAAGGCTACCTTGTGACTATACCATATGTAGCCCGCTTCCACACAAACAAGCAACACTGTGGGAGGCCATTATGGAGAAAACATAAAACATTTTATGTATTGATAGAGATTCGAAACATTTTAGATAAAATAACCTGATCCAGTTACCCAAATACCTAACAAATTAAGGTCATTTGTCACATTGAAGCAAAAACCCAATTCTTCAGTTCTGCTTATTGATTTGCAACCTTGCCCATTACAACCAGAAATATCAAAGAGATACCACTATAGAAAAATCTCTACCGGCTGACTAATAAATAAATATCTCTCTCATATTACTCAGCCCTAAACAATATTTCACTCAGGATAGCACAATGTGAAACCAAAATCTCAAAAATAAAAACACTAATACAAAATGAATGTCATTCAAGACAGGAAACTGGTATATAACTAAATCAAATAATGCCTAAGAAAAAAACCCTGACCCACTAGCATTTATCCAAATGCCATGTTGTTTGTACAGTGCTCTGCATATCTTACTGGATTCAGAGCAGGAGTGTTACAAAGCTAGACTTGAAGGAATAATATCAAGCCTAAACACACATGGATCTGAGTAGAGGCCGGGTGTGTGTGGTTTTTGAGTGAACTCTGCTCTTGTATCCACATAATTGGTGGTCTTTACACTGGTCCTTTGTGTGGAGATTAAGACGACATGAGGAGGGATTGGACTGGCCCTGCACGAACAAAGAGCAGAGTGGAGTGGGGGAGCGCACTTCTGCGTGGCGCAGCGAGGGGGGATGGGTGGTGTGCAGGGACAGGCCAGGGGTAACAGTAACAGACCCGATGTTTGGGGGCTGCTCTGGGCCAGACAGCATGGGGGCTGGTCCCAAATTGGGCAGGACAATACAGAGGGGAGGGGGCAGAGGGGGTAACGAGCGGGACTTACAGGGCCCCCAAGCTGCGATTGAGGTCTGCCCAAGTGACCAGCTGCGACCGTCATTAAAACCCAGTCTAGACTTTGACTTACAGGAGCAAGTAAATAACAGGAAAAGGGAACAGTGGAGGAAAAGGAGAGCCAGCGCAAAGAGCCATTCTTTAGAGGTGCTAGTGTGTGAAGTTCCTATCATTCCGTTCATGCTGAGACAGGAAATGGCAGACACTGTGAGGAAGGGATTAATAAAACATTGCCATAACCAGCGTCACCTTAACTTGGACCCAACTAAAAACCACAGCATAGTCCCACTCCAAACAACTTTAAACATTAACCTTGATGACCGTGTGTGTGTGTGTATGCGAGTGTTTGTGTTGTTCAAACCTACTCGTGCGAAGCAACCCTGTCAAAACAGAGGTGAACTTCCTAGTGTGGTAAGATGATAAAGTCTGTGGAAAATACTCTAAGCGTGCTTGGCGCAGGGTGGCGGGGTTACACAAACACAGTGGGTTTCTGGGGGCTAAGCAACGCAGACAGAGACAGTCAGTACGTGAGCAGAGCACCATTACCAAAATGCACTGGCTGAAATTAGATCCATACAGATACCAGACTGAGAGCTGATCAAGACAAGCAGACGCCACCAGACAGCGTGAGTGCAAACACACACACACGCGCGCTCGCACACACACACACACACACACACCACAACTGTGTCCTAATCAATGCTAGGGGAAGGAGGAAAGTCATTACCTTTGTCTGCATCTCAGGGTCAGATTACTGATCTGATTCTAAAGTGAAGTCTCTGGGGCTAAGGCTGCTTCTACTATCTCTACCAACACCACCCTCTAGGCTACATCCCATCCTGTCTGTCTGCTGCCCTGGATGAGCCACAAAGTGTAAGCACAGGCTCACTTTGGACTTTATGTTGCTGCTCAAATTCCCAAACTGGTCAATGTTGCCTAAGTACAGACGGTGGACAAATTAAAGTCAAAACATGAATAAAAGAGTGGGAAAACATCAAATTCAGATGTTTCCGTGCACCAGGGCTCACACAATGGTTTGGTAAGTATGAAAATTATGTGAAGAAAATGCTACAGCCTTTACAGTCACCAGATCTCGACCCAGTTGAACGCCTATGAAAGATTTTGGACCAACGTGTAAGCCAATGCTCTCCACCACCATCTCCATAAAACATGCCAACCTTGAGACCTCAAAAACAGGGAGGATTTCAAAATGGGGGAAACATGGTTAGAAAGCTGATCTTTGATCAAATAGTCCTCGAAACATGGTTTCCCGCATTCTGGTGATGTTTAAAGAATGAAAAAAACTAAATAAGTGCACTGCAACATCACTTTTATATGAAGTACTTTTCATTTTACTTTTAATTCTCAGGAAGAATACAGGATAGTTTGCCCCTCTGGCATGAACTTGCGTGAATCTCTGGCATAAACTAATATTCATCAGTTTTCATTCATTCCTCTCTCTGTCTCTAATTCGCTGAGGAGGACGAAGCACGAGCAGATCTCTTCCGCGTCACGACTGTACAGGGCCAGAAACCGGTTGTGATAATGAAAAGGTGTTAAAATTTGTCGAAAAACACGGGAGAATTGTGACCCTGGGAGGAAACTGGGAGAGGGCAATGATAAACAGGAGTCTAGGCAAGGACGGCATAAGACCAAATATAAATATAAAGTTTCATCTTCTATTTAGTAATGTCTTATATATAATATGTCGTATATATAAGCGAGGGAATATCTTGTGGAGCAATGGTGTTCATTCCACAGACTTAGCACAAAAGTCTGAAGCTGTTCTGGTGGCCTGACTCCATACTAAAGCACCGCAGGAACGTTCCCCTGGGACTAGGAACCTTTGGAGGAACTCCGTGCTTTTCCACCGCAGGAACCAGGGTCTATATAAAAAGGGAAAAAAAAAAGAAAAAAAAAAAAAGGTCCGTGCTTCTCAAGCCCAAAGTTAAAGCTCCTGTGTGTTGTTTTCTAACTGCTGGAATAGCATCACTATGACGATCAGCTCCGCCTATGTTGAGG
>CM022479.1:15739627-15760748 GCA_011952105.1 Coreoperca whiteheadi | reverse complement strand
TTTTTAAATTTTTTTTTTTATTTTTTGTTTTATTATTTGGGGGGGGGGGGGTGTAATTTGTGCTTGAGTCCCAAATGAAATTCTCTTGAATCCTAATGTAAAAGTGGAATGTTTTGAGCAAAGTCAAAGATTAGTAGACACACTGCAGAGGCAAACACCCACATGTTTAGTGCAACATACGCCCATTTGAGGCTGTGGTGTGGAGCTGGGTATCAGCTGCTCCAGCAGATGGGGGGCATTCAGACTCAAGCAGCCCCATAACTGGCGCCTCAAAAGACCCCACTTGCCACATTTCCATCACAATGAACCCAGACTTCAACTCTGACTTCTGTCTGGGATGGCTGAATGCACGGCTGTTGTCACCCTATGCCAGCATTCAGGTTCTGCTGGAGGCCACTAAGCAGCCTTTACACTCCTTACAAATGTACAGCAATGGAGGAGCTGCCAGTGTTTACTCTCAAAAAATAAAAAACACATTTCATGCACAAAGTAGGTTAGGCCTTCATTCAGGGACCCCTTCTCCTTTCTGCACTGGCCAGCGTGGAAAGCAGTGCACGTAACTAACATGTGACGAACTGTAACTGACCACATTGCACGTTTAACCAGTCTGCTATCTTTACAGAGTCGTACCCAAGCAATACAGCGATAAGCAGTCACACGCCAACAAGAGGCTGTTTTGTAAATATGTTAGCATAACAGCGACAGATAACTTCAACATCAGCGGGCTGTAACGTTAGATTATTAAAGCAACACTCGGTGAGCCCATACGCCACCACACAGCGATTTTAATTAAGTCTTGTAGCTCGCATCTGACGCACAATTGTCGAAAATATTCAACTTTACAACACCTCAGTATACAGTTAACGATAGCTAGCCAACGTTAGCTGGCACCTCGAAACAAACAGCCCCACCATGTTGGTGTTGTGGTTCAGCTAATGGTTACTTGCTCCTTGTTCAGTAACGGCATCAACGCGTCCGTTTTTTCAGTCGATACAAATCACAATCAACCACATACAAACAAAAAAAAGCACGACTTCTGGTTCGGACAGACAGCAACCGAGGTTTAGAGGTCGGCGCTAGCTACACGGTTAGCCAAATCCCTGATAGAGAGCGCCATGACGATGAGCGACAACAGGCGATGCCCAGTCCAGGAAAACACATCGAGACAAAAGCCGGAGAGGTGCTCAGCTGAAACTTACCGCTACCGACAGCCACTAACCCCAGCAGGGCCACCAACGTCAGGTCAATTCGTTTTAGAGCCATTTCTTCAGAATTCCCATCTCTCCGCGATGAAATGTGACCGTAGTGTGTCGTTATCAACACGACCAGACCTGAAACACAACCACAGTCCGACCGCACACACCACACCGCCAAGTACTAGCCAGCCAGCCTGGCGAGTGACGTGTTTAAAGGGGTGTGTGTGTGTGTGTGTGTGTGTGTGTGTGAGAGAGAGAGTGTGCATGTTTAAAGGGGAGGGTTGCCTGCTGCGTGCCCCCTTCTGCCACCGAGGTCAGGGCGTCTGTGAGTTAAAAAATAAAAAGTTGGGTGAATTACAATTTTTTCAGTCTCACTTTATCAAAAGACAGAATGGGCTCTATCAACGCACAATATGTGTATCTTTTGAGAAGAAGAGTGAACAATGACTACATCTCTACATCATCAGTTCACTTCCTATGCCTGTAGTATGGTTTTTATTAAGTTATGTATAAAGATTTATGCCAGAATAAAATGCTGGTAAATATAGTGCAAATTGGGCTATATCCAGTGCAATTTTTATGTTGTTTTTCTCTACAGTTATTTTATGAGCACTTATATCTTCTGTAATCAGCATTGGTTGATTACAATGGGAGCAGTGTGTTTTCCATGATTTTATGGATGAATACGTTGAACCAATAACCTTGACTGAGGTCATTACTTAAGATGGTGCATTTGTGAAAATATAATATCATGAAATGTCTCTTTTTATGACAAAATATCTGTCTTGATGACGATACTTTAAAAAACAATGGTAAACATATCTGACGACTGATAACTTCAAAATGTGTACACAGGGTCAGTCCCCAAACTCATGACTCTAATTTAAACAATGCTAAGCCCTCATTCAAAGTAGACATTTGAAGTCAGGCATGACATAATCCTCTAATGCAAATGGAGGAGGAATCCAATGTGACTGTGAATGACTACAATACCCTTTCTCTTATTATGGGTGTAAGTTAGAAGACAGCAGTGAAATGATAGGCTTTATATGCACAGCAGGTGACTTTGGAACTCCCTGCATTTGCCCTGGCAGCACCAGTATTAGGCTAGTCACACTATGACAAACACATGTGTCTGTCCATCCAAATGAATGATCAATTATCAAACAAATCCCTTATGGATATTATAGTTTTGGAGTACTGCAGCTGTCTAATCTCTACTTCCATCAGCTGTCCCCTGATCAAAATCTGTGAGACCAATTTGGTTGTAGTCTGCAGAAAAAGGAGCCTGCCACATTTTATTCCTTATAGTTCCAGTTTATCTCAGATCACATATCAGCTACTGTATCAGATTTGAGAAAGCTACAACCGCTAGCAGTTTTTAGGGAGAGAGTGTCAAATAATCATGGACCTAAAGATCGCAAAAGGTGTTTTGGTCCAGATCCATTCAGGGTTTTCGCTCAGCTTGGGGACCTGGCCCGTCGATACCTCTCTAACAAATCCATCTGCCACTGCTTAAGAATGTCTTTCAGGGAGAGGTGAGTCAGGCTGTAACCAGGGTGTGCATTTGGGACTTGATCTGTTCCTGCTTTTATCACCTGTCCTCTTGCTAGCACTCTCACTGATCTATCCTCAAGCCTAATTGTGTCTGCATAGTCTCCTCTGTGGTTTTATATCTGTCCATTATCGTCCCTGTCCGATTCATCTCCACATTTCTTCAGCGTATGTTGTCTGCTGAACAAATCCCTCTGTCTCTACCAAGCCATTTGGAATGATCCCACTGTGAAAAAGAATACCCAGATGAAGGAAACAGAGGGGGAAGTGAGATGGGCTTCTGCACTCACAGACAGGGAGTTTGGCCTCTCTGATACTTGAACAACCCCCCTGCAGTGTTAAAAATAACCAGCTCTTCATCTGACTGACCAGACAGACTGGGGCTTTGAGGGAGTATTAGCTCTCTGGAGTTTGTTCAACAACCAGGCAGACAGAAAACACTCACACACACACATATATATACACACGTTCACACAACAACAGATAAAGGAAAAGCAAGCAGGGCAGATACAAAAAGAAAACATTGGCATGCAGATATCACATGAAGGGGACAGAGCTGACAAATATTTTCACCAACGACTGGGCTACGTTCTTGGTCATTTTTTGATTTTTGTTGGAAAGGTTGTTTTCTTTGTGACAGTGTCGCATTCTGCACCCCAAACTTGTTGCTTTGATGTTTTGCTTATTTGCTTGTTTCTCACCAGATCTTTGCTAAGGGAAGTGTTTGTAAAATTAGATAAATCTGACACCTGATCATATGGTTGCTAGGGTTAAAGCCAAAACCAAATGGTTGCGGTTAGATTTGTGACTCACCGGAATGGTAAATAAAAATGTTTACATTATGTTAAAGTCTTTTTGATTTTGAGAACAGAATAATTTCTCTTTTAGATTTCTTTCATGTAAAAACAGGATCTATAAATTAGTTTGTAATGAAGCCCCTCAGATTGGATAGGCCTGAATTTTTGTATTCTTCCTTTAAAAAATGACTAAATAAAACACAACAAATGGAAGGTTATGTTAGTAATTTCAATGTATAGAGAATATCACATCAATAACTACAATTCTTTACATGTTTATTCATGAAGTCCCCATTCAGTCAGGCTTGTCTTAGAGTCATGTATTTATATTTTCTAGTTTAGCATTTCACTATGTGAGTTTAGTGTGACTGAGATAGAATGTGAATATGTTATCTTAATAAGACTTTGCATTTCGTGCAAGTGACATGTGGGCTATTATGGCGGTTCAAATATGATGATGTATGTAAGTAAGTATCCTAAAATAATCAATCTCCTACCTTGGCCCGACATAGATGACGGTTGATTATAATTTCAGTGTTATGATGAAATATTGGCCTTAACTTTTTTGTTTAATACTTTTAAGGTGATGCAATGCAAATGAAAACACGATTGCAAAACACGATTACACAGTAAACCTCCCAACGTAAGCTGCACTACTGTAAGCAACATAGATCCCTGTTTGTCTATTATCTGATGACCTCTACTGGTCAATGAGAGAATTGCAAACATCCGTGGTACAAAATAGTATCTACGGCGCAAACAGTTGAAAAATACAATCCTTTATTTACCATATACAATATTACATGTCTGTTTGTGAATTCCTTTACTTACCATAGTAATGGTGATGGTACATTGTAGGCCTACAGAAATGTAAAAAAATAATTTGAAATGTCGTGTTATAAAAAAAAAAGTATATAAACTGTGTCTCACTGGTGAATAATAGAAAAGATTACCCCTTTTGAAATATATTTACAATAAACCTAATGGTGATACAAGACAACAGTTTCGATGCTGTTAAAATATTTACAACTAAATAGCTCAATGTGTCTGTGTGCAGATACTAAATGCTCATTCTATAGAAGTTAAATATGCTTACACAACAGGTAATGTTTTTTGGTATGAGCATGTTACTACTTACATATTTCCTGCATTCATAGTAAAAGAACACCAAGGCCTGTGTGTTGTCTGTGACTTTGGTAATTATGGGAAAACCCACAAGTGCAATTTCAGAGAAAGTCCAGAATGACACGGTCCTCCTCTCGATAAGACGATGAGTAATTGTACATTTTCCTTTTCGACATGACGATGGGGGATTTAGACAATAATGAATGAAACCCTGTGTGTGTAGAACGGTCTGTGAATTGTTCGGTTAATCCTCCTGTAGAAATGTCTGATCTAAACTTTCATTAGCTGAATGTAACAAAAAGAAAAATATCTTGATATAGCTTGATCTTAATAGTTTTCTTTTTGGGGGCTCTTGGTTTGAGGCACCATAAATATGACAGATGAAAATTAGGCTACACAAAAAGAAAATTGCCTTAGGTGCAAGCCAGTCTAGACACTACTGCTCAAAGTCATATGGTTTTAATATAATGCACTGACTGTGTGAGTCATTAGCTCAAAATATGCTAATGATATGCATCTCATCCTGGTGGAATGTGGTGCAAAATCCCTTCGGGCGTTTTCAATCTTGTGTCCCTGTTTCATCCTGGTGCTCCAGTCTAGATGTCCTGCTTGAGTTTTTCAATGCTGAAGTCACTGTCATGGTCCAGTTTGGAGAGTGTCTTCCTCACCCGCAGGGCTGTGAGGCGAGCTGGTGGGTTCTGGTACCAGCACTCCTTCATGATCTTCACAATGGCCGTCAGGATCTGGAAAGACAGAGACAAATGTAAAATACCACCTGGCCATCAGAGTAGAATGCAACATGTGTCCCATGCTGGTTCTGTTTAAGCACTATATGGCACCGTCATTATGTCTCCTATAGTGTATGTGCTCTTCATTTTCCCATTGGTGAGTTTATGTGAGTTATTATCAAGAGAATTATCAAGAGTTTATGTGTTTGCTTGTGTGCCTGTTTATCAGGTATAAATGTGTAAATGTGAGAATATATGGGTACTAAAGGTTAGAAGTGGTGTTAACCTGTACTGAGATGTTGTCAGCCATGGAAAATATAATTGCACTTATATATAATTGTGTGTGCGCGCGCATGTATTTGTGTGTGTGTCATCACATGGCCTACAGGGTGGGAATGGAGCCTGTTGTGCAGACTGGGTCTCTGCTGGTCCACACAAACCACCTTCTTCATCTCCTCAAAGCTGGGATCTGAGGGCACCAGGTCAAAGAAGGGAGGACGGTACTCTTCCACGATCCCTAAAACAAAGAAAAAAAGAGAAGAAGAAAAAGACTCAGTGTGCTGTTTTTCCTCCAGTTGAGCATAAAAACAACAACAATCTTGGTTGTGGGATTCAGTGGGGTGACAAAAATACTGTAATGTACTGTAAGATTGTAACAAAACTTATTATCAACCTCATTAGTAGATAACCTGTTAAACCCCTAATGGTTTATCTTCTCATACAATTTCAGAACATACATTTGTCTTCATACAAGGCCTGAAATAGCACACTTGGAAATTGAGACACTCTGTAGTGGGAGTTTTGTAAAGTATGTCTGACTAAACAAGAGAGCAGGGAAAGATATCAATTCCCTGGCGACTACACTGGCATGGAAATCTGCCACACACACACACACACACACACACACACACACACACACACACACACAAAGTTATGAATGTCTATCCATCTGCACTAAGTGTGTTTGTACACGTGTGTGTGTGCATGGTTGTTGTGTGCTTACGTCTACAAATTGTGTGCACGGGCATCTGGACTATGTACAAGTGAGTGCTGACACCAGATAAGACTGTTTATAATTACTGCAGCGCTAATCATGAGAGAGGATAGTAGAGACAGACACAGACTAGGAAAACACTGGAGTGCTGAGAGACATGGAACTAAATAACTCTTATGTATACTCTATCAGAGCCAGGCAGACATGACAGAGAAAACACATTTAAGTGGATGGATAATCAACTTATAAAAGATCCACTGATATATGCATACACATATGCCATTTTCTTCCTTAAGTAGGTAACAATAGGTAAAAACTAATGGGCACAACATTCTAATAGGCTATTGCCTCCTTACCATTTACAATGGTCCTGCGGCTAATTTCCCAGAAGACCAGGCCCAGGGCCCAGATGTCAGTTTGCTTGTAGGACTCAAAGACGTCCATACGAATCGTCTCATCCAGCACCTCAGGGGCCATGTAGCGCTTGGTCCCCACACGAGGGTTGTTGCCCACATCGAGGTAGTCATGGGACTGAGAGTGTATCACAGCCAAACCTGAGAGGAGAGCAGGCATAGAGCACAGATGCAACCTTTTAATTTACAGTGAACTTACTGTAAAGTTGCCAACTTTGATATAGCTTACCACAAGAGCAAAAACGATCCAAATTGGCATGAAATAGCTGTTTTGTCTCAACACACTGATTGTAACTATCAGCAGAAGTTGGGAACAGTTACAACTTTAAGTCTAGCAGATTAATTGTGATTTTGCTGTCCTTGCTGCTACACAGCCCTCACCTAGGTCAGCAATGCAGCACTGTCCGTTTCGCTTTACAAGGATGTTTCGGCTTTTCAGGTCTCGGTGGGCGATAGCTGGCTTTTCCTGGGAGCTGACAATCTCAGTGTGGAGGTGGACCAGGCCACAGGCCACAGACAGGCACATCCTCAGGCAGCTCTCAGGCTCCAAGCTCTTGTACTGCAGGAAGTCGTAGAGTGAACCCAGCTCATGAAAGTGGGTGACGAGCCACAGCTGGGTGCTGGAATTCTTGGATGTCATGTCAGAGGCTATGAAACCTAAGGCCAGAATAGGAGATTGGTATTTCAATGTCTGTCGTTTGGCTGACGCTTTCTGAAACGACAGCGCGCCTTTCTCTGCACAGGAAATGCATCACAAGAATAACTTCTTTGGAACTGTAATCTGCTGCCGTACCCAGTATGTTGTCGTGTCGCAGCTGTACAGTATTGTAGATCTCTGTCTCTCTGAACCAGGACTGCTCGTCTCTAGAGGAGAAGATCTTGACAGCAACACTCTCTCCCATCCAAGTTCCCCTCCACACCTCCCCATACCTGCCTTTACCTGGAAACAGAGGGACACAATTACACAACTGCAAATAAATAAACAAAACAGGGCAAAGAAAAGCAGCAGTGGTGAGGAAGCAGACTGACCGACACACTCGACAAGCGAGATTTGTCTGGCCATAGTCCTTTGAACCAGATACGGCAGCCCTGTCCCACTCCCTGATGTACAAAACTCATCAAAGATATCCTGGAGAAAGAGACCAAGACACAGAAACAATCCATGTGTGTCAACTCAAAAACATGAACTTCTTTTGACAGTATTTTGTATTATGTCAAACATCACATGTCTCTTACGCCGTATGTGGGGTCATCTCCATTAGGGACCTTGAGCATGGTGACATCGTGGTCTTCAGGATTTCTCAGTTTGCATTGTGCATGTCGGAAGCGCAGGAACAGCACCAGGCCACACACACTGGCAGTTATGAGTAACAGCAGCAAAGACACTGTGATCCACAGATTCTGACGACTAAGTCCTGGGGGCGTTGTTGGCTCCCCATCTGGATACACGTAAGCGTTTAGGCACACACACACATAGAAACAAAAAAACACATTTTTGAGTTTATGAAACTAGTGGAGAACATTTTAGTAGGATACTGATGTATTGAGAAAGAGAGGTTTGAGTTTAGAATTCTCTATGATTGAAGGTAAACATGCTAATAACGTGACATTCAGTGCATCATCAGTCCAAAAAAGGAAAGCCACACAGTATAAATGTGCTCTAACTGACCACAAGGGGGAAGCAGTTACTATCTAGGGAAGCGTTTAATCCAGTCAGTACAAAGTAATGCAGGATATGATTGAACTGTGGGATGAGCCTGAGAAGACAAAATTACACTAAACTAGTACTAATCAGTACTATAGTAGTTCTTCAAAATTATCATGTTAAAGCATTGTAAATCAATGGCTTCAGGTACTGACTAATGTCTGGAGGTGGTGTGATGAAGGCGTTGCACTGGTTCTTTTTGCAGCAGGAGACAAATAAGCGCTCAAAGGAGGAGTAGCACTGCTCCCTCTCGACATCTCTGGAGAAACAGCCCCGCTCCTCATAACCCTGCAACCAGCTGTAGAAGCAGATGTCTCCTCTGCATGTTCCATTCTCGCATGTGTATTTTTCATTCTCGCATGTGCAGAGCAGCTTCCCATCGTCTTTGGAGTCTGAAGCACAAGGAAGTACACACAGACAGTGTTGACAGAAAGGCGAGCACACACGTGAGCGCACACAGGCGCAAAATGAGCTACATACATGCATGTGCACATATGATTGCACAGTCCTACCAGTCAATAACAAACTGAGAAACCTTTCAAAGATAATTGATCTGGGAAATGTAAAAGGCCACTCAATAACACACTCAATTCAATTCAATTCAGTTCAATTCAATTCAATTCAATTCAATTCAATTCAATTCAATTCAATTTTATTTTATTTGTAGCCTATAGCCCAATATCACAAATCACATTTGCCTCAAAGGGCTTTACAATCTGTACAACATACAACACCCTCTGTCCTTGGACCCTCGATTTGAATAAGGAAAAACTACCCAAAAAACCCTTTTAACAGGGAAAAATGCTAGAAACCTCAGGAAGAGCAACAGAGGAGGGATCCCTCTCCCAGGACAGACAGACATGCAATAGATGTCGTAAGTACAGAATAGATTGATAGCATAAAATCGTAGTATGTACAATTATGATGACAATGGCAAAATTGTAGTATATATAATTATGATGACAAGTGTGGGATGACGCCAAATCATTACTGAAATATTATTAGTAAAGTGATGAGCTACACTTGTACAGAGACCTTGGTGTGTGTGTTTTTAGAAACCCTAGTGGTAATAGAAAGAGATATGTTAATGACATTTAGTGATAGCCACAAGACAGATGAGAGAGAAAGTATTTAGTACACAGTGTGTCTGAATGAGAGTTACAGAAAAATGAAACAGCATAAAATGAAAAGTCTGAATGAAGATGTGTGATGTTCTTGGTGATTAGGATACTTCATACACTGGACAGTCGCAGGGCTGACACATAGACAGACAACCATTCACCCACTAGGGACAATTTAGAGTCACCAATTAACCTACACATGCATGTCTTTGGACGGTCGGAGGAAGCCGGAGAAAACCCACGGTAACATGGGCAGACTCCACCCAGAGAGGTCGTGGTCTGGTCCGGGAATCTAACCCACGATCTCCTTATTGGGAGGCAGGGGCGCTAACCGCTCTGCCACTGTGCACCCCTCTGCATTATGGTACTAAAGGTTTTCTTAGTTCATATAAGACTTATTAATAGAGGTAACCTGATGCCCGATGTGTGGAAGTAATGGTCAGGTCAGTTGGCAAAGCCTGAACTCATGGGCTGCACACAGTAGCATAAATGTCTAAAATAAAATGTCTACACATAGTGTATGTGCATGGAAAGTCATTCTCGTATTTGATTTTCTGTCTGAAACAAAACTCTGCTGAAAGAACATTTAACCCACAAATGAGTGAAAAACCGAGAACCCCTTCATTATACATTTTAAAACCAACTATTTGTTCAAAATGGTTAAAGATGCACGGTGCAATTTTTGACCACTAGGAGGCAGAAAGACTCTGACACAGAGCAACACGAGCATCCCATTGAAGCCCTGTTACTGACAACCTGACATATGTTAGTCTAATATTCCTGAGCCTTTTTCACTGTGGTTTGGTCCACCAACACCTTGAGTTGATATTCGACTGTCTTCACCAGACACATGTTTACTTTGACTCTACTTTGACATGCGAGTGTAATGTACACTCTGCCTGTCTGAGCTTGTTGGAAACAGCTGCCTATTGTTGTACACTGGAGGTTTGGTGAGAACTGTGAGACTGAACCCCACAGTCTATCTGCGAGCTGGAAAACCAAAACAAAGAACTAAAAGCTGCATACTCAGTGGGTTCTGCTGTACTAGTGAAGCCCCTTCATATTAGAATCATGTGGTTTAGTGTCAGTATCAAAGGTTTCCTCTATTGGAGCTTTAATCGAATGGAACAAAGTGAATGCTCTTTACAACACTGAACATTTTCTACATCTGACCATTAACTCACCTGCATGGATAGCAGAGATCCACAGAAGCACCCCAACTAGCACCACTGTGAGCAGAGCAGAGCTTCCCATCTCTGTGAAATGTGAAACAAATAATTAACAACAGTTCATTTAATCAAATGATGATAATACAATTAGTGTTGTCCCTTTATTCTAATGGGAAAGCAGAGATTTAATTTGTGCCATTATGGAAAAATAAGGCCATTTCCCTGACATTTTAACCGCTATGTGACTGAAATTTACAGACTGTCACTTAATTGTGGTTTCTACAACGAGTTGAGCATTAGTTAAAGCCCGAGCTCTTTGGCAGAGGAAGCTATGAGGTCAAAAACAACAGTCCAAGGGCCCAGTCTGTCTGCCTGTGTTGTAATTGCATTGGGTGGGAAAAGGGGGCTTAGGGGAAGGAGACTGTAACAGCACTCCAGAGTGTTTGTGTATGTGTGCTAGGACTGTGTGTGGCGCTGTGCAGCCCAGGCTCCAAGCCTGTCGACTCCTCGACTACCCTGCTCCCAGAGTAAATATTGATGGCTATGCTTCCTGTCATTGAGTGGCCCCACCCGGCTGGCCGGCGAGACTCGGGTCTGCTCATTGTTTAGGGCTGCACTGCTGAGGGTCACGCAAGCAGGAGGGCTGTCATACTCGACTCAGCCTTTCTCATTTCTGAAGCACACCCTAGCATGTAACTTGACACCCAGGAGCGCTTAGACATGTTACAAATATTAATTGAATTCAAAATATTAGCAAAAAGTGACAAAATGTAGTTAAAACTTTTTAGAAGCATGAAACACTGTATAAATATCTACTGTAACAGACCTACGTTGTTTACACATACGCTTTGCTAAATATGAAGTTGGGCTAAGTGGATGCACTTGTTTACCTTAAAAACAAGCTTTGCCTAAAAGCCTCGATTTTTTTCTATGTTCTGTGGACAATTTAGACTCTATTCTTTGTGATTTCATTTAGCTTTTTGCAATCTCACTGTCTCTGCTTTTTCACCAAGGAATTATAGAAACTAGATAAATGGGGATTTAACTTTCAGTCTAAAAAAGCAAACAAAAACATAATAACACGAGCGCCCATCCTGAGGTCTTTTAAGTTCTTTCTTCAACATTGTTTAGCAGCAGTGATCCTATCACCTAAAAAGCATGTCTTTTGGAAATGCTGTTGTTTAAGAGGCGTTGAGAGTTAGGAGCAGTTGGCTAATGTGGTTAGGCATCATTAGTTTTTTATCAGACTCTGCATTTATCAGGGGCTGCTGGCAGCTTATTTAATCATCAGAGTGCAAGACGAAAATGTCACTTGCAATCTGTGTTCTGTATTACATACAACACACCTGAGCTCTGTCCTGTAATCTCTGAGGTGGGTGGGGCTTATATTAAATCTCAATTGTGTGCAATTGGATGGACTGAGATAGGCACCAACTGGGCTGTGGACAAGTGTGCATTCAGATACATGACACAGTTGCCATAGAGACTGACTGAAGTCCAAAAAGGTTACAAGATGATTCCTAAGACTGCCATCTACAACAGGCACTTTTAAGTCTTTCCCCTGTGTGACTGCCCAAAGAACAATGCAGGATAATACGGAGCTACAGAGTTTTACATGTCTAATTTTGCCTCAAGATTAAGCAAAATGTCTCAACATTTACATGCAGTTACATGCAATACATTGTTCTACCCCGAAGGCAGACTTTCATATTGTGAGAAAATCATCTAAGAGACTTAAAAACTAGCTTGAGAAAAGTCTTGTGTCGTGCCATCTCTTGTTGTGTGATGAGACAATTTTCGTTATTAGTTACCCAATCAAAACCTCATTTACAAATCTAATCGAAAAAAGCAAGTACTGAGGTGTGAACTGAATTGAATCGGTCTCAGGCCAACAATTTACATCTCTAGTATGCTTAAGGAAAAAAAGTCACAGTAGTTAGACAGTCTGGTCCCACAACTTACAAACTTAAAAATAAAAATTCCAACTCAGTCCTATCCATATATAAATGAATACATTATAAATTGAAATAAGGATTTCTAAAATTGGCATCTTTTAGCAATAGATAAGCCATCTTGCTGTAAGTGAACAGCACATCATGTATAGAAATATTTATCGTACCTCATGTCTCTCACAGCAAATAACCCTTGACCTGCACACATCTGGCAGTGGAACTTGCACATGTCAGCACACAACTGCGGATATCCTCCTTTAGTTTTGATGCATCTAGCTAGATATATTTATAAGTGCTAGAAGTACCAGTAACAAGATATAAGTACAAACAATAGGAAGTCATCACATTACCTTAGTCATTTCATTTTTAAGTTGTGTCAAGTGTCACTGAAGAGAAACCAGAGGAGTGAAGGTGTTTAGCATGAATATCTGTATTTTTCTGATTGAAAATGAGATCATGTTCTGAATGTAGTTTCCCATGTTTATCAAAGTATCAAATCAAATGTGAAATTTCTGCTGGAATAGGTTATTTCCATTCCACATGAGAAATCTGATAAAAATGTCAGACAAACTATCTTTAGACTTCCTCCTATCCGGGGTAGCTGTGAGACTCCAGCTAACCTACGGTATTCAGCTCTAACTAAAACCACAAGCCATATTTTACCAAACAGAAAAGAGCACTTCCTGTATCATGCAGCCTACATGTCAGTGGCGGTTAATCTGTGGCTCCAGTGCAAGAATAGCCTAAACACAACTCCACCCACAGAATGAACTTATTCTCAGAGGAAGAGCATGACTGTGTCTTATTTCTCAAGCTATCATTTAAATCATCCACAGGGTCCTGACACAGGAGAGAGCAGTAATCACGTCCCCCATCGTAGGCAGCCTGACTTTAAACTCCAGCACACTTCCTCTCTGAGCTCGCTCCCGTCTGTCCAACGCTACACTCGTGTGACCCAGGGGAGAAAATCCATTGTCATCTCTTCCTCTCATCTACAGAGCTTTGACTCGGGGAGGCAGATCTCTCATTCCATCTGGATGACTGTGTGGTTATGGTGGTGGATGTTGAGGGCATGGCACATAGCACAGCAGCCTTCCACAGCCACTCCACTGGGCCTCATCACACCAAAAAGCCCTATAACTCAGTCTCTGGAAAGTAACTTAAAGCAGTGTTACTGTAAAAACTTGTATCATGTGGTTTAAATGGCAAGACAACAACTCATTCCGTTCTTTTTTAATGACTTAGCCACACATTTAAAGCGTGTGTGTTCTGTGTGTGTGTTTTAAGTGGTCAAAACCCTAAACCTGTAATCCAGTGATTGTGACCGTCTGCTGGTTACAGAGACAGATTGATTGTATCTTCGTTACACAGACAAAGCTAGGCTTGGCAGACTTTATGACCCAGTTGTGTGACCCCACACATGCATACCTGCAATGAATGCATGTGTGGGGAAGAAAAGGACAAATATACCACAGACACACACTGTTCCCACAAGTTAGTCTTTGCTTTTAAAGAAGAACAAGAAGGAGAAGAAACGTGTGGTATGAGAATGAGTCACACACACCTAATGTCATGGCCCAAGAGCACACCTGGAAAGTGCCCATATGACTTCCATTGTGACCTACATGTATACCAAAAAGGCAAATGTCTCCCCTATGTGTTAGTGTGTGTGTGTGTGTGTGTGTGTGTGTGTGTGTGTGTGTAGGATGGGTGTGAAGGAGAGGGACACCTAAAAAAAATACAGAGGGAGAATTTATATTCATAAGATACAGACCTAAATCTCCAGTACATATGCCAATTCTGCACATTTCAAGAAGTATGAACCTGTCACCCCGACACTTTTTGAAAGAAGGACTTTGCTGCAAAGTACTGGCCAGCGGTGCAAGAAGTATTCAGAACCTTTCCTTGAACAAACGTTCCGCATTAAACATCATACTAAAGTAAAAATACAAATGTGCTTATAGGATCAAAAGTACTCATTATGCAGCCGAATGACTCCTGTCAGTGTTATATTATTATATATTATATAATTTGATAATTATACTACCATAATTCTGCTACTGATGCATTAACATTAAGCAGCAGTTTGCTGTAGCTGGCCGACAATTCATATTTATAAGTTATATGTTTTATATGTAAAATCTGAATGCTAAAAGTAACTTCTAATTATAGCCCAACCAATAAGGGTGTCTTGAGGCTGATACCCAAATCGATTTTTGAGAGTTTCAAAAAATGTTAGGATTATTTCAGCCAATAGTCTTTTTTTTTTAGCATAAACATTTTTGATTGTAATTCCTTTTTTCAGTGCTCTCTGGTGGGCAAACTACTGTTTGTGCTGGTGACACTGCTTCTAAATTACCTAAAAAAACTCCCCAGATCTTTGGCACTTCTGTGCTGCAATGTCTCTTTACATGTCCACCATGATATGAATCTTATGAATGAGAAAACAGCATCCTGACACAGGAGTTGGCGGTAAGAACATCATCACCAATGTAAAGTTTGGGACGATTGTTCAAAACCCTGTTCCCTGCTCTTAATTTGTCCTTGGGCCAGGTAAGCCACTTCTTGACACCTGTTGGTTCACATCTGGAAACACGTGGAGTGATGTATGGCAGTGTCAAAGGTGACTTAGCGTTCAGTGGTAGCTACAATTTACATCAGGAGCTAGTTAGGAATCGCGGTACAGCACAACACACCTACAGAAAGAGGAAGTCATGTTTTACACCATTAGCCTACCTGTTTTCTGCTCGCCTTTTAACGTGACAGATGCAAACGCCGCAAGTCTCCCATAACAAAGTTAGCCTGAAGGGTCCCTCCGTATTTTACGTCTAAAAAACAACTGGCTCCATTTCAACAGTAGAGAACTAGTATTTTACTTTTCGTCTGAAGCTCAATTGCAGATGTTTCATCAAGAGAGAGCTCACATCCTTTCCTGCTTCGGTGACGACCGACCGCCGTTTCTGAGGAGGGTTTTTCTCTCTTTGCTCCAAAAACTCCACACTGCTCACTCGCTATCGCTCTAAATGTGAAAACAAGGGGGGAAATAATAATACTTAAAAAGAAAAGAAAAAAAAGGCACTGGCAGCTGTGTCCTGGCAGGGCGGCAGGACGACAAACAGCGGGGCTGGAGCCTATCTCATCTCGGTCCAAATCTGCGCTGATAAACCGACAACACGAACCATCGTCGTCGGTTTGGAACCAGACCAGCCTCCTTCCGCTTCACAAGGGAAGGCTTTCTGAAAGTCCTCTCGCATGAAGCAAGAACATTTTTGTTGTTGTTGTCTATGGTCCTGATCTGAAGGCAAGATTAGCCTACATGATTTTTAAATAGTATACAGTTTTGTCCCACCCCTTATTGTCCCGTAGAGAGCCTGCTCTGCCTGGAATGTGTTCTCATAGCGGTTTTCCTGTTTCTCACTAAACCTCTCGTTTTCCTTTCCCCCCTGTAGACTGGTGTCTGCACTGCACTGCCAGGAATGTGCTTCAAAGACCCCTATGATACCTTAGCAATTCTGAGTAAAAACTACAACTAGGCTACTTCAGCATCTCACAGACACCAAGTTCAGATGCCAGCAGTGATGAACTTAAAGTTCCCCTACAGACATTTGTAAAAAACATAGAAACATACTTTGCTCTAATATGTTTTCCCCCCACAAAAAAAGTCCAATTACCTTGTTAAAAATTCTCAATTGTACATCTACTCCTTCTCTTAAAAAAATCCAGAAGCTATATGCAATACTTTTCACTTTCAAAAGTTAAACCTGCAACAACTGATTTTCTTGCCCACTTGGGGTCACCGGAAACAAGTTGACATATCAGAGTTGGTATTGTTTGGATAGCAAACATTTGCTTATTTACACATCCAACAGTAACAGAGCAACATTCTCATTCATTTGGAGTTGTGTCTATGTCCACCTGGTGAATGTAAGTCCAATATTCACTCTCTTTTAGCTCTGTTTTTGGTCTCTATATTCCTGACAGAAATATCTGGCTCTTTAGCTGCCATATCCTCCACTAGCTTTTTCTGCAAAAAAAGCTGCCTTCTGCAGCTGAAAACAACGCAGTGTGAGTGAACCAAAACAGTAACGTTATTCTCACACTCTGGACCTTTAAACCTCATATTCAAGGATAACACAGAAAACTTTCCACCGCATCAGGAGATAAGTGAAAACAGCCTAGTGTCAAACTCTGCACATACATCATTCTGAACAGTGAAGGTAAAACATCCATGTGAAGCAACAATAAGCAAAACACATTTTTGAGTGGAGTGGAACTTTGTTCAATTTTCTCTTAAGAAACTACTTTGTCCTGCTAATCTGTGTGTCTAATGTATTTGGTAAGTATTGTAGCTACATGGCCCCTCAAAATAAGGATAACACAATGGTGCTCAAGTGCCTTTCTGTTACAGCACTTGTGGCAGTCGCAGTGTGTCTTAATGGCGAATACAGTTGTCTCTTGGATGCCAGACAGATTCTGCTGTGTGAAAGCCCTTCATTCAGCAGAGCCAGAGAGAGATGTCTTCATGTCTGTAATATAAATTCCCCTCCTTGTTCTCAGGCTCTGTAATCTCTCAGTTTTTGGCTTTTGGCTGAAGAAACAGCTGGGAGCTCTCACATCAGCTGTCATGTAGAAAAGAGAGCAAATTGTTGTTCTTTTTTTTTTAAATCAGCACTTATTTTTCTTTTCTACTAATCTCTGCTGTTCAAAGAACCACACAGTCCTATTCCCTTTAGGTTTTTCTAAAAAGCTTCTATTTGATATTGCTTCAACAGACATTTTTTCATCCATAGTTTGTCAAAAGCAAAAGAAGACTTGTTTTACTCTTACTTGAATACTATTGAATAGTCAATAGTTTAGCTGTGGAAACCATAACACTGAACACATAGTCATAATGTAATGTTGTCTTTAGTCATATGTCTGCGTCACAGTGTGACACCTCATTTTCAGAGGTCAAAATCTGCACAATCTGGTCCAGTCTGTATAAGTATATGTGTTTATAGTCTGAGTCTCCATAGACATGGTTCAAGTCTAATGTGTTCTTTTACTGAGCTCTAGAGAAGTATTTATTGTAGAGCTGACCTCAAGTCACCAAGTTCCACCCTGTAGAGAGGAAGTGAGCCACAACACTGGAAAATATAATGTGACAATGTTTCACTTTTAGGATGACCAGCTGCTTAACGAAACACATGAAACTGGTTTCATAATAATAATTCTATGCAGTATTCCTGAAAACACCAAAGTAGCCTTTTGATTTTATGTTACCACCAATAAAAGCTAATTGTTATATAATGATACTGCACATTGGATTAAAAGATTACAAACCAGGGTTCAAAAGCCATCCCATGCCACTCTAGAGATCGCATTATAGGCTTTCTTAAGAAGCTCAAACTAACTTTATTGTGAAAGAGTAACCACGGTTACGTGCCAGACAAGAGGCTTATCAGTCCCATGCATGTCATTTAAAGAAATGTTAATGTGCAGTGTTGAGGAGGTAAAATAGTCTCACCAAATGTGTATTATTTTCACCAGAACACCAAATCTGAGGTAAAGATACAGCACTGTGAAGAAAAACAAACTCGCTTGCAAAGCTCAGTAAATTTATTCCAAGCTTGCATACAAACACATTTTCATCTGTCTCACACTTTATCAAGATGTAGAAGACCTGAGCTGTCTGAGTCTCTTGCTTTCACTTTAAAATAAACAACCCCAGAAATGAACCTTTAATTTTTTGTAAGAACAGTATCTAAATACATATTTTTTTATATAACATATTTAAATATATTTTGTTGTAATTCGATTATTTATTGCAGTTACAGCTGTCTGAGTTATTAGCAATGTTTTTAGCCTAAGTACCAAGAATATTTTAAAATGCCCCAATTCAAACTGGGCACCAAAAGAGATTTCTTGCCTTGATAAATGCTTAATGTGTAATGCCCAACATATTAACATATTAAGATTTCCTGAGTAACATTATGTATAAATAGTTTCTTTGCTGTGCATAGGTAACGCCGCAGATGTGAGGTCTGCTATTGGTGTATAAAATAAATATTGCAAGCAGCAATTCTGGTGGTCAAGTAAATGCCCATCAAACACATTACATTACATTACATTAAGCACTGGCAGACTGAGGGCTTGTATACCAGTGAGCAGTTTTTCTCATGATCAGACAAAATGTTTTCTCTATTTTCACTGCTAACATCATTCGCATACCACAGCCAAACAGCTCGGAGTATTAAAATTCTGTCAAAAAGACATAATAAAAGCATCCAGTAATGATGATCCGCAAAGCAAATCAAATGTATCATTGATATCCTGAAGTGAGTTTACCTTCGAATGATGGTGGTGCAACAGGAATTGTTAACATCGACACAATCCCTCTCCGTCGGTGTGTCAATTTCTGTAACAAATGATCGGTTCGATGGGGTGCCATTACTCTCATTGCAGAGTTGAAAAAGAACAAAAGATAAAGAAGCTTACGATAGTTGGGTGCTGACGCAAATTGAGTGCTTGGCCTTGTAAAAGCTGTCACTTTCCCTTGGAGCATTTGGTGTAGAGGGACAAAGCCCATAGTTTGAAGATGTTTATGTCTCTTTTGATGTGTCTTTTTCTCCATTTAACATCACACACAGACCTTTTGATTAACTATAATGAAAATTAATTTGCTGAAGGCCATTGCTCACATATATACACAGTATTCGCTATTGCTTTGATTATCTTGCAGATGAATACCATGATGGTATTCTACTTGGAAATCGTTCACAATACACAGGTAAAATCCTCACAAATGTACAGTATTTTCGAAATGAAATAATGTCATTGCAGGTGTCTGTGATCAGTGTAACCTTGCATCCCCCTGAGACCTAATCTACCAATCCACCAGGTAGGAGTTGCTAAGACATGTCACCGAATACATCTCCAAAACCAAATAACATATAATTTTCGGCTTTGCAAAGATGCTGAAAATGAAATCACAACTAGCAAATTCAAGTCACTCCAGCTTTCTCTTGTTCACCCCAATCCAAAATTCAAATCCATCACTGAGTTTTAATTGTCTATTGCTCACTTCCAAACTTGTGTCGCAATTCCTTTTTCTTCTGTTAAAACTGGCCTCTGAGTCACTGTAATCACATGTTCATTGCTCATGCATGACATTATCACAGTGAAATTCCCTGAGGAAAAGAGAATAATGCTTCATTTTTTGCTTGATGAACGTTTGGACCCCTTAGATTTTTTCTCTTGCTCTTTTTCCTTTTCCTGCTGCTTCTTCTCTCTCTTTTTCTCCTCCTTTGCCTCCTTGTACTTCCAGATAGGAGGCTCCAGGTAGCCCTTCTGTCTTTTCTTCTTTTTCTCTTTCTTTGGAGTGGGCTCCCCAGATTTTGTCACTTCAATCTTGGGAATACAGCCTGAGGGGAAGATGCTGTTCCTATGTGCCATGCTGCGGGGAATGAAGCTTCTCATGCCGCCCGACAGAATGCTTTCCCTGCGCTCTGAGTCCTGGCAGCAGGAGGTCAGAGATACAGAGGCGGCTGACACAGCAGTGGGAGAAGGTGAGGTGATGGAGCCTTTACTGTGGGACACTGTGCTGTCCTCCAACTCTTTGCTGCTGTGCTTTTCAAGCAGTTCAGGGACGGCAAACCGTCGCTTGCCAATCTCTGGGGGGCTGGAGGGACAGAGTGGACGGCAACCAGTGGCTACCAGGGGGCTGTGGATGCTTGTGGTCATCCGCACCATATGGTCCATGACCCCATTTTCTTGGGGGTCCCGAGGGAAGCTGAAAGAAATGCTGTCTTTTAAGCGCTGCCTCAGCTTCTGACTGGCTGTTTTTGTGCAGGTGGCCTTTGCTACCAGTTGCTTCAGCTCAGGCCACTCAGGAATGTAGCTTTCACAGAACTGCTCAGCGACAGGATGAGCCTGCAGGTGGCGTAGTCTGTTAAGAGTCTCAAACCTTCCTGTCCTAATGACCCAGTCCTTTAGACCTCTCCCTTGGACCAGGTCTATGGCATTCATATCTGCACCTGTGCATGGAAAGGGGAGAAAACAGCAGAATGGAGTGGAAACAAGAAAACTAGTTCACAATCATTGAATGCTGAGGGATGTGAGGAAAGCAATTGCTCCTTCAACTTGGTAAAATGATCCCACCATGTGGTCACTTTTGTAGCACAATTCATTGAGAAAATATATAGCATAACACTACTAGAAGTAAATCAGGCCATTTCCTAGCATGGTGAAATAGGATATAGACTGCATTTAGGTGAAAACAATATACTAAATCAGGCAGGAGTCCTGCAGATTTGCTCTAATTTCTTTTCTGGGGGGGACGCTGCTAATCACAGCAGCGTCTCTACTTCCTCTGCAAACTGAGGAGAT